>VXAB01012723.1:54348-123420 GCA_013399175.1 Odontophorus gujanensis
TTCCACTGGGCAGAAGAAGGCTCCGTACTCAAGTAGAGGTCATTCTTTCCAGGCTAGCAGTCAGAAAAAAAAAATCAAGACTGAACAAGACAAATTCTACTCTGCAATAGCCAAGGCAGAGAGAACTTTTGGAAGTGCATGTTTCATTCACCTTCCCTAGTGTTGGTTTTTTTTTTTGAGAGAGACATTTCCTGAACTCTTCTGTTACAAACAGAATGCACTGCAAGAAGGATAATGAAAAGAAACAAACAGAATGCAAATTGAAATCAAACTGATCAGTAAACATTTGTTCAACTTGTAAAATTATGTGACGTCGGCCAACGGACGTTTCTGTGCCTGCAGTATTCTCCGTTCTATTTGCAGTGATCTTTAAAAAATGACAGTGGCAATGCACTTTCAAGTATGGAGATTTTATTTATCTGGAAGTGGGAAGCATTTGTTTGCTTTTGAAGAATTCAACTTTGTCTCATATGTTTCAACTTACGTTGGGTACGCAGCCCTGTGATAGCCTGGTGTCACAGGTCTCTGGAGAGGCTCATCTGTACTCTGATGGACACCAGGAAACAGTTTCTTCTTGGTTTTTGGTGTATGAGTCATTATCTGATATGCAGGTAATAAAGAAATGGAAAAACAAAGAGAAGGCTGTGGGAAGAAAGGCAACTGGAGACACAGAAGACATTCTATAGAAATACTACATTGGAAGGTAAGTTGTGATCCAGTGCCATGACACATAACTCCCTCAAGTCAGTATGGACTGTTCCATGACATCTTATCTCAGGTCAGCTCCATCATCACCATCACCTGAATTGTGGACTCTGAGATCCAGAAACAGTCACGTTTAACCCAAACTTGCCTCAGTGTAATAAACAGCATTCATGCTAACTTCAAGCTTTTATACTTAATGGCTTTTTGATGCTTGAGGGAAGACATACAATACTTGATCTGGCATAAAGCTTGAGGTAACAGTTCATCTTTCAACTTTAAAAAGAATAACATCTCAGATGAGCAATATTCCAGCATTAACTTGCTCAGCACTTTGCTTTGTATGCCACAGTCACTATCTAGCACTAGAACCCCAACGATGCCTTTAGCTTCTTATTAAGCTGCAGCCTGACTACCTCCCATGAAGGGGCAAATACAGCTCTCAAATTGACTCTACTTCTGAACTACAGCTAAGAAAAACAGTGAAAGGTGTAGACTGCTATGCAGGTAGAACCTACCCTTTAAAACAACAAATTGAAGAAAGAATGATCTTAGAAGCCAATGGAATTGCTGAAATTAAACAATCCAGCAAATTCATTTAGTTTGGGATAAGTAAGTAAATGAGTAAGTAGTACTCACTCCCAAGTATTCAGTTGTCAACAGCTTCTCTCCTGTAAGCTCACCCAGTTGAGGCTGTAAAACCTCATCTTTGTCCAGGTCAGCCTCCATGATGTCATGGTCCTCCTGCAACAGCAACATGCACGTTATCTGAGCACAGGCTCCAAGGAAGCTTTCATTTCAAATTTACTTCTCACTTCAGTAGTCACTGAAGATAGTTCAGATAAATGACTGTTAGTGACTGTTCAGATAAATGACTGTTAGTGACTGCACATGTAAACTGTAATGTACAGTTAATTTCTATAAAAAAAACCTGACACCTAGATATATCAAAAGCTTAGATGAGCTTGTAATCAGAAACTAGAGAATTTTGAGAGAAGAAAGATCAACCCCTTTCTCCAAAAATTCTTCAGCAGAAAGCATAGTTTACATTTCAGAAGTTGTTATCCTTCAAATTTCCAGCTTCAGATTCCTTGACCTAAGAAAGGCCCAAGAAAATCTCAGTACTTTGTACTGCTGCAGGACATCCTGTGTTAGTCTGAAGAGATGCAATGTTCGATCCCAAATGTGCAGCTGCTATGAAGTTTGTAGTTCTAGTTTTTACAGAGCTAGTCATATAACCAACTTAGTTACGCAGTGCAGACTGAAAAATGTAACCTGATGGTGCTTCTCAGCCACACTGGAGGCTTCTTCATCCCCCCAGATATAATTATTATATTAAGTTTTTACATAAGCACTACTGAGATACTGGATTGTTAAGATAAGGTTGTACAGGACCTCAGGGAAATGTTCCACCTGCCTTCCACTCTCAAGGAAAGATACGCTACAATCAGCTTGGAAGTTGGTAGGTGTGGGAAATAAGCCAGATAATGAAAAAACACAGATAAATACCTGTAAACTGTCAAACAACCACCTGTATCAAACAGAACAGAAAAAACTACAAATATACTGTACTTAAACAAACAACAAAAAAAAGGTTACAAAGATGGGATTTATAAATAGCTTGCTGGGAATTTTTCAGATGGTATACCAGTGCAGCGTCAACAGCAGATCATTCTCTTCAAGAATATGTGACAGAAGTCTTGCCCATTATGCAAAAAAAGACAGATCATCACCCTGATCTTTTTCCTGCATGATTTATTTAACTTTGCTTTGCAGATTGGCTTGGTGTTTCCAGGTCCCACCTCACTCACTGTGCTGGCTGGCACGTTTTGTCACCTGGAGAACTCTAGGTTCTGGCTCCTGGGAAGGATCTCCCTGCCAACCTTGCTCCCTGACCTTACTTAACACACCAGGTAACGGAGCCTGAATGTGCTCCTCCTTTGGCTCCCTACTTGGAAGAAAAGCTTTGACAGATATACCATCCCTCTATTGCTGATATAACACAACTGGTGCACTGTTCACCACTGCAGTAGACACTGAAAGCAAAGTCCTTTATCATAGAATCATTAGGGTTGGAGATAACCTCTGAGATCATCTAGTCCAGTTGTCAACCAACAGGATGCAATTAATTCCATAAACGCTGTGATGAGATTCAGGCTGTAGAGCTATTACCCAACTATATGGGGAAAGTTTGGTGTTAATTATTTTTCATTAAATGACAATAATATTAATAAACACATGATGAAAAATAAAAATTAATACTCTTTATTTACAAAAAAAAAAATGAAAAAGGTAGCAGCCCTATTTCAGTTGCAAATTGATTCTTTGCTTTTTTGTTTGTTTGTTTTTTTTGGGAGGGGGGGAGGTGGTGGTGGTGAAAAGGGTTAGCTAAACTTTCTTTTCCCCCATCATTTTCATATCAGACTCTTTGTAGTTGTGAATGGACAGATGTCTCTTAGCTGCATCTCTAACAAACGATTTATGGTGCTTGGAGAAAGCAGTTATTACCACAAGATCTGTCCAAAGCCAAAACAATTGAACAACTCTAAATTAAACACAGGCAAAAGTGAGATGAACATAAATAACACAACAAATCAGGAAAGGTAATAGTAACAGCATGGAGACTTTTGCATGCTCTTGGAAACAACAACAGATGACATAAAAACTGGGTAAGAGACTCATTTTGTTGTTTCTTAAGTTGTGAGGGCATGAAAATTGGAACTGAGCAAATCAGCAACATATATAATACCAGTAGGTCATCCAAATGTCACTATATTGTCAATATATGGCCATATACTGACATAGACTGCAGCAGTTTTTAAGCACTATATCAAGACAAGGCTTCTGCCAAAGCCTTCCAAAACTTTCTGCTGTCAGATCACAATACCAGATGTTATCTCAGGGCCCCAGAGAACAACAACTCTCAGCATTTCCAAAATACAAAAGGGCCTTGAGCACTGAGGCTGTGAGACAACAAATGTTCACTTAGTTAAGAACACAACATTGTGAGTTTCGTATATCCTTTTGCTGCCATGCTGTTTGCATACTATGTTTTCTACGTATAGAGACTAACAGAGCAGGCCACGCATACATAATTACTGCCCCCAGCAGCAATGAGGATTGTAGAACTCACCACAATCAACATTACATTGGTAGTAGTTTAAGAATTGCCTGAATTTGAGTTTTTGTTTTTAACATAATAGCAAAGCTAATGCAAAACTGAAATCAGGCACGTCTTTGTTTCAAAAGCCTATTGTTATTTTTCAGTAAAATAAGGAGTGACCAAGGCCTGTTATTATCACATGATGGTTCAGTGGTAAAAACACATTTCAAATTGATTTGACCTAGAGCCTCGGATCTTGAGCAGCAGCAACTTCTCTAGGGGACACAACTGAATAGGAGAAATCTTTTCATTCCCAAGAGCAGCAGAAAAATCAATCAGTGAAAACATGCAACACTACCATACAATCCAAAGCCACAGCTTCCACAAAGGACCTCCTTATCTCTGTGCTTTCACAACAGATCACAGCAGCCTTCAAATACGTGTACCAGTATTCAAGGGAAAATATCACAACCTTGGATCCTTGCAGAACACGTAAGACACTCAAAGCCTTGGAACGTCAGTTAGAGGGCGCTAAGCAGTGCACTGAACAAAAAGAAGTTCTAATATCAATTCCTGGAAAGACCACCTGCACATCCAGCTCTGTTTTTGGACTGGAGGAACGGGAAGAACAGATGACTGAAAACTCACTTTGGAACAGTAGGAGGTGAAACAGTTACAACAATCTGATCAGAAAAAAAAATAGTACAGTTTACCAAACCCATTCAGAAGGAGAGAGAGATAACTGACTTAACTAAAACATCCACATAGCCCTAAACCTAGAAGTACCACATAGCTCCAAAATCAGGGAAAGGCACCTCAACACAGAAACAAGCTAAATAATGCTAAATAATAATACAAAGCTTTACTGGACGCTGGTGGATCCTGCAAAGTGTTACACACTGTGCTGGCTGTGTGCACACCACACCTTTTCCAACGTATTTACATTTTTCCCTGTTTTCACAATGCAATGGGTTCAAAGTACCTCTGAAAAATGCTCAACAACCTGCAGCAGCAGGGTTATTTTTGAAGTGTAACAGGGCTGTCACTGTTCATTAGCATTAATGTGCAACAAGTTAGCAAACACTGACACAACAGGCTTGCTGAATTTCACAGGTCTTACATTCTCAGCCAGTCAAGGACAAAAATTTAGGCTTTGTCTATAAACTCAGTTTTCAGCAGAAATGTTCTCCAGTGATATTTATAATACAAGAAGGTGTAGTAGAGATCACTAGCTCTCAGTGTCACTGAGTTCTTTGGTGTGAGTATGTATGTTCAAACACTATTCCAAAGTTCTCATGCAAGGCTTATTGAGAAGTGCCATATAATAGACCCCATTCAGATGAAACTCCCATGTAGCTGCCCATACAACACTTTTTCAAATCCTCCTTCCCAGGCACTTACTGCAGCGTAGCAACTGTAGATAGTGCAGTCTGAGCTCCTTGCTATGGGATCATGAAATAATCAAACACACTGAGTGCTTCCAAACCTGGGATCCGATTATTCTATGCAGACAGCTTCTTAAAAAATGATGAAGTAAAATTATCAGTATAAAAAGGTTTTACTATCAGACTTGGAATGACACAGTTAAGCAGTTTTCACTATTGTACCATTTCTGATACTTCCCGTCTTTGTTTTTTTCCTCTCTTTATAGCACTTATTTGCAAATGTGGAATTAGTGTTTGCCCTCATAATGTGCAACTTATCACACATATTTCAAAGTTTCCAAGTGTCAAAAGAAGTTGTCACACATTAAACAGATAATGATACCTTAAAAAAAAAAAAAAGGATCAATCTTTTTATTAACCATTCTGGTGATACACTGCACTATGTGCTTCCTTGATTTGTTTTAACTCCTCTGCTTGAAAGTGAGAATTCTACTGCTATAATGACTCATCTCTTCACTTATTGCAAGGTGTAATACTTCATTTATCACAGAGGTGGTGTCGTGTCAAAACAGACAAAAGAGTAGGACTTCAAATGGAGAAAATGTAATGGAAATGGATCAAATTTTCATGTTTCATGTACCCTGGTGAGTAAATAAAACTTTAACAAAACAAACAATACTAACTCAATGGAATAAACAAGATCTGGTTTGCAGACAAAAATAGTTTCTGTTTAGAGAATGAAGGATTTTTCTAAAAGATTTCAGAGGGCCTTCATCACTTACCTCCTCGTCCTCCTCTTCCTCCTCATCATCAGAGACAATATTGTCATTTAATGGCTCTTCTAGTAAGAAGAAAAATGAAACTGTGTAAGAGCACATGTCCAGCCTGACAGAATCTCTAGTTCTTGTCTCACATCTGCTCGCTTCACATGCAGATGTGCCATTCTTTTCAGGACATCTATTGGAATCTTTTTCCTCTATAAAGCATGCTAAAAATCAACTCTTATCCAGAAAAAAAAGTCAGAAACAGAAACACTCTGGAATGGTACTTTTCTCACACAGCCCTCTACAGTGCCCCAGCACATTTTCTGATGAGATTTGTGAATTCAAGGGTGCACTTGCAAATCCTTCAATTTTTTAATTAACTTTCAGTGAAAGATGCTGCTTCTCTCTACAAGTGCTTCATGGTTACACTGTTCTCAAATAAAAATATAGACTTGTGTAGAATACTCACTGTAACATTCGTGGAATACAGAACACCAAAATGCATTAAAAAATCAATAGCAACAATCAAAAAAACATCAACAACATTAAATAACCACTGTGTGGACAAATGGACCTCCCAGAAAAAAAGCATCCAGGCTCATCCTGGAAACCCTTACACGCAGCTTTCTCTCACCCATCTATCTGACATGCCCTTTTTAAAAATGCCATTCTCACAGGTAGGAGAGGAGTGATTGTGTAACCTTGGTGAACAAATACTGCACAGCAGCAATATGGTGCTTAAAATGTTCCTTCACAAAGGAAGCAAAGATACGCTGCCATTTTCTAGAAGAAAGCAGTCAGACTAGTTCTACTTTCACTGTACAGAAAGATTTCATCAGAATTCATCTCCTTTTCATTATTTGCTTTCTCCTTCTTCTGCCTTCCTCTCACCCATAGGAAACAGAAAACAAAACAAACACTCCACCTTCTCACACTCTGTATTATCACAGCACTTACAGCTCCTGTGATCAATCAACATACTCTGCAAGACAGAGGGTCTCGGTCCCCTGTTTAGAATGAGCCACTTCGGAATGCAGAGCTACACTCCTCTACAGGGCAAAGACAGACAGTTACTAAACTTCACATTACAAATTGAATCACCTGCATATTTTCCCCTGACACTAATCTCTAGAGGTATCTAGGGGGCCACTGGTATGAAAGGCAACAGCCAAGGTAATTCGGTTTACAGTCCCCAAACCCTAGGATTGAGACCTACACAGCCTATTATTCCTTCTTTATATTCTGAACACAAAAGTCAGTTTTAAAACATATCAAATCCTGACATTCGCTATTCATCCTCTCTCAGACCATCACATTACTGTCACTCTGTGGGAGTTTCAATGCCAAACAAAAACATGAGGCTTCTTATAGCTTTTGTGAAGATTTACAGCTCAGATAGCTGTATTTGTTCATCTGACCTGAATAGAGCTGCTTGATAATAAATTCAATCTGTCGGATCATCTCTGCATTTCCTTCCTTGAGAAAGCAGCGTAGAATTTCTTCCATTCCCTAGACAGAGTGGAAAACACTGTAAGATTAGTATTTCACATGACCACACTGACAGATCTGTCAGCTAAAATGTCATTGTTTTGATGGGAAAAATACAGGCAGTGTGAAACAAACCACCGTGTTCTGCTCTGAGCATTCCTCTTTGTCCAAACACACCCAAAAGAAAAAGAAATACACTGTCTGGATTGCTTCTAGATTTAAACGTGGAAGTACCAGAGGAACAGCAATTTTTAACAGATCTGTTGCTTCTGCCTTCTCAACTCAGTTGTCAACATAGTAATCAAAAGATAAGGGCAAATTTGCATTCACAGGCAACTGTGCAAAGTTCAGAAAAGGAAAATCAAAAGCAGAAACACCTTCAGCCTTCTCCTAAATTCAGGTTTTTTCTTAGTGGTCTTTACAGGCTTGATGTTGCGCCTTTAATCACTGAAGATGACATCCAGTGCCCTGTACTCTCTTAAGTAAAACATCTGACAACAGTTTTGTCTGTGTAACTCTCCTGGGTAGTCCTCATGATACAGAGATACACTACTAACCCAGGAATAGCTTTCTCCAACTCCAATCAAAGCACATTAGTTACCATTAGACTTTCACTTGCAATTCTGAGTTCCATGAAAACCTTCCTCCTGCTCTCCCCATGTCTAGACCAGGCAGGAAAAACAGCAGCAAGAGGAATTCATCCCCTTACTGGCTATTTGCTGGTGCAGAACAAGTTTACTAAGGGGAGGAAATGGAAGGTCAGATGAAAGCATCCAGGCCACCTTCAGTCTATGAAATGCTACAGGGACAACAGTGCTTTAAAATAACACCTTCAATTTATAATCTTGAAAGAATCCTTTGCACTGTTGGGACTTTACCTCTGGGGAAAAAACAGCAAATAAGGTAAAAATGTTCAACACATTTATACCTGCTTGTATATCAAAGGTGGAGGACCATCTATGGATTCCCGTCTCAAAATACCACGTTTCCTACCTCACAGTCCTGCTGCACACCACCCGACATGTACCCATATGTGTGCCATCTTCAGCATGTGAGTTGACCTCTGTGCTATAGAAAGCAGTACTGCTTACCATTGCTCTGGCTTCTTCACGGACCGAAGGGATAGCGAGGATGCTATACAGTGCTCCATTCACATAGGGCTGTACCTAAGAAGAACAAATACTGGCCAGTAGTTGGACCACTAAGAAAAAGTGACACTCAGCCAAGTAGACTACAACCAAAATTTAAGAGTGAAGGAATGGAATAACCATGTTTAGAGAGTGCAGTCAAGCTAGCCTACACTTGCAAAAATTCCCACTTGGTAAGCGCTGATTTTCTTTATAGGATGCAAGTACACCATGCTACAGTTTATCTAAACCAGTACTGCTATGTTTTGACTTTCTCTGTTCCTTTTTTGAAAATGTATTCTTGCAAATTATCCTAATCCACTGTCACCATTATAAAAAACAAAAAAAGTCAGTTTCTGACAAGCACTTGTGACAGCACAAAAAATAGGAAAGGACAAAAAACTGGGACAAGATTGTGTCAGCACAAACACAGACAGGCTTCATGTGCTGCAGCCTTAGGCAGGATGACACAAGTTGTAGCAGCACAGAACATCCTCCCATTCTGCTGCCTGTTACTGTCCCTCAGCAGCAGCAAAAACACTTGGTCATATGGATAGTGAAAACTGGTAAGATCTGTCTAACTGTACTAGCACTTATGTGACTCTTTGTGCTTGCCAGTTACTGTTGGAGCACTAAGATCTCCAGTCATTCTCCACTAATACCTTGGAAAAAGGAGTAAGTGAGCTAGGCTGTGAGCAGAGGAAGCAAGAGAAGACAAGTAAAGGATCCCACAGCTTCCAAGTGCACTGCCTTGTACCTTAGACTTCAATCACAAAACTTACGTCAGTTGCACTGGTGCAAACTGTGTCATAAGAATGCACTCCTTAAGAGAAATGTTAAAGTCATTCTAAGGAACTAGTGAAACAGTATGACAAGCTTCATCTTCATTAAAACAGCAGTAGTAAACAACTGACCTACATCCTCTTATGAATTTATATAAACTGAAGCTAACACTTCACTGAAACTTCTTTTCAGTTTAAGAGAGAAACAAATAAACCCTGATGTTTCAGACATTGGATATAACCACGAGAACACAGAGTTCATAACATGCTTTAATCAGATGTCCTAAGACACTTTGAAGTATTATAAAGGAATCAGTCTAGAGTATTCTGCTCAAAGTTCTGCCTTCGTACGATTTCAACATTAGAAAATGTTTGTCTGCATTTTCTGCCCCCTTGAATTCTACCCCGTGGTTAAAAGTAGTGTATCTCTGCAGAGACAGCTGAAGCAATGCTTTATCTAAAAGACAATATTATCAGTGAATTTTCCTTTCCATTTTTTCCCTAACCCAAAGTTTGCTGCACAGGTACCTCACGATTCTCATGGCCAAGAAGATCAGAGAGAACTTTGAGTACACGGTCTGCAATCCTTGCACACATTTTCTTCCCTGAAAAGGGAGAAAGCATAAGCATGCTTAAAAAAACCAACAGATCAGAGCAAGCTTCTTATAATTTCTCAAAATCAGTACTAAATATAATTCATTTACACAGAACAACATTATTCCTTGTTCCTTCCACATGTTGCTCAACATGATTGAGCTGAAACCAGTGGAGTTGTTTCAGAGTTACGCAATGGTAATTTGTGGTCAAAGAGATTTAACAAAGGTGTTATTTTGCTAATACCAAGCAGCCACACTTTCATCCTTGTCTTACTTTCTTTTTTAAGAGGAAATTTATTTTAAACTTCTTTTAAATCTCCTGGGGATAGACCAGAACATTGTTTTCTTGGGTGGAATCTCTTCACTGTCAAAGCGTTGCCTGCAAGCATTCCACTCCACATGCCGCAGGGTAAGCTTCCATTACTGATCAAGTCAGTTCTGACTTTCTTTCATACAAACAGATCTCTTATACAAGTATCAAGTGCCCTTTGAAAAGTGGACCTGGAATGTAAGAACGACAGTTCTCACGCGCTGATCTAAAAAAGAAACAAAATCTTGGACAGTTCCGTTGATTTTGGTCAAGCTCATCTCCATAGTTTTAGGATTCTTCAGAAAGAGATCTGCTCAGAAGTACTGGTCGTGACACCCAAGTACCACTGGTTATGTGAGTTTCTGCTACAAGTTACAGTCACTTTGAAGAATCCAGGAATATCAGTAAAAGGTTTCAGGATCTTCCCTATTCATTTATTAGAATAAAAATAATGTAATTCAAAATGTAATATACCTGCACTCCTCAAACAAAGATTCATGAACAAAGCAACAGAATATTCTAGTGTGTAATCAGACAGGCTATCTGTATCCGCCAGAACATCAGCCAGCCAGAAAATGAGCCCATCCTTGATCATTGCTGACTGCAGGGCACGTCTAGAATGAAACACAACACAAAACAAATCACAACACAAGTAGCTTTTGAATACATTTATAACTAACATGAGCACATTAAAATCCTACTTCATCTACCTGCTACATGCTAGCTTGCCAACAAGATATAAACTACAGGATGGTAAAGCAAGAAAGCACGTGAGCACATGACCCCACACTGAGAAAAGAAAAAGAAAGTCCCTCATGATGAGTGTCTGACATTAACTTTCTATAAGGTGAACTGTGATCTGTTAAAAGCTACAGTTGCTCAGTTAAGAAACATAAAAAAGCACACAGAGCTATGGGAGGAGATGTACATTTACTTGTGTCTTGATAGCTGGTAGGAAGTCAGGTTAATCCAGTCAGCAAAACTGAGTTCTCCATAATAAATGACATTGCTTTCATCAGCCATCAGAGGGTCTGATGATTGTTATGGGAAAATCGAGCGCTCTTCTTTCCTCCCTGAACAGAGCCTAACTTAGCCTGCATTTCCTCTCCTGCTGTCACCACTACATGTTGTGCTTTCATCACCTGAGGCTGAATTTCTGCAGAGCCCCAAGAACATTCTCCCATGTAAGGGAATCCTTGTCCTCAGCTTTCAGTCTCTCCTCCAGCATTCGCAGCAACACTGGGTTCTGAGAAAGGTAGAGACGACCTGGTGCAAAGAGTGATGAAAGAACAGATGCTGAGATACCAATGCATGACAGAAAAGTTTCTTCTCCTTAGAAGACTAAGCTGGACTGACCTCAGTTTTGCTCCTGAGGAGACACAATGTTGTGCCAAAGCCCAAACAAACCTGCATACCAACTGTACTCTACCCACTCGCAGCATTAGAGGTCCCCAACCATCCACTTAGTACCTCCACTTGTGCCACACAGAATCCACATGCTCTCTGATTTATTTTTTATTTTTTTTGTATATTCTAGGAAACTAACAGACACAAATAGCTCAGGGAAGTAAGGTGCCTTACTGATATTGACTTTAAAAGTGATGTCAGTTCCAAACAATAGCTAATACCAAAAGAAGAGCTAATTTGGGACAGGCAGAGATACACAGCTACACATAAGCAGCCAAAGAGGTAGCTGTGATGCACAAAAATTTATTCGGGTGAGGAGCAAGAAGATGCAAGAACAGTGACAATAACAACCACTGCGCAGCCTGGTAGCTGGTCTGCCTACAGGCACCTCAATCACTGGGAATATGCCTTCCCCTTTTCCCCTCCCTCATCTTTAACCTTCATAAAGAGGCTGAAGACTAACCTGGGTAAGCTCCCATGCAGACCACAAATAACCAAAAGACAGCAGAAACAGTGCATAAGCAATGTCAAAAGGAAAACTTTCCAGGTAGTGAAAATCTCTTGCATGCAAGTGACAAGAGAGAAAATCCCGAGACAAAGGGTGCCAACAAAGCTCTGCATTCCCATGTACAGTGAAATGCACTCATGAAGCATCTGTGAATCAGTGTCATATGAAAATGCTTTTTCTCTATTTTTCTTTTTTTTCCTTCAGTGGATCTCTTACCTTCTGCCAATGAAGCAAAAGCATTGATAAGTCTTGCCATATACTGTCTGACTACCTCACTCTTAGACTGTAATAATTTAAGGACACTTCTCTGAAAAAGAAAGAAAACATTAGTAGCAGTGCACCAGAGCACGTAAAAGCAAACATAGCTTTCTAAAGCATTTTAAAAGTTTCAGTAAATCTGCAAAGCAAACAAGCATAGACTGCATAATGACATCTTAAAAACTGTCAGTATGATATAGAATTTTCCACTTCCTCTTTTTTTTCATCTTGTTTTGGTGCAGGGTCCTGGGGATGTCTGTGAGAGAGGCAGAAAATGAACAAATAAGCAGAGTACAGCTGCTCAGCTCAGTCTGTTAAAACACCATTAAGCTCCATGGTGTAGGATAAAAATTATAATGAACCAGCACTGGTGAAGAGGAAAACTAAAATTAGCACATCTAATAAGTTCATGAATGAAATTAACAGGGTTTTTGGTCAGTAAATGAATGTTAATGTCAGCTGCATATAAGTGCTGTTCCTAGACAACTAAACAGCTCAGGAACTTAGCAAGAACACTGCTAACCATTTTTATTCTGTTTTGCTTCTGGCATTACTTATACATAACCTTCCTCTTAAAGAAATTTTCAGGGAGGAAAATCAGATCCCTGATTTATTTATTCATCCTTTAACTTTTCTAACAGTACAAGTTACTGTTGCAATGACAAGGTAGAAAGCAGGCCCACTGCTTCAAACAACTGGGGAACTACATAAAAGTAACCTTTATGAATGTAGAAAACTGTTTCACACCTGTTAGCAACAGTACTGGAAGAAGGTGAGTGAATCAACACAATTAACAAACCATTCCAAATTCACTAAAATACTGTTGAATATGTGCACAATCAGATATTCCATAGAGGTACTGAGACCAAAGTGTTAATTCAGCTCTCATCTTACATCAGTGAAAGGGACTGAAGGTATTATCTAACAACACATAAGTGCTCAAAAAGGAACAGAGCATCTCACAAGCATTTTACAGAAACAAATCAACAGTATCACATACAGTGTAAAGGAAGACTACTCCAGCTGACCTGACACTTGCTGTGGCAATCTAGGAGGTCGTTACTGATGTAAGCCTGCAAGACAGTATCCCTCTGTTCTCCAGGATATGATGTTGTCAAACGCTGAAACAAATAAAAACATTAATAAGCCAAACAAATAGATCGTTGGTAATGTGAACTGATGATCACTGAAGATTTCAAAGGAGCTGATACCCCATGGCTGGAAATTAATTCTTTTTTCACAGGGAGAAGGAATTCAACCTCAGTGAACTAAGAGAATGAGATGAACTGTCCTGAGCTCAGCTCAGTGATCCATCACGGAACTGTTGGAAGTTGTAACCACTGTCCCTGTGCGAAGGATACAGAATTACTTCCCACTAAGTTAAAAGCCCTCCCAATAGCTACAGATGTGGTGCTGTCCTAAAACAACTCATACAGAGTACTGGGCAAGAGGGACCACTGATCTGACCCAGGAGGCATTTTTTTATTTTTTTTAAACGTGAAAACAGACAATGAAGCTTGACTAGAATTTCCCTATTTTCATCTTTCATGTCCGTCACTGAAAGTGTCAGCTTCCTTTTCAGCAGGAAAATTAAGCTTCCTGTTGTCACCTTTAGTTTTTCAAAAATATCATGCAATTATCTGAGTTAACCAAAACTGTAGGCTTCTGAAGGACACCTTCACTACAAAGGAAAGTTACCAATTAAAATCAGGTAGTTCTTTGATACAGAAGTATTTATATGAATTCGAAAACACTGAAATTGTTGTTGTTTCAGGCAGCATCTATTTCCTTGAAAACCACCAGAAACAACTTCCACTGATGATCCCAGGAATTCCTATCTGGCTTTGCTGAGAGACAGGACACTGCCACAAACATACACCTACTGCCAGGGTTTTCCTCATCACCTCAAGCCCACCAGCAAGCTTCACTGACAGGGACAGATGTTGCTCATAATGCTGACTGCTAGAACGATCACCTTGCCCACAAGATGGATTTTAGTTCTAGACCCCTCCAGAAGAGACCTACTTATTTCTACAGAGGCCATCCTGCTCACCCAGCGCAGAGCCTGCAGTAAGAAGGCCTTGAGACGATCGTTCCCTGTAAGCAAATCTTTCTTCAGCTTCTCATAGTCCAAAGAGGGCAACAAGGGCACATCCTGCTTCTTCCTACAATGCAAACAGGAAATATATTGAATTTTGATGTCCATCCAAACTCCTTATTTGGTGCAGATGATGTTACTGAGGTGTCAAGAGCAAAAACAGGAATTTTGTTCCAGGGCCTCCACATTTTCACACATTTATTATTTTTATTATCATTACCACGTTAGCATAACTGACTTAAGACAATGCTTTAAACTTGGGCTTATTTTTTCCGTCTTAGATGCAGTTTATTTGACATCACAATTTGCAGACATGAAACAACAAGCCAGCTGATGGTCTGAGTGTTTTAAAAATCTCTCACCCCAGTCACATCATCTCTATCCTATTGATGAGCCAAAATTTCCTAAGTTCAACACAAGAAAATACGATCCTGAAGTATACATAAAAAACATTCCACTAATTCCCTTTTTCCCTCCATTTGTGAGAAGCAAATCACTTCCAACAATAGGAACATATGGTGCGGAAACAGTAAAGAAAATAGGGCAAAAAACTCACAGGCGTGGAGTGACAGATTTGTTGGATTAGCAACATCCTGCTGAAATGAGGATGTTTCTGAACCGCCCAAGTGAAGAGTCCCAAGCACACAACAGTTGCATGCAAAGCTCACTGAGATTAGAGGAAGCATGCAGACCTATTCCCATTTGCAAATGACAGGCAGAGCACTTTGGTTTACCAATCCCTCTTCCTGTTCTTTACACATATAAATGCAGCTCAGCAGTACTTACACAGGTGCCAAAGATGCTCTTAGCATTGTGGAAGCCTGGATCAGAAAAAAACAAATCACAACAGATGAGTCCAAATTTCACATTGGCACTGTTATTAATGAGGTCCACACTGAACTCCCTTACTGAGGTTTTGCAGTTCTTCTCACACAAAACCTATGTTGCTAATTAGAAACACAGCTAGAGAAAGAAAGGACTTCAATAGTTTTCTTTCCTTTCCTTCAAAGTAGTTAGAAAGTTAAAATCTCTTTTGTTATGATCTATTTGTGCTGTCTTCACTGCCATACCCCAAAAGCTCACCTCAAACATTTAGAAATACAAAAAAAGAAATGGGAGAGAGGAGGAAATACTCTGAGATCCACAGAGGAAGATGAAGATCTTGATCAATGTCTGTTGACTTCAAAAATGTTAATGCCTTAATGCTACAATAATTCTCCAGTGGAGGTATACCATGCATTTCAGCACTCAAATGCAATTTCAATATCAACTGTGTCAGACTTTCTGCTGCTATTAAAATACACCTATGTACACAGCTATAAATCTGTAGAGAAAAGCCTGGTGCAGACAGAAAGGATGTGGGACAGCATGTCATTTCTCAGTGGTTCTGCCTAGGGTAAGTGCCATTTAAGCCTGGATATTTCTGCTTTGCTCCAGCGTGACTCAAAGCAAAGGAAGGTACCATTGCTGCATAAGTCAAAGTTTAAAGACGTCAACAACATATAAAAGTTGCCTGGTTTAATAAATATTTCTTTAGCTAGCACTAACTGTGCTTCATATCATGCATTCTGATGTCAACTACATGCCATGTTCACAGAATATTCTGTGTCATCTTTTGTATCCGTCTCACTACTCAATTTCTAAGCTGTCTCTCATTACCATTTATGACTTTAAAACCCACCTCCACTTCTAACCTAGCTTCTTTCAGTGGGAACTATATAATCAATGCCCGTTGCCAGATTTAAGACAGAGGGATTTAGCAGACAAAAGGCATGCAATGCCGCAGAGAATACTGAATTACACCAGCTGACGTATTCTTAAACGTGCTTGATTTCACAGAGCTCACAGGTATTCTTCATAATAGAAGGAACTGCTCTCTCAGATGTGAAATAAGCTTATACACACATTAGGAAGCATTTCATGCTATGTTTAAGTCAATGAATGTCTGGTATACAATAGATAATTAACAGGTCGTGCACTTCAGAATTAACCTGTCTTGACAGCACTCCTCGCATAACAGTCTTTCTCAATCAGCAGATAAATCTTTCAAAATATCACACATATTTAAACTGTTTTCCCCTCATTAATTTGGATTCATTTTTACTGGATTGTGTTACATCAGGTTCAGCAAGGCAAAGCAGACAGGAGGATTCTCAGGGCTGACTTGTCAGCACCTCCACTCAATCTGACTGACCATGGGCAGCACCACTGATAAGCAGAGATCTCATTTCTTCATCTGCCTTTACGTGACTGGAATTAGACATAAGCAAGCTGATCTGTAGCTTTACAGTATGGCAAAATACATAAGAAATTGGCTGGAGACGTGCTTCTAGCTCTGACTCAGCCATCAGAAGCAAATAAAATTTAAGTGTGTAATTTCCTATCTCTGGGCCTTGATTTTCTCCTCCAGAAAGCAAGGACACAGACTCTCCAGTGAGCTCTTTTTTGAGATCTACCAATGAGAGGCAGCATGCAAGTGCTACAAACTATTGTCTTGCAATTCAACAACCAAACATTCATGGCCCAAACGCCACAAACAGGAAAACAACAGAATTAGTGTTTGATTACAGCTGAACCAGACAATATCAGTGGCCTTTTCCAACCTTAAAGATTTTATGATTATGACACAGAAATAGCAGCAGCTGGTATGGTATAGTGACAACTGCACGACAAGTATTAAGGGTCCTTGTTTAGGGATTTATGTAGGCCTGGATTTTAAGGAGTTCTATGACAACAGGAATTGCTAGGGAATTCTATTTCTTTCTGGTCTGCACATTGTGGAAGTTCTGCCATCCATGCCCTGGAGTTTGCAGGGCAATGATTTTGGGATCTGCACTACTTTGGGACAAGCATCTCTGAGAGGTCAGCGTCATGGGCTCTCCACCTATTGCCAATTCACCATTCTAACATTTCACTTTAACTCCTGCTCCTGAAGCAGAGTGCTCTTTTGCACCTCACAAAACGCCTTGCTCACATGAGGAAGGGGAACACATCCACCACAGATTCCCCTCCAGGCAGCCCACCAAAGCACGTGCTCCTCAGCCTCATATCTCCTTGCACAGTTCAGCAGGCAGTATTTTTTTTTTTTTTTTGCTTGTTCATTTCTGTTTCACTTCTTCAGAACTGATCAGAGATATCTCAAATCTCAGGATGTTTACCTAGTTAAGCACCACTACACCATCTAACCCTTAAAAGCTCTGCTAAGTCCTAGTTCTTGACTTGTGCATTACATATATTAAAAGGAAAATCACACCTCAGAGCAGCTGGGTTCTACAGAGCAGCTCTCTGGTTTAATTAAAGCACGAGCACCTTTAACTCAATGAAGCCATGTAATCTGGCCAGAACAAAAAAGATATTTCTTCACCATTATCTCAGTAAACAGTAGCTCCAAGGCCAAGTTCTCACACAGACTACTGCTAGCAGGACTGCCAGTGCAGTCTTCATCTTCTCAGTACATCCCTACCACAGAAAGCAAAAGCAAAAAATTCCCAGCAACAAAATCTGCCCTGTTACAAATCTAGTTACAAAACTTCCTTTGCTTAAGTTCTTTGCAAATCTTTAGCTGAAAGCTTTTAAGAACAGGCTTTCATGTTGTAGATGAATATAAAAACACGAAGTTTTCTAAAATTATTTTTAGGAACAAAAAGGGTTGTATTTAAATGAGGAAAAAAACAATTTTTCTCTTAACTGATGAGAGTTTGGGTTGCTTTCTCCAATGAAAGCAGGCAGAACTAAATCCTAGTTTTTGATCCTCACAGATCTTTCTCTCTTTCTCAGTGTTAGTTCTTAAATCTACATGCTGAACCCTCATATCTTGTCACTTCTGTGGCAATAGTGCCCAAATTCTAACTGGATGGTGCTTCTGAAAGAGAGAGAAAGCAAGAGGGAGAAAGTAGGTGGGGAGAGAGAGTATTTGGGTGTGGGAAACTTGGATTTATTTATAACAAATGCTTTAAATAATTGCACAAGATAAAGTGAAGCCATCAGCACTTTGTATTCATAGCTGTGAAAGCACTCCACCAGAAATAAATTCTTACTATTCTATAAGGCTAGTAGAACCATTACAATCTTCATCTCTAGGTGATGAATCTAAGGCCACAGACTGAAACTCAAGCAGCCAATGGCACTGTGAAAAGGGACCTTCCTCAGTCTGCATTTAACACTCATCTCCAGACAATGCCCCCAACAGCCAATCTATTTTAAACTTAGACTTCCTCCCAAGTCCTTTTCCTGGTCTTATTGGTTTATATATTCATCCAATCTTCTTCCTAATAGCATTCTGTCAAGTGCTAGTCACGGAATGATTGTGAAGAACAGTACATGTGACTTACGGACAATACCCAACGTGAACGGATTTAATCTCAAGCAAAACACTTTTCATGCAAAACCATAAGGCAGAACCATTTTTCCATAATTGAACACATGCAGAAAGCAGGTGTCTTAGGGAAAGAAGAGAAACAAACAAGAAAACAGCCCAAGCATAGCTCATTCTGGTAGGATCACGAGGTATGACTTATCTTTGCGATGTTTCTTACCAAAGCCAAACCAGGTGCCATATTAAGTAAAGCAACTCTGTCACAGTGCAGATTAGCCACAGATGGCAGCCCTTCATTTTTGAAAGAAGCGATGCTTGAATATGAACAGCATGGAATAAAATGAAGAAGTTCAAAGGGAAAAATATTATATCAATATTTATAAAAGAAAACAGATGCATGTCATCTGCAAGCCAGAACCACAACTGAGCTTATCAAATGCCACAGCCCTGTATTCAAACCAACTCCACTTTACTATTCGTTGTGTATATTCGTAATGTGCTGAAGGCTAAAACTGAAAACCAGGTTCTGACCTCAGTTACCACTCTGAAAATGCGCTAGAAGAATTCACTGTAAATCCAGTGCAGATTCAGAATTGATAATCAAAGATATGTGATAAATGTGTGAAGAGTAAAACCAAAGTTTGAGCTAAGGTGCATCTATCATTAGAAATCACCACTGTATATTCAGCTCATTTGTTACAGTAATGACAGGAAGAGTGCTACATGCAGCTTAGCACAGGTCAGGCACTGAGCTCGTGTAAGCTGGTAGGTCTCTACTGGGGTCACATAAATTTATTTCATAAGATCTGCAAATGTTTTAAATTATTTCTTCTCCTTCCTTACACCAGAGATATGCTGTTATGAAAACTTCCTACTTGGCACAGAAAACAGCTTCTCTAAGAGATGTGAAGTGTGCATTAAAAAGTCACACTGTAATACTATGTGACAGTGTAACAACAACAGATTACAGAAGAATGAATAATTGTACATATAAACAGTAAGGAGATATTATAGGAAACTAACCAATCTTTTCAAGAAACACCTCAGAATTAGAGTCAGACAGCTTAAAAAAATTATATACAACTCTGCACTGCAAGACAGTACATTCTGCACAGTATAAAGTTGTATGTTACTAAGGCTACCTGTATAAAGGCAAAACTTTTCTTCAGCAAAGATCATTTCAGCTGCGTCCTCACATCTGTAAACAGGTTTTCTCAAGCTTGAAAAGATCACGATGAAAGGAAACAGAATGGTGAGCACCCAGCAAAAGGCAGCCAGCATCACCTCTCACACCTGCAGTAACAGGTTGCTCCATACGGGTCATCCTTTAACACAGATGAACATGTATTCTATACATCAAACAAAAAGAAGCAACCCTCTGCTGTATATGGTGATTATTTCTCCAAACCAAGTGGGAAGCCGAAAGTCTGCTTGGATTACTTTCATTTCAAGCAAGGAATACACTTGAACTAAAGTACAGTACTCCTGGGAAAGGTCAGCTCTTGTGCTACTCAAATAAAGAAAAAAAAAACACAAAAAACACAAATATGGGTGATTTTATAGCACAGTGTTGACTGATATTTTTCAGAATTGGTGTCAATCACCTTTATGATTTGATTACATATTGAGTTACTTAAAATTGGACTCATTTCCTCTCCTTGCAAAGAATGCACTCAGTATGGGCAGAATTAGATTCTTACGACTTACTTGTAATATTGCCAGAATACAAACCTCCATCTGGGTTACAGAAGTCACAGGCAGCACACAAAACACTGCTTTGCTTTTTTGGTTTCTAATGAAAAGCAGTCATTTTAATCATATGAAAAATACCTTATCACCTCTAACTGCAAGCTTACACTTTATAAATAAAAAATACAAACATAAAATAAGACACACCTCTGATAAGCCATGTTATCTTAAGCACTAATATTCATCTACCTGTTTACTCAAAGGTGTTGCGGGATCAGATGGCGTTGGCACACTACAAAGACTTCATGTCATATATACACTGACACTCATGTGGAAGAAACAATTGCTTTCTGTACATTCTAAAGAAGCTGATCTTCTGTTGACATGCTGCATTACATGTATTACAAAGCCATAAGGTTACTGTTCCCCATGCATAAATACCAAGCCTTGCACATGTTCTCAGCGGAATTAATGTAATGACGAGTTAAAATACACAAAATGGTTACACACTGTGAAATGAAGAGATATAAACTGTGACAGATTGCAGCAGGCAATGTGAAAGGATATAAAGATAGAGACACTTACATATCCGTCATCACAAGGGCTCATAGAGTAATATCCCTTTATGGGCAAACAGGCACACATTAAAATAAAGAAGATTAAAAAAACAAGTTAACAGAAATAAATCACAGAGAAATGCACAGTCCTAAAACAAACAAACAAAAAAACCCCACACCAACAAAATTGAAATTAGCTAAGGATTAACAGAGCATTAGCTCTAAAATGAAAAGTATAAGCACCTTCTTCTCCCATTCCACAAACCTGTACGTTTTAAGACTGAAATCAGAATGCATCACGTAGGATACATTCACGTTCTTCTTCCAGTACCTGGTGAACACAGCCAGTCTGCACATTACACCATCGTAACTGTTGGTTAGAATAGCTATATACCAAGCACTGACACATTTCTACAGATCTACAAACTCTCTTGTTCACTACACTGAAGAAGCTAAAAAGTTTCAGTGGACACGGTTATCGTTCAGAAGACCTCAGCATATGAGAAACCAGCTGTGAATTTTATCCATACTTGTTTTGGCTGAAATTTCTCACCAACACTTAATGACAGCCAGGAGAAACAACGTAAGGTGTTTCAGGAACGTTACCTATTCCTCATCCCCAAAGGTTCCAAGCCTACATAAAGGAAAAGGCTCTGAAGGGAAACCTACGACTGAGCTCCTAAAGTAAAAATCAGATGTGATTAACAGTTTGAGTAGTTTAGAACAAACATGCCATGTTCTCTCTACTGAAACTAATACATCTAACTGATTTAACCTAGAACAGGTCAATATCTAATAAGAACAGTTGAATTCCCTGAAGTGAATGAGTATTTTAACTCCCACAAACACACACGCACAGAGTTCCTGGCTAAGTCTACTTAAAATTACATTTAGCACAACAGACAACATATAGAATACAACGAGTGAGCAAGAGATGACCTCTGGCATGATGAGATGAAATTCCACCAGGCGCATAACCTGAGCCAAAGAAAATGTCCACAGGCATCAGGACAAAGATGATACCAAAGGATTTGAGGATGACAATAGGAAAAGTTTGTGGAAATCCCTCCTAATGGCAGAACCTTACTTTAGAGGTGAGGAATTTAACAAGTGAAGCAAAGAAGACACCCAAGTTGTGGCAGGTGGCAGTTACATACATAAAGGCATCATGTACTGTGTCAGCGAAGGAAAAAAAGAGCTTCTCTGTTCACATTTGAAGGCAGGTTTGTTTCTTCTCATACATAAGCAACATGTAAGAATCATCCCACAGACAGGGATGGAAAATAAATGCATCATTCTAAGAAAAGCTCAGTTAGACACTTAGAACTTACTATGGAGATTAATTCAGCTAATGTGATCCAGAGGTAAATATAATCAGACTGAAAAGCAGCAAAAACATAATGGGTACTAATTCTATCCCATGACAGAGGAACAACACATGCAATCTGCTACAAAGCTTTCTAATTACAGAACCACTTTCCAGTGGGTAAGACCCATCTTGACTATTGATGGAGACTGCACATCTAGGGAAGTACTCCCCATTTTCCCTTCAGTCCAAAGGTTAGAGATTCTTATTACATTACCCTAATCCAAGACATTTCAGGAAGGTGTGCATTCTATGTGAATTGAAAAACCTATGCATTGGTTTAGGACTGAGCTCATGCTTAAGAGCTAGGCTGGATCAGGACAGAAGAGCAAATCTAAGCTAGTAAAGAGAAAGAAACTGCTAGGCTTCATGATGTGTATTAAACTGGCACGGCTGAAGACAACAAAAGACTACAGTTCATGCTTCTCACTCACCAGACAAATCAATATTAAAAGAAAAAAAACTGAAGTGTAGAGTTAACTCAAGCATATTACAAAATAAATGCTTAAAAGAATTAATCTCAAACTTAGCTACCGTTACGCACGTTATTTCCCTGCCCAAACAAACATTATGAAGCCAGAAATCTCAGCTTGTCAGAATAGGTGCTCTGACCTCTTGTTCTTAAACCCAGACATTTTCTGCTCCAACAGCTCTCTTAGGCTTCCCCTCTTCCAGTTCAGGAGCACACATGCCAAGTGACACGACCAAAGATGGGGACGACCTTCAAAAAAGCCTAATGATAAAGTAAGACCTTACAGAAGCCTCAGAAAAGTCTCCATCTGAAACAGTGCACCATGGTCTCTATTCCACTGCATGCATCCTGTCAGTGGGCTGCAGATCAGGCTCACCAGCTGCCCCATGAGGTCACAGAGCTGGCAAGAAGCATAAGTTGCTCGGTGGAAGAGTGAGATTCAAGCCAATTTATGGGACAGCCTAAAGCAATAGCCAACACCAGCCACCCTTGCTGAGTAAGATTTCATGGATGCTGTTACTGTGGGAAAGTCTCTAGGTTAAGAGACGTCACTGCCTCAAGCCAGCTCTGTAAAAAAGACTGGTGCTGGGATTTGTTCTCCTGATATGAATTTACTGCATTATGAAAGGACAAGCCACTAGTGACAGGAGACAAACCAGGAAGCTGATGTTTGTACAGGAACAGCACACACTGGTAAGTGATAGACTTGCTATCTTTACTGTACTTTCAGAGCCCAAGACGTCACAGCTTTATATTACACAATGCTACTTCTCAGTGTCACGTCCCACCTTTGCACTCAGATATTACAAATGGTTCACCAGGTACAATGCACAGGGAACAGAACACATTTTACAGATAAGTAATGCTACCAAGGATATAATCCAAGGCATACTCCTTAGTTTCCTTGGGCAGTACTTCATTTTGATTACAGCACGGGTACAGTCCTCCTTCTCAGTATATCCTAAACAGTGCTACAGCTGATCTAACAAAATACACTGTAAAGACTAAGTACTCATCTCACAGTATGATGCAACAGTCTGTTAGAAAGAGAATGTCAACCGTGCACTGAATGGCAGACCTTAAATTTCAGCATGAGTGCAGCAGAATGCCCATTTGCCTGGAAAGCAAAGCAGTTTCTTTCACTCCTGAAAACAGTTCCTAAGTATACCTGTGCATGATATACCTCAAGGACAGATGTTAAAAAAAAGAGTAAATAAAAATTGAGACATCACCTCCTAATAGCCTTTAAAATATTCACGACACAGCTAAGGCATGACGATGTACACATTCCTCAGAGCAGCACTCAGAGCTTTAGCATTTCCTGCTCTCAGCACCTGCTTGCAAACTTGGACTATCCCAGGTCATACCAGCACAGTTGAGCGAAGCATCAAGCATCCCTTCTTTCCAAACTACATACCGCACACCTAGTCATCCCCTACATTTTGCCAATGCAGTGAACCTAATGGTAAGGATGAGCAAAGGAGCTGCCCCTCTACTTGTCTCCTCCATCTGCAGTTATACAGGTGACTGTCACTTAACAGCAGAAAGAGTTCTGTGAGATGGAGTAGCTGGAAAGACCACATTCTAGTGTCTCTGATTAATTATAAGCAAAAAGTGATGGGATCTTCCCACACAAACCCAGCACAGATGCTGCACTCATGCTACTCTGTTGTCTAGGTCATGACGACTCCAGTCTTATTCCAGAACTTATGTGAAAACCTGAAACCACTTAAGTGTAGAACAATAACATCTAAGTGTATAACAATGAGGCATTTGGAACCCCTAATTAAAAAGTAAAGGGATGCCTTAGTGACCCAGTGGCAAACAGACCACGTATGGCTTTTAGTCAGCCCCATCTGGCTTCATGGATCACCAGAGGCAAGGACAGCTTAGAAGTATTTTGGGGCTACATATACACTATATTTATTTTTCATTTCTTATATTTACTTGTGTTTCTGCATGCTTGCTGTTTATGTATAGGAACTATTTACATGAGAAATAAGAAAATATTCATAAGTAGCAAAAAAGGACAAGATTGAGAAATCTGGTTATTAAGCAGTTGAGGTCTACAGTGAAGACTGCAATCAGTCCTGTCCGTAAAACTCAGCTAATGCCTCAGACAGCTTGAGTATGAGAGTCTGCTTATAGAAACAACATTTAAATCTCAACCACAGGAGCTACTGTAACCTCACTGTTAAGGAGTGACCTGAACCAGTTGAGAAACCCTTAATCTAAACAGACTCAGTGCTATAGTTGTCATGGTCTTTCCCTAGAGAACTTGGATGGTACAACAACTGCCTCAAGTAGTGTGGGTAGGGGACCATTAAGATGCACTGAAATAGTTATGCTAGTGAAGTCTAGTATAAAAATAATCAACCGTGCCAAAAGAAGACAGCTTTACTCAGCTTAACCCAGCTAATCTGGGACAAAAAGGAGGCAAAATTTATTTTCAGGTGAGCAGAAAACCCACCCCCGCTAAAACCTCCTTCTCTGATCTGTTTGTGTTGTGGGAAATTATATTAAAATTGCCATGTTGGCATAAGTACAGTGGTAAATGCATTTCCAGAGTAGAAAAGATTTCAGACACACTTTTAGAGAAGTGAGAATAAACAAACAAGATGCGTAAGACTTGTATTAATTTCTACACTGTTCTGTAGAAGGAAACAGATGATGAATGGTTGAAAGAGATTCTGAACAGTCACCTAATCTGTCCTGGAGAAGCAGCCAAGTGTCAACTATTCTGGTAAATCTGTATGTCGATCTTGTTCTTACAAATAGCGACAGGGATTCTGCCTGATACTCTGTGTTTATAAACTGTTGCTTACCTACTTCTTCAACGATCCCTTATTGATCTTAAAATTCTAATGGACTTCACAGAGAGTGAAGCAGATGTCTAAATCTAAAGGCTATATGGGCTGCAGAAGGACAGGTGTTTTTGCTAAAGTAGCATTTGTGATGGGGAACAAAAACACAAATGTAGTCTAGGGTTAATCCACTCAACTTTTATTGGCAAAGGCACAGCTTCAGCCACTTCCATGTACCCTGCAGTAGATGAAAAGAGAAATCATCAACTTTCATAGAAAAGACAATTTACCCTGCACCCACAAAAGGGTTCAGTAGATCAGCAGGGCATCTCCTTATACACAGAAGTAACTTGGAAGTGTAGAATAAAAAGGGAAATCCTGAAACAAACAAAAAAGCAGGAACAGAGAGAAGGCACATGGCTGCACCAGATGGCAATACGCAGATGAATGGGATACACAAAGTATTATCTTGGAAAGCCGTTGACAGAGAAAGATGGAAAATCACAGAAGGTCAGCTGGTTAGAAGAAAAACTGGGGGAGGATGGCAATAATAAGGTATGGAAGATGGTATAAGCACACACCAAGGACATGGTGTCTATCTGAGAAGAATTATACACAGCCCAACTGCTGAGGTAGCTGACACAAATCATGGTTCCTTCCCAAACCCCTGGAAGCACAGCCTGCTAGAGCTGCTAAGAGCACATCTCCTGAACACACTAGCAGTGCAAGATATGAATTCTGACCACTAACAACGAAGCAAGGGTATCTGAATGGAGAAGGAAGAACAAAAAACAAACAGGTATCCTGATCTGCTAATTGGTAAAATCAAAGATTTTTAGATATGGCATAAAGCCCATTGTGTAAATCAGCAAGGTGGCTTAGACTGGCCTTCTAAAAACCATTTCTTCCAAAAACACGGTCCTCCCTTCTGCTGCTTTTCCTCACGTGTTCTCATTACTCTGCCTGATGCTCCTTCTTTAGATGGCAATCCCAATTTGCTCCGGCATTTTAGGAGGGTCCCTCACAGCAGAAGGAAGAGAGCATGTGTCCAGAGCTGAGAAATACCACCACCTCTTCTAAGCTAAATTAAAATTGGTTAAGATGTCCTGGGCATGGTTTGATGGCACATCAGCTTACATTTTAAACATTCAGCTACCATTTTTAACGTCTACACAGTCCCTGCATTACCATAACAACAGAATCCTTCATACTTACATACCTGTACTGCATAGCTGTCATTTGCCAGCATATAAAATCAGCAAAATCTTACACCATATTCTAATGCAAACTTAAACACATTATGCTTCATCTTTCATTAAATCAAATTCCTGGTAACAATATACAGCATAAGAGGTATTGTCTTTTTAGATAACCACCAGGGAAAAAAAAGAAAGCCAAAACCACAACAACACAAGCTAACAAAAAAAAGTCCAGAAAACACTAATGCTTACCGTTCCAGGCCTTGTGAAGTCAATACTTTGAGCTACACTCTGCCTCATCTGATTGCTAAACAGGCGAACACAAACACTTTGAAGATATTCTGGTGTGATCTACAGATCAGGAAACATAACAAGAGAACAAGATCATATAAAACTTACACTTTTTACCAGACAAGTCTTTACACACCACAGATTTTTTGAAGGGTAGAAAACACACTCTCGAAATTCACTGATGCAAGAGCAAGGTATGTACTGAAACTACAGTTCTCTTAATTTCTGAATGAAACAGTAAACTCTCTCCATTGGGGAATAAGTTATGCCTTTGAGAACTTGCATTAAATGCTTTCAGATCTAGAGAAGAACTGAATTTGTCACACCAGTGCTTGGCAATCAAGAGGTAAGTTCTTCAGTACTAAGTAAGAAACATCTTTATGTTTTGCACATAAGCAACAACCTGTTGAAATGTTACCTATCTAAAGAGCAGAACTTAAGTGACAGTTGTACAGAGAGAATAAACATGAGTTACGTTTTACAGTGAAGTGAAGTTCTGTACTGCATCTCAGTGGGTTTAAGTTTTTTGTTTTGGGATATCTACACCACAGGATAACTACTTAACTACAGAATAGTTATTTGCTGTCCAGAACATATGAGAGAGATTATAGGAAAGGAAATGGAAATGCTTCTGATATTTATAGGCATATAGCAAGAAAGTAAAACTTCAAATTCATAATGCTGTAATTTCTGCATTATTTTACTCAGTGTTCAGCTCTACTCTGGACTCAGAAGTGACAGAAACAAAGAATATAACGAAAGAGCACCATCAGCTGGACATGTCTGGGAAGGATCAAATAACACCTTCAGTTGATGAGAGGAGGAAGGTACACAGAGTCATTTCAACAAGCAGCACAGGAACTCCAAGGTCATTCTCCCTGCTAACAACTCACAGCTCCCTTAGAACCATCTAGAGGCTGTCACAAGAATCCTCTGAAGGTTATACTGAACTTACAAGTACAGAGGTATTCTTGCACAAAATATGAAGCATAAAATCATCTTTGTACCAAAAAAAATATCCAAAAGAAAGCCATACCTTTTCCAGTCACATACACGTGTGGCCCACGTAGTACAGTGAATAACCCTTTCACCTCTCATGCCCATTCCCTTTACCAATTGTATTAACAAGCTCAGCTTAGCAGCAAAGTGAGTAGATATCTGTGTCAGCTCTTACCATTTTGCCATTGACTGTGGCCTCCAAGGAATCCACAAGCTCTGCAGTGACTCCAATGAGATTATGATAGTCTGCTTGCATTTTGTTAAAACGCTTCAGGTAGGTCATGGTCCTGTGCTCTGACTCCACTAACTGTTGATGCAGACGTTGCAATGTTTCTGTCAGAATAACAATAAAAAGGAAATAACATCACCTTTAGCAGCAGAGGAACCCAGAAGCATTTTTATTTACTGCTCTGCACAGACAACTAATTCCTCTTCCTGGTTGTGAACCATGATCTTTGAGGAAACCACCACGCTCTTCCATAACTCGTTCTTTCTGTAAAGATAGAGGGCACACCTTTCTGTATCACAGAACTGCTGAGAAACATAACTGACACATGAAGAAAACTTTGGGATCTCCACCTGCAGTATCCTACAACACCATCAAGTTCCACAGCACAGTTAACACTGTGTTTAAAAAAAGCACTCAGCTGAATACCTCACAGCTATGATAAACAAGCTGTGGAGAAAGTATGCATAGTTAGTTACAAACAGAACTGCCCCTTGCTATTTACTCCCCTGCTCTCTGAACTTAGGCACACACCTCTGCTCTGTTCCACAATGGCTAGTATACAGATAACAATCATCAGCAGAGGGAGGAAAGGAGAGTGTAAGTGGTGGATCAGCACTATGACTACCTTGCAGAGCCCTCTCAAGCCGTCTTCTGTTGAGATAACCAAGCTATTCTGCAGGTAGAGATATACTAATCATGTACAGGTATTTGTGAAGTAACTGTACAGAAAGCTGCTGGCTGAGAAACAAGTTCAGAAAGCAATGGACATGCAGACTTAGGAGACAAAACTGACAAAAAATACTGCTCAAATAGAGCTGCCCACAAGACTGGCATTACAAATGAAAATGATGCATTCATAGCTTCATGAATTCTGATGTTGGAAATTGCTTTAAAATCTTGTCTTCTGGATTTTTAGCGTTTTTGAAATAAGCTGCTTTATCCCATTCATATGAAAATAGGTGGCAGGGCAGCTTATCTTTACTCTCAGAAAATTTAGCAAGATGATTTTTTAATGGGATCTTTTAGAGAAAAAAGTGCATTAATAAACTTCAGCTTTAAAGCTTTGCTATAAATTTACAGTCTTAAAATAATGCACAGAATACAGAGAAGATACATTTTCTTACTTCAAATCCACATTTTTTCCAAGATTTATAAGTTTTAAAAAAGAAGTTATTTTACTTTCACAGCTCCCTTTCATCTAAGAATGACTCCTTTCATTCCTGAACCAGCATTCTGCAGCTGCAGGACTTAGGAGCCATACTTTACATCAAATGCAAATCAAGCCACCCTATTTTTCTTGTACCTTCTGTGAGGGAGAAAAAGAAAAGCAGTGTGAAATAATAGTGGTTGGGACAAGGAATGGTCCTGTTCTAATCCAGCAAAACTCACCTGAAAAAAAACCATCTTGTGTCTCAGTGAGCAGCTCCCAGAGGTACATGAAGTGACCTTGCTGAGGGTGTCAAACTTTTTACAGTTCTCAAGCTGTTAAAACTATCCCAACTACTACCAAATTTCCTCAACAACAAAAAGAGTTAAGATAGATTACAAGGATGTTACAAATTATTATTTCTTGATAATGATAATTCAACTTTGGGTAAATTCTTACTCTACTGTCATCACTGCTAAATAGCTACCACTGATTTTGTATCATAGAGCTCCGAAACAAGAATGCTTCTCTAAATGAATAAACACATCCATTACATAAAGCAAGCCACTCCTCAGTAATTTATTTCTTTACCTGGTTGAGCAGATTGGAATGCATCTTTATTTAATTGAGAAAAGTTTCCAGGGATATCCAGAATGCAACTTTCAATCAGAGGAAAGTCTGAAGCACCAAGCCACAAACACATAAATCCCACTCATCATTCGCTTCCTAGCCTATTCACATAGCCTAGTACAGAGAATGTTCAGCGATGAAGATCTGTCCTCCAACTATAGGGAGTATAACTACATACACAAACCTCAGTATAACTCACAAACGCTGGTCTTGGCCATTAAGAAGCAGGTCCAACGTACCCATGGTCTGTTAAACCCAGGGATTATCAATTATAAACACAGGTCTTTACTGAGGAAAGGCAGTCAAAGAGAGGAATCAAAAGTCATGACACATCTCGCATTTTTTACATCACTACGTTCTCAAACATTAATTTTACTAAAAAAGGCAAAGTATTTTGTGAAAGTTTCTGCTACTACCGAGGCAGGAAGCTTTCACTGTGGCCATGTAACTGATCCATGTGCAGACAGATGCAGAAAGAGCTGGTCCTCTGTTGCCCCATTTTCTCCCCTTGCATCTTTATCATACTCCCATAATCAATACCAGCATTTATGCAGACAGACCAGGAAGCTACCAGGCTAGGTAAAAAACAACACTTACTTGCTAGCAATGATCAACCTGTACCTGCAACACGAGGCACAGAGTCGCACAGCACATCTGCCTCCTTTTTTTCCTCTCTCTGAATACAGACAACACTTTCTTACTGCCAATTTATAATACGCTAAGCTTAGAGAGGAATAAAGAGAGCTTCAGACCTAAGACCTACCATAACCATGATTTATATGCAAGAGGAAAGAGGGGCCAATAAAGGGCAGATGACTAACTTCCTGGTGTAGGAAGGTACAGCGCACAGAAAGGCCACTGACTGCCAAATGAAGATTAGGCATCTTATGAACTTCTGCATGTTTCTACCTGTTTTCTTGACGTGCTCTCTCTTCTGTGTAATCATGTCTGTTCATTTGCCAAGTCTTTTTAATGTCGTGACTCCAGATCCTACGAGCAGCCAAGGAGTTACGCACCCAATTCTACAATAAGCTTTTCTCTCTAAGCAAAGGCTGCTTGTTACTCTCTATGACAATTCACCTATGCCTCAAACACGCTTCCTGAGCTTGTGCTTGCTCTCCCCATCTCTCTGATCTCTGCTTGTCCTCACACCCTTTGCTAGAAGCAGACTCTGGTCAAGCTGAGCTCCTGTGTGCAATGCAGTAGAGCCTGCAGTAGAGAGAGGAGTTTCAGGGCCCTGCAGCTGCTGCCAGACACCAGGGTACCTCAGCTAACACAGGATACTTTGCTCCTGAGAGAGCCAGAAGCTGCCTCAGCTCCCAGCTGCTCACCTCATTTCTGTAGAAATTACAATTGATATTTGGAACAGGCAAATTTCCTTGTTAACAGTCACTCGGGATAACATATCTTGATAGAGGTACGATGTGCCTAACACACTTACCCCATAATGGTGGAAGACCAGCTGTGAACTTAAGCACAAATTTGTAATGAGTACAGATTTGCAGCTGAACATTTCACAAACCCTTCTTTCCCTCCATTCCTGTTAGAGCAAAGGATGCACAGAAAGCCTGAAGCTCTTGTTAGAAGCCAACCTTTCTGCAGTTCTCTCCCCACTGAACTGAAAACATCAGGGTGAGCTGTAAGTTCAGCCCACACAGGTGGCTTTGGAAGTCATAAAGCTACTAAAGGGTTTTGTAGTGCATGGCCAGAGAGACAGAGACTGCAGCAGGTTAAACAGGAAAGGTGCATATGTGAAACTCTCCAGGATACCCTCCAAAGAATATGCACCACCCCATCCAAATTAGAAGTGCTTCAGTATGTGACATTAAAGACTGGCAACTACTCATTCAAGGCCATTTAAAGGAATTTTCACCATCATCTGTCACCTATCACTTCTCACTTCTCCTCTACTGATAAAACAAACTTCTCCACTGGTGGGTCTGCGCTGTGGATCCCATGCTACCTGAGAGGCATGCTGCAGAACTAACCTCCCCCACCCCATACTTTCCTATGGCACAAGCCTCAGATAACCTTTACAAAACATCCAAACCAAACCAAGCATGAAGGCATGCAGCAGAGCTGCCAACTAAGGCAGTGTGGATTCAGTACCATGACAGCCTCTGTGCTTATACAGACTACAGAACTTAGGAAAATAAAGAATAAATAAAAATAAATAGGCCCTAAATAACTCAGGCCCAATCATACAGCTATCTATTTCCAATCAGAATATGGAATTAATGCCTTCAGGAAACTCCATGACAATGGAAAAAAAGAGACTTTTGTGGAGAAAAAAATAAAATCTGCAAAGATCTCTTTATTACTTGATTAAAGTCTAATGCAATCTACAGCACAAAATTAAAGAAAATGCCTGGACCTCACTCTGGGAGATGAACCTCATTTTCTTGCAAATTCAATCTACAAAGAATAAATTCTTGAGGGAAAACTACTTTTCCTAATAGGACGAGTAATTTTAGGAACACAAGCTGGGCTCATACAGATCCCTCCCAATAAACTGAACAATGAAAGTTGAATGAAAAAAAATGAATTAAAAGTGGCTTGGGAACATAAACCATTTACTGATCTTCAAAAGGCACATAATGGGATTTTGTGTTGAAATACCATTTTTAGAGGACCCCAAATCACTGAGACATGGAAGTGTTTATGAGCAACTTACCTAAAAACACATCAGAGAGTTGTGTTTAGATTACAGTGTTCTTATTAAGAGACTCTTCAGAGACACCAAATTGCACTATTTTAAGAGCTGAAATAGGGTAAGTGAAGAGGAACAAAAATCTACTTTCTCTACAGAGGTCTGACAGTCTACAGAAGAACTGTCTGAGATCTGAAGTCTAGAAGATGCAGACAGGCATAAGCAGCTGCTGGAAACAAACCTGAGGAAACTTACTCTAATTGTAGCTAAAAACAGAGCTGGCAAGCACTTCGTGCAGTCACTTGTTTTTACTGTAATTTTATTTCAGGACAGAACAGTCATAAAACACAAATGGGCCCTCCCACCCCCAGTCCATGCCCCTGCTCAATCCTGCAGACCTCAAGCAGTCCAGCACAGAAACAGAGGTATGGATTCCAAGGAATTTGTTGCCATGCATCAGAAAGTTTCCCTGTCAGTGTAGGCCTACTTCCCACTGCTATTACAGCCCCTGATAATCTTAAACAATATCCCTATCACACCTCAGCATTTACCTTTATTGCACTGTCCATTCTCCTTCTGTTGTATGAATAGGAGCTGTTCAGGAAAAAGCATTTCCTCTTGCACAAAGAAATTCAACCACCTGGTAAACCCAACCAAGCCAGATATTCCTACAGATCTGAGCAACAAACAAAGCACAATGCTTCATGGAAAAGCAATAGTACAGGAGTCGAAAATAAATACATACAAATCTTTTAAGTGCACAATGTTCAGTGCTAGATAGACATAAAATTTCTTGCTGGCCTTTACACATGCCCAACTCTGAAGATCTAGTATCTCCAGACTAAATATATTCACTATAAATATCAAAAGTCAAACTGTTGATTACACACAAAAATCAGCACACAAATATGCAAGTGTTCTAGACCACTTTGATGCATTTTTATAGTAAAGAAATATTCAGGGTTCAGTTGGGATCCAGTCCATTACTCCATAGAGAGGAATAACAAGAGAGACAATTTTCTCTAACTGCTCTGTGTCACACACACACACAGCTGTGATATGGAAGAGAGAGCAGACTGTTTTGATTACTGCTCCTCATCCTGGGGAATAGACAAGAACGGAATAGGAAGAATAACATTTCCAGCTCAGTACCAGTGTGTGTGTGATGTTTTAGGATGGAGTACATGTACGAGGATTTAAACCTCACCTGTTAAAAAAGCTAGAGACAAAGACCTGTTTAGTTCTCTCTGCCTTGCCCTTAACCACCCTGACCAAAAATGGAGAAAGTATCTTGTCACCCACATAGTCAGTCAGCAAATTTAGGTCTGACAGCACAGCTTAAACAGTGTCATTGGAAGAAAAACAGTCTGAAACACAACTTACTTAGTAAAATAGTCATCTCTGGAAGACTTGAAAGTCCTGGAAAACATTCAGCTAGTCCCTGAAAGGGCTAACTGAGAAGACTGAGAGCTTTAAAAACACAAAGAAGGGACTCAGGTTTGGGATAGCCTGTACTTCATACTGCAAGCAAAGAATGGTCACACAATAGACATGTAGCTCCACATCCACTCATATATTGTCTTTCATAACTGTTTAAAACAGATTTTTCTGAATATGGAATATAAACAATGTTTCCTACCGTAAAAGACATCCAACTGTAATGTTTCTGCAATTGCATAATAAATCTTCCAGCATATTCTTCCAATAAATCACACTGCCTCTTTACAGTAATTCTAATGATCTTCAAAGTATTTTCTCAAAAGGATACAAATAAAGTGAGAAGCCTGGGAGTCTGGCTGGCTTTGAGAGTGAGACACAGGAACTTTTCCAATCTTGTCCTTAAATCCAACGTCCAAGAATCCTTCAAAACAAAAACAAAGATGACAGCTGTTCACCAAATATGTACACTTTGCTGAAAGTACTGCTTGGATCACATCAACCTGCCACTAGTAAACAAGGCAGCCAACATTGTAGTGAGAAGATTATCCTTCACTGTCTAAAATGATGACATAGCTTTAGTTCAAGTTTAAAACTAACACGTAGTATCACTGCCTCATATGCATGTGCAACAACTGTTTTTCAATTAGAAGCATCTTTAAAATATAAGCACTTGATAAAAAGGTGGTGTGAATGCCACATTTTTTCAAGAAAGTACAATGTGAACCACTTTCAATTCTTCAGTTCTCAAAAGGAGAACACTGAAGTCATCATTTACTCCCAGTAAGATCTGGGACTTCACTTTCCATCCGTAACTACTGGAAGCATCATGATGGGACATCAGTGATCAGTGTGCAACATTTCCATGATGGATTTGGAGGACAAAAAAATCCAGAAGTCTCCCAAGAAAAGACAGAGCAACACATCAACCACGAACTGGAATGCTGTCTGACACAGTGTCTCTTAAATGTGGGAAAACAAGAGTTAAGGAAAAAAAAACAAACACATCTAAGAATTCACCAATTACTCTTCTCTTGTATTTCAAATCATTAGTTCTGTCGGTTTCTGCTTGATTTAAAACAGATTTAAAGCCAACAGATGAGAAAGAAATGTCTTCCAACAAGTGAAAAAGCAGTATCATCCAACAAGTAGCAGGAGCTGCTTAATTTACTGCTGTATATGTATACATTGCAAGCTGTTCTTGCAGCTCAAACTCACCCATATTTCACCACGTTGGACAGCACACAGAACTTACTTGCTGCATTCACCCATTCAGTAAGAAGACGTTGGTACACTACAGGATGTCACAGACTACCAAAGGAACAGTGTTACAGAAAGAAGTGTATATTGTTTTTCAAGATGTATTAAACAAACAGTTAGGAACTCCAGCTATATAAAGCATGAGATGTCTGAGAAGAAAGGTGCCTAAGAACACTGCTTAGTAGAGGAGTGACTCACTGCTGTTCTTTCTCAAATGTAAGGCAACCTGTGCTTCCACACTAACCCACGGTCACACGGCCAGTTGTACAGTTCCCACAAGAGAACATGAGAGGCTGTGGACTTAGAGCTTGGATACTGAGTTACTATGAATCAGCCGGAGGATCCTGTCTTAGATAAGGTATTAAAAACAATAATCTGCTAAGCATAATTAAAAGAGCAGCCATAGCCCAACTCTGAGGTCAACCAGCACGTCTCATTATTTATAGCTAGTCCCAAAGGAAAATTGCAGTACATGCCTTTTTTGGTGATAAACTGGAGCTCCTCATCAGCTGCTGCATCCAAAGTCAGCCCCAGGCAAGCATCACTTGGGCTTTGATTTGATATCAAGAAGCATGTGGCTGAAACACAGGCTAAGAACACCCCCTCCCACCACAAGGACTGTGCACAGCTCCCCAGGTGAGAGAGCACAACTGCCCACGTGGTGGGACAGTGAGGCACAAGCACATAACCCAGTAAAACATTACATACACTTTACAGATGTGTACGTCGGGGCATGAATATACACAGGAGCTCTATGCACACATTCATCTGCAACAAAGCAGTTCAATTTCTTGATCCAGCTGGAGTGCAGCAGCATAACCAGTTGTTTGCTGCATAGCTAAGTCAGGATACACATTTTCACTACAGGAACAAGCCCCCAGTGGGTGGAATGGGGGAAGTACCCTCTGCAGGAACTGCCACTGGTTGCCCAGAGCTGTGCTTATAAACATCTGCAACCACCACTCCCCACACACTGCCCAGAGTGCTGCCAATGGGAGTGCATTTGGTTACCCCTTCACCAACAGTAACAGCTGATTATGAGACTTACAGAAGTGCATCTGGAAGTCTTTATTTTGAAGTTCAACCACTGTAACTTTTACGCTCTCATTTCACCTCGCATGTGAGTGCCTAATTACTGAATCCTGAAACAGCCAAAGGCAAAGGCTAAAACACAATTAACCAAAAAAATATTAACCAGGAAAAATGCCCACAGCAGGAGTCATGAAAGCACTAAACACAGCTTTCCAGCACTTTGGGAAAGAAAAAACACATCTCAGAGAACACTAACTTGTTATCTACATCGAAAGAATTACATTCTGAATTTCTGTTGCAGGAAGATTACTTAACTATTTGATTTTCTCTTTTTCCATATTAAATGAAGCTGAATGAAACTGTATCAGTTTCCTTATGCCTAGCTATCACATTTTAAAACCAAACTAAATATACATAGATGGTGGGGTATCCTGGGCCACATCTCAAAGCATGGAAGTGGAATTCAACTACTCTATGGTGATTCCCATAAGCACACGTATTTCAGCATTGTGTGGAAAGGAAGAGTCACAAAGCCAGCACACCAGTCAGGGCTCAAGTAAAGATAAAATTCATTTAAGATGTTACTCTGTAACTGACAGCACCTTCACAGCCCTCCCTCCATCAAATGTATGTTCTTTTATGATTGTACAGCTGTAGTTAGAGGAAACAATAAAAGCAATTGCCAAATCAAACATCATACAATGCCTATCACCCTGTGGGAAAAAAAGTAACAACACAAAAGCAACATCATAAATACCATCTCAACAAATTACACACCTACCTGGAAAAGTTCTTTAAATGAAGGATGCACCATGGGGTTAGGAACAAAAGGCAAAGCATAGAAGGGAAGAAACTCCGTAGCCTGGCTCAGGGCAGTTCCTTTTGTTTCCAAGTATGCTTTAAAATGAGAAATCCTTTCCTCAAGTTCAGATTTGTCCTACAAAATAAAGCCACACATTTATTCAGAAGACTGCCATTCTGAACACACTGTAAAGCATGTAAATATAAGCAGAGACATAAACATATCTATTGCAAGTTTGAAATTCCAGCATATTTGTTATCTAAAGAAACATTTATCGAACTGGAGTGCGTTACATCTTGTTTCCACTACTTAAAAAAGATAATTAACAGATGTTGTTTCTATTATCCAAACTCAAGAAAAGAAGAGAGGGACAATTGCCTTTTGGATGTTGATTGTACCTTCCCACTTTTGGGTAGATACTTAAATCAGTGTCACTTCCACACTCAAGGCTGAGGGAGAATATCTACCTGATTTTAGGTGTGCTTCATTTCAGTGATAACTGCAGCTGAAAAAATCCAGTCACACTGTACCAGGAAGGGACACAGAGAGAAGAAATCACTGACTCAACACCCACATGCACCATGAAAAGCAAGAGGAGGTCATTTTTTTCTTGCCATATATATTTAATCAATTTCAATGTAAGACTTGTACTAAATTCAGAAGAAAGATTGTTAGAAGTGACACACATTAGAAAAAGTTGTTCTCAAAGCACCTGATAACCCTTACTAATAAAATCCTTCCAGTATATTTTATTGTTATGCCTTGCAGAGAACTCTCTGCTGTCTGTGGACTTACCGTTGACAAACAGTGTGTTTGGATCCAGAGGCTGTATGATGAACTCCCACAGTGTTATTCCAAGCCAGCAGCCCCTAGAAGTATAGTCCTATCCTATCAGACCTATCCTATTAGAGGTGTGAAAATAACTGTACACTGGTATTATTCAAGTTAAAACATTTCAGGAGCTCCAAGATAAGGACACTTCCAACTTCTGTCTCTCTGCTTCACAATACCAGGGCCTGCTTTCAACTAGAACACAGGCTACTGCCCAAAAGCTGGATCTGTATTCTGGGATTTCTTAAGAAGCATCCCATTTTCATCCAAACTAAAGCCAAATATATCAAGCAAAACAAAAGCAATCTGAAGTTGGAACTGTGAAATAAACTTACAGGCTTTCCCACAGAGTGTTTTAAGAGGTAGGTGGCAAAGTGTACGTGAAGATAGAACTCCAGCTTTTGAGCCACTGGGTCACTGTCTCGGACTGCAGATGAAATGTGCTCCTCCCAGAGTTGGAAGAAAGCCTTCTGCTTGCCATTGTCAAATGCTCTGAGCAGATCTTTCTGAAAAGGCAAAAGCATTCAGGCAAAACACAAACAGAGAAGAGCTGCATTTTTCAACCACAAGTTAGCAAATGAAGAATCTAAGTGACATCTGAAGACTCTGAACTAAAGCTTTATCCCAAATCTCCCACCATTCAGTGACCAGCTGAATATTCTTTCTCGAGCTATCTCAAACCACTCTGACAGTGTGTATTAACTTTCATTACATGAAGGAAGGAATTTTCAAGCTTCTGCCTGGGGACTTGCCTTTACCATAATGGAAAAATGAAAGCTTGCAGTGTCTGAAAATTAGCCTTTCTGAAGTACTTCAATCTGAAAACTTGAAATAGAGCAAACCAGAACTACTGCCTCAGGTTCAAAAGGATCGGAGTTCTGCAAAAAAGAAAACTTGATGCTTCCTGCACTGAAAGAAGAGCACTAGCAGCCTTCTCCAAGTAAACAAGAATGGGTTCAGACACTTGAGATAACGTCACTGTGGCAAAAGCTCACATGGAGTTTAGTGGACTTTGGCTGTTTTGAGTATTGCTCAGAATAAGTGCAAGTGATGCATTACCTGAACAGGAAAGGCTTTTGAATCTCTCAAGGAAACACCTGCTGTTTTAGGTAGTGGCTTCCCTTTTATCTTGCATTCCTTTGCAAATACCTTCACTGTTTCTTCAAATTCAGCAAAATCCAAATACTACAAGATAAAAACATAGAGAAACAATCATTTTTAGGTTATTAATGCTTGAAAGAGTGTCCCACAAATCGTCAAAGTCCTTCAAAATTTCTAGGTAGTGTGGTCCCTAAATGCTGAATGCCTGCACAGGAGCAAGCTAAGAACTGTGCCTCACGTGCAAGGAAAATGCTGTTAGAAACCTCTTCGAAAGAATGATGCTCCCCAGTTTAGATACTGACTTCATTCAAAGCAGCACCTTAGCTAAATAAACAGTGCATTAACTTCATTGCAAATAATATCCTCAGGGACAGAATATTTAAGCACGATCCTCATCTTCATAGCAGCAGTCACACAGCAGCTAGGATTCCAATCTGCTCACATTTATGAGGCTGCATATACCAAACCAATGACCAGCTGAGTACTACTCTGAAGAAGAGATCAGCAGCCTTCTGTCTTCCTCCCACCATGCACAGTCACCGTATCACGCATGTTCCCTCTCCTCTCCCATCTCAGGAGACTCAGGCACTGGTTGCTGAGGCAAGACACCACATCCCACCTTGCAAGCTTGAATACGGTCGTAGAGAAGAGAAATAGTTTGCTTTCTTCGTTGTTAGCATAAACAGTGCTATATTAATGATTAAGTACTTAAAATTCTTTCTAGATTTATATGCTGAGATCCAAAAATGATTTAGGCTTCAAATTATTTTGCTGCTTTATAGTTGTTAGGCAGGAGTTAATAAGCTGTTAGCCTGCTGCACACTTAGGGCCCTAAATCAGGCTGCTAACACAGTGTTGATTGAGGCTGTAACAAACATCACTGTTTCAAAAAACAGATAACTCATCTGAAGGCAAAAGCACAGGCTACCAGAGAGATGCCCACCTTCCAAAGAGTGTTTTTTCCATAGGATCTTTTCAGGCTGCCCACAGAGCTGTGGGTGCCCCATCTCTGGAGGTGCAGCTCTGAGTGCCGGAATTCAACACTCCTGCACGTCATTTCCATCCTAAGCCATTCAGTGATCAAGCTGCTCAGTGATGCACACTTTAGAACTACGTTCTCCTGGGCAATGTGGGGAGAGGGCTGCCTCGCTGACCCCGCGTGCATTCAGCCACGGAGATCACAATCTCAGACCTTCATCCCGGGCCGTGCCAGCCCCTGGGGGCACACACCCACGTGTGACCGCGATCACACGCAGGATGAAGCAGCAGCTGAAGGGCCTCACAGTACCACGAGTGGGACCCGCACCCCACAGCCGCCTGCGGATGCGGTCGAGTGCTCCTTTAACAAAGGCCTCCCTGGCAACGCGCCGTGCCGCGCTCCGCGCTCGCTGCAGCGGAAAGGAAGAATCAAAGCGGACACCAACCTCTCTCACTAAGCCCAGCAACTCAGCTTCGTAAGCCAGCACGTCGCCCATCGCCTGGCAGCACCGCCGCGCTCAGTGGCGATGAAGCTGCAGGGAGGATCCAGCTGGCAGCACGGCGGGCCGCGCACTGCCGCACCTCGGCCGGCACCGCCGGACCCGAACCGGCTCCGAGCTGGAGCGGCACCGCCGCGGCCTACCCGCCCGCCCGCCGCCTCCTCCGGTCGCTATGGCAACCGCGGCCGCACGCCCCGCCCCCTTCCTGCAGCACATGATCGCGCTCGGCCAATCGCAAGCGGAGATTTTGAAGAAGTCACGTGCCGGAGACGGTGTCTTCGCGGCTGCGGTGCGGTTCCTGTGCCGTGCCCGGGGCTCCTTCCCTCACCTCAGTTACTCTCTACGTTTTCTTCCACCATAACAGCCATCTGGTTTCGCTGAACGGTTGCTTTCTCCCAGCTCCGTCTCTCAAATGTTGCTCACCCATGCGGACGGTCGCCTAAGAGCTCTGCGCGGCCCTTTCTGCAGCGGTTCCTCCGTAGGCCGTGCGCGGTTACGCAGCGCTTCACGGCAGCTGAACAACCGTGGGGCTGCAGCACCGCGACGGCACGCTGCGGGATGGGAAGGGAACGGGAGCTCTAAATGTGCTCGGAGCAACGAACGGGCAAAGGTTACGTGCTCTGCTTACCGCACAACGCTTCAGAGCCTTTTGAAGAGGCAGCAAGGACAGCGGGCAGGGCAATCTCCTTCGGGCGGCTGAGCACAGCCCCGCGCAGCGACAGCTGGAGGGACCGCCAGCGGAGGGCCCTGCAGGAACCCACAGTTAGAGACGCGTTCGCTAGAAGCAGTAAAACCTATCACCGGTGACGTCCTGCCTGAGATTTTGGTCTCACCTGTGCAGCTTTCTGTTCCTGCGCTCACATCTTGCTCGGTGAGCACACCCTCCCCCAATCCCCACCCCCTCAGGCTGGCACAGCGGGGCACTGTCCGCGGAAAGCAGACTGCAGTGCGCTGCGTTTGCCCCAGACGCCGACTTTGAACGCCAGCCTCGCAGGAAGCAAAAGCTGAGCTCACCGCACAGCTGAGAGGCTCTGCTCTCTGCTGAGACCGTTTCCCAGCCCAACTTAACTTTCCAACGCTGCGCTCCAGTATGAATGTGGTTCAGGGCGCTGGCCCTAGGCCAGTCATCCAAGGGTTTTTATTTTAGTTCTATACTGAAGGCTGAGGGAAAAAAGCAACCCAACCCTAACCCTTGGACATTCCTGCCACATCTTAAATTATCAACACAGGATAAACGTTGGGAAAGAGTGAGGTGATGGAGAACAGTTATGACATAAACACGTCCCCTTGGGTAAGCAGGCACCAGGAAACCATCCTTAACTCGTGGGAATTACCATTTCACCATTGCTACAAATATACCCGCCTGCAGTGGGTTGGCATTTGAGGGTAAAACACTGAATTCAGTTGCTGTTCTTGGGGAAAGGAAAGCAAGATGTGAAATACCTTATGCAGGGCAGATACAGCCCTGTAGATCTACCTTTCTGCCATGCCTTCCCTCCACAAAGAGTGGTTATCCAGGTGAGGGATGGAGGGGTTTGAGCCAGGTCTGTACATGCAGAAAAGGAACGTGTTGGCTGAGCACAGGCAGGGACATCTTTCCCTGCCTAAGCAGTCCAAATGCTCTCTGTTTCACCATAACCCTGGGCTTATTTGTGCTGAGAATTCCAGACATCAAAAAAAAGTCTGAACCATGGCAGGAGCTCAACAGACTGCTCCGCTTCCAGGGTTTGCCACCGTCTCACTCACTGTTCAGAGTCAGGGTAGGTAGGTCCTCTTCTGTTTGTTCTCAGAGTAGATGCTGTGTGCTGCAGACAGAAAGCTGTTTAGCCCTGTGGCTTCTTGGAAAATGCTGGCAGCCTGGCTTTTGGATCAAAGATACTCCTGGGAAACACAATGCAAGTCTTAGAAAGCACTCAGCAATGCCTAGAAAGCAGTCTGTAATTTCTAGAAAGCAAAGGAGAATTCCTAGAAAGTACTGGGAAACGTTCAGAAAGTGTTCTGCAGTCCTTAGAAAGTGCTTAGATACTTGGAAATGACTCCTTGTTTCCTAAGAAGCACCTGAGATTTCCTAGAAAGCACAGGGAAAGGCCTAGAAAGTGCTAGAAAAGTGTGCAACAGTATGCTGCAATTGCTAGGAAGCACTCCAAAGCGTTCAGAAAGTACCCTGACATTCCAACCTGTGATCCCTACAAAGCTCTCTGAAATCCCTGGAATGAACAAGGATATTCCCAGAGATCATGAAGAAGTTCCAAAAAGTGGTGGGAAATTCCTATGGCCTTGCCTGAATTCTTAGCACAGGAATGCTTTTAGAAAGCCCCAGGGAAATGCTAGGAGGTGCTGGGAAGTGTGTATTCCAATCACGACAATTAGCACTCAGGTTGGCTGCGAGGTTTTGTCTGCCACTAAGTGCCAGCATCTGCTGCAAGGTCAGGAAGATGCAAAACTTGTGCCTCAGACCTGAAGAGCAGTGCCCACTGCCCTGCACAGCAATGGGAGAACATCTGTCATTGCCTGGGGTATCGAGCAGCTCTGCATTTTAGGTTTTTCCTGTGGACAGGTGGTACTGTCACCTCTGCTGTGGAGCTGAGCGATCGTGGGGCTGGGTGGGATGGTAAGCTGCTGCCCAATTGAAAAACAGATTGCTATTTCCTGTGCCCAGGTGGCATTTTCTGCAAGAAATGTCTTCTTTCAGTAGCCTTTCCAACTGGTTGCACTAGAAATAAAAGCAAGCCAGGCAAGAGCATTTTTTCAAAGCTTAAACATCCTGTTATTTTCCGAGTCAAACTTCAGCTTTTACTTGCTAAAAAAGGTTTTGGCTTGGATTTTCAACAGAGATTTTTAAAAGAGCATTTAGACAATGAATAAGAAGTCATTAGTGCTTTCAGTGGATGGCACCTTACTGCTGGTTGGGTTTGGAGCACGGTCTGGCTCTTAATAGGACTGTCCAGGGCAGAGGTTTGCTTGGACTGTGGTCAAACACTGCTACTATTTTGACTTACACAGCACTGTGACCCCAAGGGCCCTCTGCAAGGAAAAGTGAGGCAATGAGTTGCAAAACCTCTCTGTTTTCTGCAGCATCAGGCTGTCACAAAGCTGCTCTGTCTCCGTGGACTTGCGTAGCTGCTGCCCAGCTTCACCTCTCCCCACCTCACCCTAGAAGGATACAGACAGCCCCATGCCAGGCTATTTATACGCAAACCCTTCTCCAGTAATTTCCTGTAACCGAAGTCCCTGACCAGGAGAGGCACAGCAGTTACTCTGATTTGGTGCCATGGGATGCAGGAAGGAGGCAGCGGGGTGAGCTTTGCAGCTGATCACAGAAATCACCTGATCGATCAGGGACAAATTGCAGAATCCCCAAGCCTGGAAGAGGAGCAAGCAGCAGGTTTCCACTATGAATGAACGCACGAACTTTCATGTTCTTATGCAGATGTTTCCAGCAAGTTATTTTCTGCCACTCCTTCTTCATCCCTGGGCCCCAGATTTCATGCTTTAGCTAAAAACAAAGTAGGTCTCTATGTGAAGTTAAAGAAAACAGAGAATTTGCCCAGCCCAACCAGAGCTATCTCAGCTTCTCTTCTGGGAGGACGTGGTGGAGAAACAAAAAGTTAATTCATCTTGATTCTCATTGACAAGGAAGGGAGAAAAACAACTAAACGGGAGAGCCACCCTAACACTGAAAACAAAGACGTTGCATCAATATTTCAGGTCTCTTTCCTTCTCCGTGAAGGGGAAAAAATTGCTCTATGCTTCATCCTTTGTAGGTTATCTTTGGAAGAACAATGTCCCCATAATTTCAGCTGACAATTAACTCTGTGCCTGTATGGCGGTTCTTCCCTGGGTCACCAGAGCAGCTATTTATATCCTTGGCCAGGGATGCTGTTGCACAAAATGGCTCTGCCCAGAACCAAGACTGTGGGCAGCAAGCTCTGGAGTTTCCTGGATGCCAGGTCCCACCTCATCTGTACTCTTAGGGTATAGCTATTCTGCCATCCATTTTCTGCAACATAAAGGAATGACAGAGGTCTGTGTTGCTTAAACACGTGCACACACGTGGGGCAGTGGCTGCATCAGCCAAAGCCCATGAGGTTGGGTTGTTCACCGCTTCCAGGACCTCTATCAGATGTCCAGAGGGCTTTGGCAGAGGGATGATTTGCCATGAGCTGCCCCTCTGCAATAGGTGGGTAACACTGATCCCCCTGCTCGCTGCAGGAGATTCCGATGGCTAATCTAAGTACATGCACAGTGCTTCTTTTAAGCAAAACAGAACAAAGTTTTAGTTGTGCAGCCAATGCCAGGAACTGGAACACAGACTCCTGCCAGTTGGACCATTTGCCTGTGCAGAGCAGATTTCAGAAGCGAAGTCAAGCCAGCCCTGAGCTGGAACCAGGCAGCAGGGGCTCAGGGCCGCTTCTCCTTGCCTGAGGAGCAGAGGTGGGGCCAGCCCAGTCCCACCGGTTCCAGAAAACTGGCACTGTCAGCAGCTGACCAGCAACAGCCCCGGGGGAGGCTGAGGTCTGGGCGGCAGTCCTTCAGCCTGCAGGATACAGGCAGATAAATGACCAAGTCATCATCATTATCAGTGGCGCCCAACCTTGGCATTCCGTGGCCAGGAGGAAGGGCTTTGCCTGGGCCTGGGATGGGAGGGCAGAGATAGGGAGGGTGGCTCCGCTATGATCAGATAAGCCCTGCCCTGGGAGCACGGCCTCCAGCACCTCTGTCCTCACCACTCCGCCCAGTATAGTGCCCAACTCAGAAAGCCAACTGAGTTGGCCATGGGGATGACCAGCACATCCTGGATCTGTCAGAAGCTGCACGGGTTTTGGAGTGACTTGTCACCGGGGTTCAGTGGGACAAGGCCCATTACTCAACAGTGACACAAATGTGCTTCCTGCCACTTCTGCCTCTCCCTCCAGGGAGACCCAGGAGCATCGGATCCAATTAGCCCCTGGCAAGCACCCCAGGGGTGGGTCCCCCCCACATGGGTTCAGGAGAGCAACACCTCTTAAGAAATCATTGCTGGAGAGTCACTGGGGCTAAGTGACAATATTTACAGCAGTGGGTTCCCCCCACACATTCTCCAAACCAGACATCAGAAAGCCAGCAGTTGCCTCCATCCCTCAGGCACCACACGGAGCTTGCCCTGCAGTGGCCAGCCCCGTCTGCCCCAGGGGAGCTGGTCAGACCCCTGAGCACACACTGGTGAAGGGGTGGGATCCAACCCAGGCAGCTCTGACTGCACAGAGCTCAGCTGGGGCCAGCCAGGAAAGTCCCCAAAGGGAAATCTCAAATGCGCCAGCAGCCCCATCTAATAAACAAAGAGGTGCAGAAAGGCTCTGAAGTCTTTGAAAACCACTTACCATGCAACCTCCTTCTTTGAGAGGAGTGAATTCTCAATCCTCAGCCATTGCCTTGCCTCCTTCACCCTACTAGGGCACTTGGTAATTCACCAGCTCTGTCCTTCTCTATGGGGCAGTGCTCCTCCAGCTGCTCTCCACCCTCCCCTTGCCTCCTCTTCCAGAACTGCTGATGTTCTCCTGAGCAGAAAAATGCTGAGTGGTCCTGGAAAGAAAGCCAGGACAGCAGATGCTTTTCTACGTGTGTTCCCTTTGTGGTGTCAATCCTGAACCATGCAGTTCTCCATGTACCTTCATGCAACAAAGATGAAACAGAGCAAATGCAGAAACGGGGAAGTGTCAGTAGATGGGAAATACCCAGATTTCCCTCCCACGGTCCCCAGCCTAACACTCATGACATTTTTCTTTCAGCTCCTCTAAATATATGGCCATTTAGCACAACCTTACGAAGTGCCCCTACAGTAGTAGCTCAGAAATCAGTTTGGGGCAGTCTGAGGGTTTTACATTTGCTTGTGGCCAAGGGAGCTCCAGGAAACATCACTTCCAGAGGCAGGAGGCACAAGAAAATCATTTAGCACAAGAATTAAGTCTGCTAGATGGTGCCCCAAGCATTACATGTCTCAGTGGGAATTGCTCTGTTTGTGCAGATGTAGGAAGAAGTAAGTTCTCAGCCACACTGAGAACCACACTGTACCAAGTACAAGAAACACACTGGTTAGCCTGGGACATGTTAAAGTATGAAAGACTCAGCAAAAACTCCTGTGAACAGAAGCTGGTGTGGCCAAGGCATCAGTACAGAACTGTAGATCTTTCCAAGCCAGCTTTTCACAGCACTTCTGTATGGACTCAAGAAATCTCCCAAAAATATCTGCCTGTCCAGCAGGCTGAATGAGCTGAAATGTGTGGGTATCTTTTGCCTCCTGGCATCCTTTCTTCTGCAGTGCTTTTTAAGTGATGTGAGGTATTATAAACAAACTACCTGAAAAACAGAAATAACACACTGGTTGGCATCAGCAGAACATGCAGAAATAAGGGATACACATAAGACTCAAAGGAAAGAAATTAAAGCACTGGAAAGACTCCCATAGTTTACATTAGTGCAGCTTGTTTCCTGCACCACAGTACCTGGGTCTTAAGTCTAACAACCATTGGACTAGAGCAATGACTCCCTCTGTTCCCAGTTTTACCTCCAGTGGTGTTGTCTGTAGATATTTCAGGTTCATTCTCAGCTCTGCTCTGCAGGGGAACAGATTGGGATCACACAGTGAACAGAGAGCTCTGGCCAGCACCCCTACTGAGACAACATTTCAACTTCAGGGACCTGACTGAAGCCTAGGACTCAAAGTTGGCTTTCAGTCCCATACTCTGCTCTGCACCGCTTAAGCTTTGCAGAGAACAAAGGCAGACTATTCTATTGCTATAGTAACATCCACCAAAATAAACGATCTACTGGAAAAACTCCCAGGCATTACATGCAAGATTTGTCTTCCATTTCTACCGATACACGAGCCTGCAGGATGTTCCCATGTAGCAAGATACTCCCACATACACAGAATAAAAGCCCCATTCCGTTTACGTGCTGTTTCAAGTGATGCAGCACAGACCAGCAGCTGGCTTACAGCTCACCAGGGCTGCAGTTTCTGGCTCACTGGTGATACAACCTGTGAAGCATTACAGCCCCTCAGGTGAAGGCCTGGCTGGTCCCACAGTGAACCCTCAAGCTGCATTCTTTCCTTCTGACTGCTGCTCATTCCATACCCATAAGTGCATACTCCCCCTTTGGCTAATGATGTACATCAGTGCTACGATTTATATGGCTGGATTCACCCCATCTGGGTCTGTAATGCATTTCTAGCTGCCTGCTCGCATTGACTACTTTGCCGATACTTGGTGAAAGCACACACAAAAGAGGTTCCCTGAAACAAAGAGAAATGTGTCTCCATTTCCCCGCCACTAATATCCACAGCCCTTCTGTCAGCCCCACACTGACACAGGAAAACTGGGATGAGCAAGGAGGAAGATCAGTGCAAACTCAGTATGACGGAGATATTTTGGAAGCAGATCTCATCTAAGACAGCTGCTGGCAGGTAGAGGTCTTCCATCTCTGTTGTAGCAGTGCTGTGGCTGGACCAGACTGTAGCTGATGACCTTGGTCAGCCTATGGGAGTGCTGCAGAAAGCAGAGATGTGCAGAGATTTCAACTCCTCTGCATAACTTGAGTCTAAGGTTCAAGAAGAGCAGAAGAGGACATTGCTAGCCTTCCCTTTTCTTTTTTCCCTTCAAGCATCAAGTTTTCTGTCAAGTTTTTAATATATTTATTTGAAAACAAGGTTTTGTGAAAGAGTACACTAAATAGCATATATCTGTTCTTCAACCATAAAACACGGACTATCAGCTTTAGCTCAGCACAGATTGGGGCTGCATGCACTGAACAGCAGATCTCCATAGGAAGGTCTTCATGTCTGTCTTTCTGATATCAAGCATAGTGTCTTCTTTAAAGGACGTGATCCTGGAGAAAAGGGAGAGACCAGAAAAGCAAGTGTATTTAACAAAGGCTTCTTGTGGTTAGCCCCACATTCACCCCAGTCTGCCCCTGATGCAACATTTACAGTTTGTAGAAGTGAGTCTGCTTTCCCACCCATCCATCAATTCATGAGCATAATCTTTGCCCTTGGGAACACTGGCACATGCCAGCCCATATCTGGAAATAAAGAAACTGAATTTCTGCCTCTCAGTGAGAATCCTGCACACCAGCTGAGGCACTTTAACCAGGGGACCTAAGAACTGCACTATTCTCTGCCTTGAACAGATACACAAGGATCATTACAATGAGACTCAGAGAGCACCAGCGAGCCCATGACTGAACTGTCTTTAACTCCTGCTAAGAACTGTTGGGAACACAAAGCAACTCAGCACAGCAGAGCAGTTCTCTTTTGATCAGTTCTGCCACACTGAGGTCAAGTAGATGACAACTCTGTTATATAAACCACTTGTCCCTCTGGGATCATTCTTCATGAGCTGATTATTCCCAGCTCAGCCGTCGTCTGTGACCCTACATTTCTGCTCAGACTCTGCCCAGGGATGTTCTATTTAAGAGCAGACAAGCCTGTGTGATAAGAGACCAGATCCAGCAGGGCTGTATAAGCCCTTATCCAGAACAGTGGGCTTCCCCTTCTATTGCTACCAAACACTTCAATTTTTCCTTTCCTTTACTTGGATTCAATAAAGGTGCATACTGTGTTGTACCTCATGTCTTAATCATCAATGTACTCAAAGGGCTCTGGCGGTTCAGGTTCCTGCTCCTCTTCCTCAATCTTTGGACCGTGAGCTGCCACAGGTTCAACCAGCTCCTCCACATCCTCACTGGTGTCCTTCAGAATGATGATGCCCCCGATGGAAAGCTGTAGAACAAGGACAATGAGTGTTAGAAGCTGCTTACTTCTGCCTCATGGTGGAGTGTTTATGGCCACAGACAAACATATATATTATACAGCCACCCTGGGCCATATAAAACACCTCAAGTTCCTCATCAGTAGGAATGAATGCTCAACTCACACCAAAGGAAAAAAAAAGGGCCATGAGTAGCTAGCTACAGGATACATCAGACTGAAGCCCTGGGCAAGTAGGGATAAAATCAGTTGCATAAGAAGCAGAGTTCATATTTGGTCAGACTGATGCATGGTACACTTCCTTACTTGTTTGCACCCCACATTATGAGCTCACTGAATACATGAGCCAAACACCAAATTCTGAAAGTCTTAGTGGAGGCAGCAGCCATTCATGTGCTTTTGCAAAGAGATTAGAATAAGCAAAGCTCTGACTTCATTTGTGCCCCTACATACATAGATGCACATAACGATTCACACAGCTCTGCTTCTCGGTGGTACGAAGCTCCTTTAAGGATCAGTCAGTGCTATCCAGGAAAAGAACCAAAAAGCAAAGCAGATCCTTTTTCTTGACTGCCCATACATGAAGGAGTCACAGCAAAGAGCCCCTGATGGTGGCTTTCACATCAACATTCCATGTCAGAAACAGCACTGTATCTGCTGATTCTCTGCTGACCAGGTCTATGCCAAAGGTGAGACTTCCTCAGAAAAAGGGGAAGTTTGAGAAAGCAAAGCATCTGACATCCACCCTGCCCCCTGCCTGATAAGGGGATGGAACAGACAGAGCCTATCCAGGCTGCTTTTTATATTGCCATTATCTATGTCTCAGTTTGATAGAAAACGGCATCTGGATTCACAGCTTTACCCCAGGCTCAGTCTGGCACTTTCCACTTGAAAACTAATTGAACCATAATAGCTTTATAAAGCTCATCTTAAGGGCAACAAAGCCTAGTGAAGCTTCTCTATGTAGCAGCCTCCCAGGAGGCCATCTGAAACAGAGACTAATTTGATCACCAGCTTCCACTGACTGAGGAATCCTATTAGCAGAACCTCGTAAAACAAGGGGAATTAATTACAAAGGTCACAACCAAACATCCTGTAAGGCTAAAACAAATCCCTGCACCTCGAGGACCAAAACACGAGGTGTGAAGAGGTTGTGCTGTGTCATGCCTGGCTGGGATCACAGCATGAACCACATCAGGAATACATGCTACAAACATATTTCAAATAAGCTTTTTATTCTGGCATTTCCCAAAGCAGAGCAAACATCTCAATTCCCGAACATCTCAATTTCAGGACCCTCCTTGGTTACACACCCCAATGCCAGTAAAAAAAAAACAACTCTTCTGTTCTCAAAATCTGTTTTTATGGCAAGAGTTAAATGAGGAAAATGCACCACCCTCACTGACCAGTTCTGTATTCGGACTCAGCTTCTTACGAAGCTTCAGATATCCACATGTCAGCTGCATAAGAGGACACTTATTGGGCTGCATAGCAAGTCTTCCCAAACCAAACACTAGTTGGGTCATTTCTTTTCAGAGGACAGGAAGTGAAAGATCCTTCCACAGATTTGCTAAAACAAGGGTGTCTGGGAAGGGGATGATGCACAGAGGATTCCAATATGCTGATGGAATTCCAGGAAATACATTTACTAAAAACACAAATATTTTCCTAGGAAAAAAACAACGCTACTATTTCTGAATAAAGTTTTCCCATGCACAATACTGCAAAAGGGAACAGCAGAAGATGTTATGTGTTGGATGAAAATAAAAGCCAGTTGAATTTGTTTCAGGAGATTTAGAGGCCAGGAACAAACTTATTAGGATTTCAATACAGATTGCAATGGAGTGTCTCACAGAAAAGTCAGTTACTCCTTGGGCTAATGTCATCATCCCCCTCTGACAATCGCACGCTACGTCTTTTCTGTGTTAACAGGAGATGGAGGTGCTTTTCTAAATTCATATGTAACAGAATAAGGAATCTGTTTAATTAAAAAAAATCAAACATCTCAGTTATAAACCCTACTTCAAATAATAACACTCCAGCACAAGACATGATGCATTTATTTTACTGATTTGACTTTGAGCCTGTTCAACTTTTCAGCTCACTGGAAGAGCCATGTCTCAGTCTTTAGGTGTTAATGACATTGCTGGGTACAAAGTGTGTCTGACTGGTTTGCAGGTTACGGCATGTGGAGAAAGAAAGAAGGAAAAAAAAGATAAAGGAGCATCAGCATGATGAAACGGGTTGTAGCAGCTCTGGTTTTCCCCCCAACTAGAACTGCACGTGATGATTTGGAGAGAGGGGAAATATGACAGCAGTGAGGTCATAAATCTCTAAAACAAATTACAGTGGTGCACCACGTGCGAGTGGCACTTTCAAGTACACACAGAGCTTCAGGTCCTAATGCACAAGCCCAGCACAGGGAACATTCTGTCAAGCACACAAACTAGGAACGTGATGCTTACTGGTTTGAAAGGCTGATACCGGCAGCTCTCTGTCATGGTAAGAACTTTGAGCTGAGCAGGCATGACTCTTGCTGGGTTGTCCAAAAGCTGGAAATTGGGTTCAGGCTCTTTCTTCTTTTCTTTTTCATCCTTTTTTTCAGTCTCATCCTGCAGCAGGAGGGGAACATCAACATGGTTTTAACAGCAGTCTCTAACCCTAATTCAGGAGGGTAAGGGACACTTGATACTCTTAACACAGGGAGTACTTCCAGTGCACAGTGAGAAACCACTCACCAGCTGAGGAACAAGCTAAGATGGCACAAGCAATGCCAGAGTGGATCTAAGTACTCCTCAACAAGGCAATGCCTTACTTGTGACTGCAGGTGAAGGCACATTTCACAGGAGGTGGCAGTGGAACAGTTTACCTGTGGCTTCTTCTTACTGTACTCAAACTCTTAAGATTCTTTAATATCATTTCCGAGAATATGAAAACTGATAAAAATTGCCCTCGTGTTTTCACTGCTTTAAACCACCAGTGACCTTTCACACTACCAGCAGTGACAAGGGCTCAACCAAAACCGCTCCACCCCAGTGACTCCCTAGGGAACTGCAGCTAGAAGCTACTTCCCAGTTGACTCAGAAGCTGGAGGCAAAAACTCAGAAGGAAAAAACATGACATCATTTGTATACGTAAGAACCTGGACTGCATTTTCTCCACTGCTCAGGAACATCTGTGAGTTGCAAACAAAAAGGACAGAAGATGGAGACAACCAATAGGAAATTAACAGGAATATCACCACATGAATGGCCCATCTTGTAAAGCACAATTTCTGTCACAGTGACTTTCCATTGCTGTGCAGATCTCTTGGAAGTTATGGATTACTAGCCACATAACAGACATATGAGAAAAACAGGAAAGCAATTGTAGCTCTAAAGCATTTGGACAATTGCGAAACACTGAACTCAAACACAGCAGGTGGCAGCAAGCTCCCTTTTTGCTATCCTTGTTTTTCTGCTACATTTAGCAAAAAAAATTCTTTTCAGACAGCTAGAGCGTAGACAGACATGACACATGAATCCTCTCCAGTACACTGCTTCCTTTCAACACCTTTACTTAACTGTAGGTTGCAAAACTTTTGGAAGAAACATTCATCTGCTCAGCACATTTTTGCTTAGTCTATAATGCTGTAAGAATAATTTAAAGAAAAGGCATTGTTTGATGACAAGGAAACAACGATAAAGGAGCAAACAGAAAAATCAGAAATTCTACCTCCACATGAGAGATGATTCATTTTCTGAGCCAACTCTGTGAAGTTCAGTGCCTACAACATGGCCAGTATTCATAGATCTAGTACAGACATTTTACATATACCCCTTTGATCTTATGCCACTCTCCCTTCATGCACTGTTTGTGTATTTCTTGCAATTAAAGAGGCCCAAAGGCCCTGACCATGCTGCTTCTCTCACACTGATGTTAAACTGGAACCAGAAAGGTTTCTACTGCACACAGCACATTCTCCACTTACAGTTATCTTTGCATTTGTGCAGCTGTTGGGTGGGCACAAAAGAAGGGTTCTGTGTCAAGAATCATCAAAAATATTAGCTGCATGTACATTTGTCAATATAAGCTTTTGCCTTGAAGGAAGTCAGTTACTTCACATTATTGAAGCTTTATTTCTCAGAAATAATAGATTCGTAAGTAATAATGCCTGTTGCTTGTAACAGCACACACACACAAGATGCTAATGGGTGTATGTAGCACACTGATATGTGTATTGATATGCTCAGAACTGACTGTAATGCAGGTCACAGCAGGGACATTGTTAAGTGGGTGCCAGCTCTCATGACACACTTTCCTCATTTTTATGGGATGGGGGAAGAAGATAGATAAATTTCAATGTTTACACCCACCACTTCCATCTTTTCTTCTTCCTTCTTCTCTTTTTCCTTCTCCTTTTCCTTCTTCTTGGCTTTTGCAGTGATGGACAGCACAGCAGTGGAAACCTGGATATGTCAGAGGAGACATTCAGTATGACTACAACTCTATGTAATGCATCAGTTTCCCCTGCAAGGGAACAAAGGGAAGCCAGTGCTAGGCCAGTTCTCAGTGCAGGCATCAAAATTTCACTCCCTGTGCACTGTTCTGTTTAAGAGACAAACAGGGCGCCACAAAACCAAACAAATGGCACAGATACACAAATGTAGTATGGGTACAGTCATACATGAGGAAGGACAAACTTCCTAATTTAGGGATTAATCATTATTGTTGGTTTCTCTACATGAGATTTTTGCTTGTGTATTTTTAACAGAGCAACAAGTGGAATTCTTGTAATTGGGAAAACTCTGTTTCCACAATCTCTGTGGTAAATAAATATATATATACTCTTAAGAAGGATTGAAAAAGTAGCTCCACTCTCCTAAACAAGACAGCTGTTTCTCACTGACTTCAAGAAGCAGATGCACATCATGCACTATAGATGAACCCTCATGAAAATGCAGCACTTCTGAGCTAGAAAGTACACAGAAGCAACAAACAGTAGAAGAATTCAGCATGTCTCCCCACTTCCAGTGAGCACAACTCTGTCCACAGTAATTGTCCCTGTAAGTAACTTCCTCAGAGGAACAGGGAGCAAGAGTATTTGTCATCTTGCTGGAGAGGCTTTCTAGGCTGAATGTGGATTCATGGTATGTTTTCATTTCAGCCAAGGAAGTTTATAAGAAGAGTCATCCAATTCATTTCCTATTCAAAGGTGAGAATGCAGCTATGAGCAGTAAACTTTGCCTTTTGTTAAGAGTTCATTTCTGTGTTCCTTGTCAGCATGGAAATTTCTCCTGCCCATCATTCCATTCTGACAAAATGTTTTACCATTTTCACACAGTGCCATTTGTTAGCATGACATGCCAGAGGTCTCCACTTCTCCAATTGCTCCCTCAGGGCTGCTTCACCTGCTGCTGTGGGCTGCTCAAAGGCTTAACCATTTTTTGCCAAGAGACAAATTGCTTCCATTGCTGTTCTGTAGTCATCCAATAGGTCTCATCCACTCCCTTTCTAACACCTCAAGGTGTTCTCAGTTTCACACTTACCTTTTTGCGATCCACAGAACTCATCGCTCATATTCTAGCACATGGTCCCACTGCCCTGAGACCAGGCACACTTCTGTCCTTCCATATGGTACTACTTGAGATCTGTCTAACCTAATATTCTCAGTGTTTGTATTACTGCTGTAGTTTGGAGCCCATGACACAGACAGGGACACTGTTGTGCTAGGTGCTGCACACAGATGATACATAAATCAGTAGTGCACTGGTAAAAAAGAGTTTTAATTAATGCTTCTGCTTGACCACTGGCGATAAGGGAGGTTCCAGCAACTCAGTAGCACAGCAGCTCTATGCCATTATCAGAAAGTCCCAAGCTCAGCAGGAAAAAATAGCTAGAATTCTCTTTCAGAGACAACAGCAACTGCCAATTTTTCTTTTGCTCTTCATATTCCCTGTTAGTGCCACCAAAGTCAATGTTTATACTAGAAGGGAGAAGGGGTTGGTCTTCACAACACAGACAGCTAGTGCAAATACCTTTTCTTTCTCCTTTTCCTTTGGTACCTCCAGCGGTGGGGGGTAGGCAAACGTGGATGGCTTACAGTTGGACTTGTATTGGACTTTTGGCATCTAAGACAAACAGTTAAAAAAAAATTCGTTAGAGACAAAAAGCAGGGGAAAAGGTCCACAGCATAATAATTACTTTAGCTTAATTTTCCTTCCAGCAGAGACAAACACAGATCCTCTAAAGAATACAGGCTTCCCTTTCTCCCCCTCCGGAAGCAGAGAAACTGTTATCAGTGGCAACAGTTCAACTAGAACAATGTTATTTAATTATTCTATAATTCGACTCTGGCAAGCTCTCCTAGCCTCCTCCATGCACTCCATGCTATTCACACCATGCTTTGTTTTCATTGTTTCAATGCTTTTGTGGTTTTGATGTTATTGCTGTGCCTGCTCGTATTAGCACAAAATTGGTTTAAGACCTACGTGAAGATCTTTTAGTGCACGCTAGACCAGACCAAGCACTGCCTGACATTCACCTCTTGCAAAATAACAGTACTTGCTGAGGGTGAGCAACTAATTTTACATATTGCCTTACTCTTATCTACTCAAGCAAGGCCAGAAAGCACCCTCTGACAGCCCATTGAAATTCAGAGGGTGAATTCTCATCTCCCTTCCTTCATGACACATCACAGACTAAGGGGAGACCAAGGACTGCTCTGAGGAAGCAAGGTGGGTGTGGTGAAGCCCATAACACATATTAGCATTCAAGCTAAGTTATATAATAATCTTGCCCACAGTCATTTGTAAGCCCTGGAAACCAAGGGATGGGGAGACAGTGTCAAAATGGCAATGCAGCGAGCCAAAAATTGCTGCACTCATTACGTCTGAGGAGGTGCAGTGACTAAGTAGCAATGCAATCCATGTGAAATATTCAGGTCAGAGAAAAAGAATGGTACTTGAATGCAAAGCTTCTCTTCAAATACAGCAGTTATTTTCAGCTGTGTGCAGACTGACTTGATGCTAAACCCAATACAGGTAACAGAAGAGCACCCTACAGCCACAAGCTTTTGCTCTAGGGGCTGCACGGACACCCACCGTGGTATACAGCTTGCACAGCTGATCAGCTCAAAGAACAGACACACCAAATAGTGCAGTACCCAGGACAGTGGTTCATTATTTATTCCCCTAGGAACAGAAACAGATCCTTTTCCCAGTGCTGGCTCTCCTAAGGGAGAGTATCACGCCATTCATATGGGAGTAGAAGATGGTTTAAAAGCAACTTTTTTTCTTTTTAAATAACTTCAGCTTTACAGAGCGATGGTCTTACAGTTGGGTGGTAACTGCCCACACATATTAAAGAGTTCTTTTCTTCCACTTTGAGATGAAGGAGTCAAAGTCTACTCTTTACAACTCTCCTACCTCTATTCCTTCCATCAGCTCCATAATTTCAGCCTGCTTTTCAGACTTCTTCCAGTTTGCACCATTTCTGGTACACACAAGCTGGAAGTGCTCAAAGAAAATCAATAAATGCATGTGTGCTTCTCTCTTTCAGGACACTCAAGTCTTCCAAGTCACCAGTGTCCATTTTCTCCACTCATTACATACCTTGAGATCCTTGTTAAGGCCGATGACACATGTTGGGGTGAAAGCCAGTGACAAGAAATGACTCAGAGGGAACCAGAACCAGAACTGGGTGAAGACCAGAACTCCCACCACAGAAGGCATGTGAGTGTGTCCCGTCCTTGACTGCAGCGAAATTGTGACATTATGTCCCCCTGGAAATATTCAGAAATGACATCACTTGAGTTAATGTATCCCTGGGTACTCTATGAGGATGCTGAGATGATGCATCTCTAAAATAGCTGCTGTGAAGGCAGCTAACACGGTGCGAGCCACACCACAGTGCTGTCAGCTTCCTCCTCAGCCATCTCACCTTTCACAGTGACAGTTGTGGGCAGCGTAGCTGTTTCCATCTATCTCTGTACATCTGCTTGATATCACCAAAACAATCAATGTTCAGAGCCCTTTCATGTTTATTTTGCCAGGAGACAGTTAAAACAGAAGTACAATTCAGAAGGCAGAGAGAGCAAACAGGCAAACCTTCATCATAACTATTTTCAAAACACAGCGTATCGATGAACCACAAAGGAAACAGCACATACAAAGCACTCCATAGAGAAACTTTTCTGTCTGCCTCCTTGAACAGCCTATTACTCAGATGAAATATGCCTACAGGTTTATTCTACACCATCTCAGTAGAAAAAAATGTAAGCAGCAATAACTTCAAAAGTTCCTTCTAGAGGTGATCAATCTATGCAGCAAAGAGACAAGCTCCTGCAGCCTTTGCAACAGAATTAAATCTCTGCCAGACAACCGAGGCTTAAGTTTGTACTTGCAAAGCAGAGACCAAAACAACTCCATATGTTGATATAGTGCAGAAGCATCCAGTTAGAAACCAAATTGAAAGATTGGGCTTGCAGACAGTGTGAGAAAGTGTTAATCTGATCTTCAGTTTTCTGATGAACACAGTGAACTGAGTTGAAGAGAGCACCAGGCAAGTCCTTTACCGCTGACATGCCCAAGTGCAGGAAGGTTAACTTTGTTAAAATACAAACACCTGCTCTTTCCAGACTCAGGGCACTTCGTGGTTGAAAAATCCCAAACTACAGCAGCATTTCTTTGCCATGCACAAACAGCCACCTGTAGTAGGGCCAGACAACAATTACCAAAACTAATGAAAGCCCTGAATGACACAGTTACCTCATCTTACTTATATGTCAGTTAGTCCCAGGAGAAACAGTGGAAGACAAAGGATTTTGATGTCTTCCTATAGGATATTATGCATACATACAATCTCCCTGCTGTTCCTTTTGTGATAGCAATACATCTCCTGCTGTTTGACTAAAGAACTCTTTCCAAGCTCCTATTTCAAGAAAGATAATAGTATGATTCCTGCTTTCACCACTTCCAGGTTTGCTCTGCTTCTCATTAATTTCTCCAGCACCACTCTCACACTTGTATTTGAATCTGCAACATTAATGAGGCACTGCCTGAGATCTTGCCTTATCCTTAAACATGTCAAACACTGCATATTTAAATCTCTGGTCTTCTCAATCTTTACTTGGAACTTTTCTTCACTGCATCACTATATAAGGGCCAGATCAGTAATCTGTAGATATTCTAGGTGAAGCAGTCCAGTGGATGTTTCACAAGCAGCTTAACTATACTTTATCAAACTTTTGGAATTTTTTCCCAATTTATTTTTAACCACCAGAATTATATTATCTCATTTCTGGAATTTCCTGGATGAGCAACAGACGTCATATTCCAAAGATACTGTCATACTGCTACTTTCTGCTGGTTTATGTGCAAGCAGACCACCCCCACTCCCAGGGTTTTGTGGGGAGCAGGAAAAGTGGAGAGACGCTGCAAAATTGTGAACTATCTTCATGATTAAGCTGCAGCCCTGACAATCTGGAAGGGAACACATGCCAGATCTCTGGATGGATGGATGGTTGCTGTGACATGGTATCTCAAAAACCAACCAACCCACCCCACATCAACCAGTCAAAAGACCTTAAAATGCCAGGTTTTTTAGGGTGGTACTATAACGTTCATTTCCCAGAATTCACATTGCTATTATGGCAAGATTTGTCAGAAGCAAAGGGGCTGTTCTGAAGGCTATGAGGATTTACTGGCATAATGTTACCAAGGAAGGGGAGCACAACAAGCAGGCGCTGATGATTTTTATACTTCAATGAACTCGTTCATGGCTTGGAATCGTGATAGCACTTTTGTAACACTCATCACTCAATTCTGCGAACTTCTTTCTTTTGTCAGGTGCTCTGATAGCACACACACTTTGCTGGTAGTATTCTGGCAGCACAGCTCAGAACAGCACCACAGCACCATACTGACTATATGTTATGTTAGTCCTTGGAAACCAACTTCCAACCGCAACTGAGGCTGCACTCTGTTTCCAGTTTCTTTCTCAATCAGGAAAGACCAACAATTAACTTCATCTACAAAACGAATGAGGATGATCTGAACGGTTAGTGGCAGAAACACCTCCTGGCCATCTTGATTCGTGTGGACAAAAAACACCAGGTAGCTCTCATCTAACAGGCAAAAATGTTAGCACAAGACAGTACTTTTTTTGCTGCCTACCAGAGTTATGCCAACTTGAAGTTACGACTCTGTACGCAGGGACAACCAGAAGAAAGGTAGGAAACAGTAGAACTGAATTCAACATGTGTGAGGGTAGGCAATGTGCGTATACTTTTACCTTCTGTACTTAAGTATTTAACAGCCCAAATATAACAACATCTTGTGTGAGATGTGTACTTTGAGGGACAACGAGGAGACTGGCAACTCTTTCCTTTGTAACTTGGAAGAGTTCCTTTTCCATCCTTTGCTAAAATGGTCTCTAAAACCACTGAATCCAGGACATACCACCTTCATGTTGTCAACAGCTGCTTCCATTCAGTCCCCAAGGAAACCTTTTCTTAACATAGAAAAAAAGATTTTTCCAGAATACTATGTAAATATTTGTATGCTGACTACCACTTCTTTTCTCATTGTTTGAGAAATGTGGTATCAGAGAATCAGAGAAGAAATGTACAGTTCAGAGAGTAAAATAGTTTTAAAGTAGGTCAAATGCTGACATCTGGTTAAATCACCATATCCCTTTTATAGTTCACATTTACTAATACATGTTCCAGAAAATAAGGCATCTTATTTTTGCAAAGAACAGAAAGGGAGTCACCAGTCTGAAACAGGAGAGCATGTCTGTACATGAATTATAAAAGTTCAGAGGTTTTTGGGGAAAAATAATAAGCTAAATTTAGAATGTCTACATTTGTCATGTCTTAGTACAGTAAAAAAGTAGCTGCTGGGGCTTAACAATTAGACAAATGAAACCACCGTGAAACCATGTCTGATGGTTGGTTCCTTGTCAGAGCAAAAAGCCCACCTGCAATGCGTCATTTCCCAGCTGCACACAAGAAATCTTGCACTTTTAATCAAAGCCTGTCATTGGAAGAGAATTAATACTTTTCTACTTCCTCTACTGAAAAAAACCTAGTCTCGAGAGCCCTAACTATGGCAGATAACACAAAGAACCTTTTCTTTCTAGCAGTGATAATTAGATTTTGTAGTCCATTGTTCAGATAATCACTTGTAGTTGAATGGGAGAGATAAAAAGAATTTATTTTTTTTTTAAGAGACATTAATGAAAGTGGCAACAGGTTAAGAAAGGGAAGTTCACAGCCTTGCCCCAGCAGCACAGCAAGATACAAAGAGTCAAGATGTTGGCACAAATTCACATGCAGTTTACTAAAATTGAGCATTTTTGGTTTCTAAATCTTTTTATGATACCCATATGGCATATCAAGCAAACAAAGTTTTAGCTGTATTTTTATTATTTAATCCTAAAAAAATTGAAACCAGTCTGTATAGCTGAGAGATTCTGAGCCAGCTGGGCTCTTGCTTGCCAATAACATAGTATGAGGTATGGGAATGACCAAAATTATAGTAACAATTTTGTTGAAAAGACTGGTAAGTCTGAGTTCCAGCAGAGGTATCTGGGAAGCAAGGTGAAATTAAAAGAGACAGTTCTTTTTTCCTTCTCTGTAGCCCCAGTCATGAAGCACGGAGCAGCCTGACTGCCACACACATACCAGGAACAGAGCTCTCTAAGTACACTTCCACGCAGATAGGCGCAGGCAGCCCTGAGATTTTCTCCCCCAGTTGCATAGGTTGGCAATATGGTAATTTCACACAGATACTTGTAACAGTGCTTGGTGCTGTGCTTAAGCCAGGCCACACAGGGACAGATGCATTATACTTCTTTGCTAATGTGACTTCAGGACTAATCCTGATCTCAGAGCACACTGGGAAACAGCTTCTTTCTACCTATCCAAGAAACTCCATGGCCAGGGAAGCCCATAGCACAAGAGACCAGTAGGGACAAACTGTGTTTGGGACACAGTGGAACAGTGGACAGCAGTGGAAACTTGGAAAGAAGGTACTACTGACATACAGCACGGTATGTGTCTTAACTCCAGCAGAAGGAAAAATTCAAAACAAAACATTGTTTGCCCTCTTTGCTTACAGAAACCTTCCTTAATAGGTCCTGCAATTCAGCCCTCGTGAAATGCTAACACCCTTTACAGTATCTTACCCCTTATCAACATTCAGACATTAACATTTGTGAAATGTTCCCTACACCAGAAGTGTATGTGACCTGGAACGACAAAGCAGGGTTTATTTAACTAAGTACAATTAGTTGAAATCAGAGATTTCTTGATGCTATTATGTGACAAGCAAAAAGCCAGCACCTTATCTCCCAAATGAAATTGCTATTACAGCTACAAGAAGCACTCCATAATCAGACAAGTTTAAGAAATGTTGGCTGCTGTAGATGTTTGGGAAATTACCTGCATCCAAAATGCCTTGTGCCAGGATTGCTCCAAACTTTGCCATAACATCATCGTGCTTATCATTGATCACTTTGGAATAGAGTTGTCTGAACTGGCTGACCTGGATGGGAGAAAAAGAAGAGAGAAAAAGAGAAATTACAAGATGGACATATAAAACATGAGTCAAATATTTTGTGTCTTTATGGGAAGCATCCTGGATTTCTGCATACAAGAATAACATTCATTTTTTCAGTGGCTTTAATTACAGGTGACACAAGTCTAATAATTAATTAAAGAGGTGTTTCCCAGTTGCAGACACTCATAGAGTGAGTTTAAAGTATTCAGGATGGATGTGCATTTCCAAACCACATGTTGCAGGCCTTCAGGAATTGCCTGAGAATCTCTGGAGCATCAATGGAATAAGAGAACAGCTCATGAGTCTGTAGCAACTACTACATGTTCTTAGCTGCATGGCACTGTGCTTTATTTAATTGCCTTCAATTCCTACTGCTGAAAACCTCAAACTTATTCTGGTTTTCCTGTACAGTATTTCTGCTGGATGGATAATGGCCCTACGGCGTGTCACCAGCAGATTTTGCTACTGCACTCATACCTTGTAAGCCAAAATCATAAATGAAAATATTGAATAATGTAACAGATAATCACGGTACATTTACCACAATGTTTTAAGTGTTCATTAATAAGGGAAATTACTAAACCTTTGCTTGTAACATCGTCATTGCTTCAGACAGCTTCATCTTTCCCTAAGTTCACACAGTGCTGAAGAAACGTGCTGAAGAGCATCACATCCAGGAATAAAAAAGCTCAATCAAAAATTAAGACCTTATCTTTTGATATATGCATGTGAGCAACACCACAGATCAAGTGATCTTTATCACTTGAAAAAGCCGATCAGGAAATCCCAACCTACAATTCAGTCCAAACCTGGGAAGCTGCATCCAATCCTCAGCTTATCTGGAAAAATCTTCCACACCTCTTCTCTAAATTAACTTTGACACAGATATGAAGGAGACATTTTATTCTCACTCAAGCCTTCACCTCACACACTCAAAAGCAAAGGAGACCTTTTCAGAAAAGGGTCCTTCCAAATCTCTTGAACAAGTTCATCCCTAGCCCTGGGTTGTTTTGTTGCTAAGCCCTTTTCCTACAGCTACAGTCAAAGACAAGGCAAACTTCTACCTGAAGATGCTGCCATCAGAACCACAAAGTACCAGAATGGCCACCCTTAAACAGGGGCAGCAGAATTGCTGACTGTTATCAGTTCTCTATTCACCAGTTCCCCTTTGCACTGAGAAGTTTTTAGTTATGAGGTGGTAAGGTCACCAAAGGGAGGTGGGCTGACATTTTCAGGGTAGACACACATACAGGTGGGTGACAGGGAGATACTGCTCACACAATACAGGGTTTCACTGGATGCAATGAGCCAGCTCTGCTAACTGCATTCCTCTATTTATGTTTTTTTCATGCTCTCCCAGTGTTTATTTATAAACACTCAGGCTGAGGTTTACACATTTAATATAAATAGTTTGTTTCTTAAGCTTGACCTTTGGTAGACTGGAAAAATACCTCACTTTGTACTCGCAGAGTTATTTTCCCTCCCTGACCATACTCACAGCTTCTGAGGCAGAGCACGTCCCTCCTACTCCTTCTGGAGTGATGCTGACTTCCAGCACCCTGGAGTACCACGAGCAACCACAAGCAAGCTGGGAGAACCAAAGCCTTCAGATATTACTTAAGAAACACAGAAGCAACATGTAAATCTGTCGGTCTGGTTTTGCTGAACACTGGGATTCTAGTGCTTCTGTTTGGAGCACATCATTCCTCTAAGTCTGGGTGCAGCTTCTGGGCTTGGAATATTTATAAAAACAGCTGGATGTTGCAAAGCTCTGAAAAATCACTCACTCAGCGAATCATAATCTGGAATTTACACAGTAATCAGATCTTCAGAGAACAAAATGCTGGGTGAGGTGAGGAGACAGTGAGCAGGTCAGCTAGTGATCGTGCAGGTGTCTGAAGTCTGAGGAAGAAGCACTTTGGAGCATGGCAGGTGCCACTCCCAGCTCCTACTCACAGATACCAGGGCAGAGTGGATGAACAAGGTAGGCCAGCATCAGTCCCACCATGAACCAAGTAAGAAACTGTCATCATACTCTCTGCTTATAAAGTACAAAATATGTACTGCCATAGCAAAAGTTCCGCTTTCAGATAAATTGTGTATACCTGTGAACAGCTGCCAACTCTGAAAAATGTATGAATGTAGTGTATTCCTTTTGAAGTTTTACTTTAACACCAGCAGTAACAAATCTTCTATGACAGGATGGGAGACCAGTCTGCCTGGCTTTATGCACTGGGCAAACTTACATCCAAGAACTGACCCAACGCTAGAATCAACAGTAGGTGGTCTGCACACTTTTTCAGGCAGTTTCTAGGAGTAAACACTTCATAGCACTGAACATTCTTAACTGGATCAGCTCCTGGCTGCAAAACCTTCCTTGAAGTTGGGGAAGGCCTGCGTTGGCAGGTCTAGCTGTACCATCCTCACACACCCCTTGGAGAAAGCAAAGCAGAACCTCAGTTGTACCTTTGCTGCTGTGGCAGTTGACTCCTACAGAATGGATCAATGTGTCAACAGGCAGTAGTTTGTAAAGCACTTGAAGTAAAACTAGTTTATCCTATCAAGTTTATTTAGCATGGCCCTTTAATCTGCTATTGCTTTTCCTTCAAATTGCAGTGATAAGTACATTGCACACTACTGAATTGATTTGTTTAATATATTGTGAAACCAGCAAGAACTGTTTCTCCCTCAAAATCTTCAACTACTTTCAAAACTTTAAAGCATTTGGAAATGCTATCAAGAAATTTATTTGGCCAGCTGCTAGGAGGAATACTGAAACACAGGCAGCGACACATTTCATCTTTCCTAAGAACCCACATGCCATTTTGACAATTAACACTGGCCAAAACTGCATGCCACTGATTTCAAATTAAGCCAAATGCGCAACCTTAGAAACACTGAGGAAACAACACAGGCTTTAAGGCATGGGAATGATACAGCACCATTTCCGACTGCAAGCCCGAGGGGCTCGTATTATTTAACATTTAATAGGTTGTTTACCACTTCTCCCTCCACCACTTGACATCATGCATGTAAAGCCCATGGGACTGTTAATACAGCTTCTGTTTTATTAACAGCTCACTAATGGAAACAGTGATAGACAATGTGTGTGATGCTTATTGCAAGTGCAAATTCTGAAGGATGAGACTTAGGAATCCAGTTCTAATAAAACAATATTTGAACTGCGTGCGTGCTTTTTCTATCCATCCTTGAAAGTGGAAGCTATCCTACGTATGATTGCTGTCTTCAAACTGTGTGAGAGCATACAGTATGTGCAAGCATCCAACTGTAAAGGACTTCCGTGAAGGAAAGCTAAGATACTGCTAGAATACTGTAGAAAACAGTTTTGCATTTAGCAAGACTGAGCAATTCAGTTAGGAAAAAAAAAAAAGAAAAAAAAATATCAGGTCCTGTTTTCCTTACATTTTAAGAGAAAATGGGCCAAGATGATCAAAGAAGAAGGGAAAAAAAAACATTCAAACTTGCTAATTATCTTCTCATTCCATAAAGATCACTGCCCCAGTGCACAAACAGCAAAAGGAAATCCAATAAATCTGATACAAGATGTTAGGACAAGTAGCATGCCTCCCAAATTGCTGCCTTAATTGCACTGCTGGTCACAAATACATAACAAAGTTGCCATTGATTTCTGTTACAATGATCTCATCATATCTATAATTTAGGATTCCATTTCACAAAATAAACTTGTTATTGTTCTACATCCTACATTAATATGGTTCTTAAATGTATCAACAGAGGACAGGAAAAGCCACGCTGGCTGCTTGCAGAGTATTCCAAGTTCCAGCTCCAAAGAGACAAAGTCAACTTCACACAGCAGCTGTCACCCTTTCAGGCATTTCAGCAACTTACAAGTTCAATTATTTCTTTATTAAATACATCACTCAGTTAAACTCTATTAGTAAGTGCAACTAAGATGACAAATACAAAGAAAAGACAAAAACACAGTGAATTAAAATAACTGGATTATTAAAACTCTACTTATTGCTATTATTTCAGCACCACAATTCTGATGTTAGCTTTCTTCCTTCTTGAAAACCTCCCTGTATCGATGGAGAAGTAACAAATGCATTTTGCAGTTACAGACCCAACCAGTTCCCAGGCAGGGCTGCTGGTGGTAGTAGTTCTGCATTAGGTTTTGAGGAAAATAAAGTAAAAAATAATACTAAAAAATCCACGATGGGAAACCTAGCTATTTCCATAGGCAGATAGGTAGCTTATTTGATGTGCTTAACTTGAAAGGAAAAGTAAGATAAAAGCATGTTTGAGAGAAAAGTTCCTGTTAGTCTCCATGCTTTATATTCCAATATGAAGGGAAGAGAAAATGTGTAAAGTAGAATGAATGTAGAATTGCTAAGTTGGATAAAGCTGCACAATGACTCCATTTGCTCCTGTCCTCAGCTCCAATCAGCACCAGAAGATTTGAAGTCATTTGAACCCAAAGCACGCTGCTCACACGAAGGCTACAAAAGACAGGCAGTACCAAATGGAGAAGTAATGACAGGAAGGCCATCAGACTATATGCCATAACCTTCACAAAATCACTCTCCTGCATGCCAGGCATCTCAAAGCATTTAGCAGCAGTGAGACAATGATGTGAAGTTGTCTAAATGTAACATTTAGCTTCTCGATAACCCCGCGAAGAACACAAACACCGTTTGTGGGACATAAAACCCAAGGATCTCCACCCTAATAGGCAGCTAATAGCTGCTTATCTAGCAATTGCTCTATCATGCAATTTAGGAACCTAATCAGATTAAAATACGTCACCGTAACCCAAAAACGGCCAGTTATCTGAACTCCACCTTTTCACATCAGAACAATTTTTCTTTAGGCTGGCAAAGAGCTCCAAAATTGTTTCCCATGGAAATGGGAATAATAAATAACTTAAATGGAAGCATATTCCTCACAATGTTCTTTTTACTTCTGAGCAAGAAACTCTGGTATCTAAAGGTAACTTCTGGAGAGGCTCCTTCCTTCAACAGAAGCAAAACTGATATATCTTGTCCTCAGACCCTAAATTGTCAGATTATTTCAAGGATTCCTTATTAATTTATATCTTGTAGGATTATTGTTTTCATGTTTTCAATATTTGCAGCATTTCTATGACAGGGTCAGGAATTGCCTTCTGTACCTGTATTACGTAACACCGCTTACATTTTGGCTCATATAAAGGGTGACAGCATAAAGCTTTTTCAGTCCCTCTCTCCATTTTTAAACAAGGCACTGAGCCCCACACTGTACATCTCATCCTGTCCACAGTTTTAACAACCTGTTTCGGATGCCTACATATTGCAAAGACCTCCAATGCTAAGGTTAACAGCGCACTCTGGGGAAACGAATCTGACTTAGTACACACTAAAATGACCACTCCTTCTGTCTGCATATCTGTACAGGACATGGATTCACCTATCACCTTAACAGGACTGAAAACCCAATAGGTGGATTACTCTTTATGTCCTTTCACAAAAGAAAGTATCAGCATTATTTTTTTGGGTGGGAAAGTGAGGCACAGGAAGGCTATACAGTTTGCCCAGCATTTCAGAGGAGCACAGAACGACTAAACCTCATTTCCTGCACTCAGAGCTGGCATCCAATAGATCGAGGAAGAAATGATAAAAACAAAAAGAATTTTCTTTCCAAAGAAAGGATCTTCCAGCTTCACGTTACAGTCATTTCATATTTTGGAAGATGAGGAGATCCTACAGATCTCTACTATTCTCCTCAGATGTATTACAAGTGATAATGCAACTGCCAGATTCTGCTCAGTGAAAACTCCCTTTCCATTTTTAGTTTTAAATAATTCAAAACAACAAACTGCTTGCACACCCATATATTCTGTACCTTGGAAATACCCGAACACCTGTATTCATGGACTTCCTTTCCTTTCCCAAGCAAAATTTTCCAATGGAAAAAAGAGATTTTTTCCCTCTTTCTCCCCATCCAAATGCAGTAAAAGAGTAGCTGCTTTTATTATAGTTCAATTTCTAAAATGATGTCAATAAAGCATCCCATTATGATAGGTGAGTGGCAAAGTACCAGCTACAGCTCGGTCTCACCGCTCACCAGAGATGAAATGTGATACCTCAAAGCTTCTATTAATGCAGACTTTCAGACTGAACAAATGTTTGCATATTATCATCTGTCATATACTCAGAAGGCAACCTGTTTTTAAAAAGCTAGACACAGCACATGCAATCCTTTTTGCCCTCCAAGCAGAAAGAAAAACTCCATTAAAAAAACTATTTGCTATTAAGCAACTGAGACAGTTCTGACAGCAGAAATTGCTTCACCTGGAAAGCATACCTTGAGCTGCAAGAAAAGCTTTACTAAACAGCCCTGCTCACATAAATCACAAGTCTACAGGCCTCAATACATTTTAAAGGAAGTCAAATACTATATGTTATTGCAAGACAGATTAGTATCACTACAAAATAGACTCTTTATAAGCAGGAGAATGTGTTCATGTAACATCCAAAGTTAAAATGCTGTCTTTTACCAGGCATTTCTATCACCATACATCGCTCCCTCGTTCAGAAGCGCATGCTCCAGCCCACGCAGGAATTTCCTGCTCTGCATTCAGCTCTTGCTCTTCACAAGGCACAAACTCTCTTGTTAATGCTTACGTGCAGTGCTGTGCACTAACAACTTAACATCCATGACCATTTTTCCCACTTAGAAAGCCAATAGGTAAGGCATGCCACTGTTACCTTTGGGCAGGTAATCTCAGTCTGTTGGATCATGATAAGGGCAGATGCAATCAGAGCTCCTTGACGTACATAGTTCACAGGATCGTTTGTCATTGGTTCAAGCAAATTAATTGCTTCCTATTAAAAGAAAAAAGCATCACAAAGTTAATACTATTGTTTTTAGTACCACAGGATCCAGTGCTGCAATCCAAAGTTAACAGATTGATGCTAACACACACTTAAAAAAAAAAAAAAAAAAA
>VXAB01012723.1:123451-248923 GCA_013399175.1 Odontophorus gujanensis
AAAAAAAAAAGCAACTGGAAACTAAAAATTTGATGGATGGGACAAGATTTACCTGCAGAAACAAGACAACAGATCAGCAACACTTGTTATTAACAATAAATGCATTCAGTGAACTACTGACAATGGCATAATCTCTATAAATTACACTTATACTTTCTTTGTCATTTTTTGCAACAAAATACATCAACACTGCTTCCATTTTCTATTTAAAAAATGATGCAGAGATATCAAACAACACGTCAGAAGTTGTAAAGTGAGATAGTAATCAAAGTTCTAAATTGCTGGCCTTACACTTCACTGTTAGAGCCCATAACATTCAGCATCACAGGAAAGCGCTCATGAGAAACCCACACCGTGTGGCTGCATATAAACACCTACACAGCAAATCTAGGTTTTGAAAACATTTCAGACTCCTCTATTGCTTCTGCAAACTCAGTAACTTTCCACCTGAGCCCAACAGGAACATGATCGATCCATCTTGGATCTACCAATAAACATTCATTTCAATACTGAATATGGATTATGAAAAGCTATAATGAGCCTATTATAATACATGTTGCTTAGATATCCAGGATCAGCAAGTGCAATTTGCTGGCTTCTCAGACTAAATCATCTCTCTAGGAACATTTTTATTCTCTGTTTACAGTTCTGCCACTTTGCAAGCCATGACTTAAACATACAAAGAATTATTACAGTCACAAATTCATTTCTAGCCATCCAAAGGTCTCAGTGCACATTGCACAAGATAACAAAACTCTTCTAAACTCACTGCTGCCAAAACGAGATCTCTCTCCTTCAATTTCCCTTCACCAGTACTGTCTCTTTCCCCTTCCCTGTGCTAGCTGCAGCCCTCATCTCTCAGTGAGCTTTTCCAGCTCGATAATTCAACAGAGAACTGCTGACTGTTTTGTCTGGGGCAGTGTTCTGAGAGCTTGTGTCTGCACCAACTCACTGGGGAGATGGAGGAAATGGTGGCAAGAGGGACTGAGATTACCCATGTCAACAACAGCAAGTTGTCAGCATGCTTAGCCAGTGCTCACCAGTCACACTCAGATCTAAGCAGAGTAAACCTTAGCAGTTGGTATAGCCATCAGCTGTATAGATAAACTCGGTCTGCAGCGACACAGAGGCTGTCTAAAAGCACTCTGAAATGGCATGTGAAGACTATAGGAAGCTCAAAGAGCAATTTTAATCTACTGTATGATCTTCTCATTACAGAGGTTGGACAGACTTGGCAGCACTGAGCCTTCTTCCGTTCATACAAACTGAGGGCATGAACAAATGTAATTGAACGCATGAGTGTCCCAGCACAGACCTCTCAGTGTATTTCACCCAGGGAGAGGCTTTTATAAAGATGATTTTACACAAAACACCATTTCTGAGAGAAAACTTCTAGTGCCCTCACTTAAGATTGCTTTTTGCCACATGAACTATCTTGAAGGCCATGATGCTCTTATGCCTGAAGGTACCATGGGTTGTTCATTCATTCTTTGGCATGCAGTGAACACCATATACAGAACACTGACCATGACCAAAAGATTCCCAATTTCTGAAGTCAAATATATTTGGGCTTTCAAAACCTACTAATCTAAGCTTTGGAAGGTATGTATGTGAATAATCTGATGTATTATATCTTTATCATACCAAGCATCTGGAAATAAAACAGACTCCTTTGTGCAACTAAAAGCATTGCATTTCCACATAAATCAACTTGTCAGATGCAGACGGTTAAAAATAATTAGCTCCTCAATTCCACCTTCCACTTGAGAATAAAGCAACCTGGATAAAAATAGTATTTCCAGTATGCTTTCAAGTCAGCATGCTTTAGATACTAAAGATGGCAGGCAGCACACGTCAGCATTCTGTGCATTTCACAACAAGTGACATGCTGCAGAGGTGTTGTGTGCAAGAGTCAAAGAACCGATGCCCTACTAAACACACATTTAATGTGGAGTGGGAACTGACAGTAAGAAAACTGCACAAATGTCTCTGGAAGGAGAGTGCAGAAAGACTGAATGGATCCTGGTCCTCACCTTGTTTCCAGTGCCCGCACAGCAGATGCCCAAAGCCATGGCAGCCCCATAGCGCACATGGGGATTGTAGCTCTCTGACAGCAAAGAAACCACACTTGGACACTGCTCAGGAGTCCTAAAGAAAGGCAAAATGTAATGTTATTTATTACTGTCGTTCTTCAAAATTTGGAGACTTTGTTCTTCTGATACAGGAAAACTTAAAACTGTCTTTCTACAAAGTATGTTTTGCATTACTCAACTGCAACAAGAGGAGCAGAACAGATGGACCCAGAGAAAAACAGGGTAAAAGTGCATAAATTAATGTTTCCCCATCCCAACAGATATGACACAGAGCTGCCACTATCAAAATCTTCTTCTTGCAATATATATTTTCTGTAGTGAAAATAAGCATCTCTTGTACACATTTGCCTTCTGAACTCACAGGCATACATTCACCACAGCTTATTTTTAAATCTACCCAATCTCATGACACCACAAACACATGAGCAATGTAGGAATGCAGTTGGCAAGTACACGCTTATGAAAGAGGAAGATGGGAAACTATAAACTGCGAGAGATTTAATTATGACTGGTTTCAAAATGCATATCAACTGGTTATCTCCAACATTTCACCACCCTGCGGCCCAGACTAGATTTGCAGTTGTCACATCCACGATCCTAAAGCCAGACTTGCAAGCCGTTTGGTTGGACTATAAGCTGATTTCAGATCAAAATGAACAAATGAAAACTAAGGTGTTCTCTGCTTTTAGTTTTCAGTTCTCAGTCAGTTTGTGATATGGGCTCTTTTCCTCTTACGTTCACTGTGTTGGAAGCTGGAGGTTGCTGGCAGTACCTGTAGTACACAGAATCCGTAGCACCATGTTGCATTATTAGGCGCCTATCAAAGTACTAAATCAACTCAAGGCACAGAAACAAATAATGAGATTATGCCCCGGTGTTGTCCTTATTTAAACTCATACCCGAACCACAGAAAACAGAAATAAGAGATCTCAAGCAATAACACATCCTCTTTGTTCATTATGTCTGAGGACCCAAGACAAGCTCACATATCCACCTATGTGAAATTCCACACTGCAAAGATAATCAGCTAATGTCTACTCTGGCTACTATCTCTTCCCACTTCAACACATCCCACATAGTCTCCTCCAATAAGCAGCCCTGAACTCCCCCTTGCTCTCCCCTCTCCTGCCCTTGCTTAGCACAGACCAGCAGCACCCACCCAGGCTCCAGCCCTGCTTCATGTGCTGCTGAGGGGACCCACAGGCACACCGGTTTCACAGACTGCTCAGCACATCAGCACTCTGCTGCTTCCAAAAACATTCACATGAAGAACACACGAGAAGAGAAGAACAGCTGGAAGCACCAAGATGCAGCCATTGACAAGGAACATTGAGAAATCAGAAAGAGATGGGAAATGAAACCATTCAGTCCTACAAGCAAGCAGACATGAAGAGTGTGACTAAAAGGCGCATGTAAAACCACCTATCAGTCTGTTGCTCAAATAACAGCTGAATGTTTACTAAAAAAAAAGCTGATGTGGAGAGCGGGAATCACAAATCCTGGAACAGATGAGCCCAAGCATTCAGCTGCACAGAAGATTCCAGCTCTTGAACAAAGACTCTTAACACCTTTGTGTTTGTTGTACTTCAGCAAATGCTGAACAGGCGGATTGCAAGTCAGAGTGGAGAAAAAACACCTTCTGGCAAAGATGTGGTTCTGCACTTTGAAGCATTAATCATTACATTCCTGCTCGGAAAGCTGGATTTTATAGAATCATTAACTTGGACAGATCCTCGCATCTGCAGGGTCAGAAGTTCCAACAGTTTTTATTACAAAATCAGGATTAACAACCACCAATTGACTGCAGAATTCTTAGTCAGATTTACCATATTTGTGGTCATTACTTTGAATGCTTTTATCTCAAGTCTACCCATAAAACAGTCAAACAATGACAGATGGCCTCTTGTACATCCACTGTGGGAGTAAAGTTATTTAAGAGATCCCACCACTTCCCTCATTTCTGCAGTCTTCTCGATCCTGCAGCCTTCCAAAAGTTCTTCCTCACGTATTACACTAGAGAAGGCAGAATCATGAGTGGGCAGAGGAAGCTGAAAAGCCTCATCAGAGCTCATCAGAGGAACATGACCTCAGTTACAAGAGCACTGCTGGCATCAGTGCTTACGTTGTAATGTCTGTTTGCTCACTCTACTGCTGAAATGCTTTACAAAGTCTTACAGGCTGCTGCCAGAAGGTTAGCAAATATAAGCTCCAAAGCTCCCTTAGTAAAATTCCTAAAACTCCAAACAGTTCTGTCAAGTGATCAAAGGCACAATTTGAAACACCATCCAGGAGCAGTCACAGCCTGCAATCTTGCTCCTGCAGAATTGCTTCTAACTGGCAATCTGACTGAGGAACCTGCTGAAAACACCATCACAGTCTTCTCCTCCTCTCAGCCTGAGGTTTTCACCCTTCTTTGCGAGCACAGCCACACAAGCTGCTAACTTGCTTTCAGCACAAGAGAGGTAGCTCTGCTCTGATGGGACCTGGTACTGCTCCATCAGTACCAGGTCCCACACCAGCTCCACTCGAGGCTGCCTGCTGCAGGTCTCCATCTCCCCCATAACACCCCTCACCGAGCTGGTGTGGTTATGGTCCCTTGGTGGGAATAGGAGAGAAGCAATGATGAAGATGAATGGTTTCCCAGCACTCACACTTGTTAATCAGGCAGTAACTTCACGTGAAATACCAGAACGACATGGACACTTAGTGAGCGGAGTTTTATCAGCAGACACATTCCCACTCCTTATCCCTTACATTGCAGTACAAACCCTGAACTTGGAATGTATTTAAATATTGTGAGGCCCAAAGCAACAAAGCAACGTATCGTAGTCCCCTATGCTGACCTTCCTGTAACAGAGGCCAGTAATTTAATCCAACAGATTCCTACATTAAGGCCTGAGGCATGCCATTAAACTGGGCTGTACATCTTAGGAAGATATGCAACGTCTATTTTTAAACCAAATTACCTTTAATGCACTGGTTCCTTCCTTTCCTCCTAATGCTGGTTTTGCTCAAGCAGTCTGCTTCTGCAGTTACGTTTCACTCAACAGCAAAACAGCAAAAGAAGCGCTTGTTTATTTCCTTCATTTTCAATTGAAAATTACTCAACTGCTCCTGTATAATCCATAGAAATATGAATGCCAATCAATCCACACCCACATCCAAAAAAATCTTCATGGCAACACGCTTTATTCCCTCTGTTATCAGGAAATGAAATAAATTAAGAAGCCAAAGGAGCTTCACAAGTATCTTCCATAGGACTTGCACACAGTAGCCAGCTACAGCTTTGTTTCCAGCCCATGCCAGGAGAGGTTTTACTGCTGTGACACTTGGCCTGCAGATGAAGGACTTGCTCCAAGGTACAGTTTGGTTTGTTTCAGAACTCATAAACAAAACCTTACAAAAAATTAAGATGCACCAAGACAGTAATGAGAAATGGTCTGCAAAACATAATAGCTAGCATTTTATCAGCTTTACTCACCAAGGGCTCCTCTCAAAGCCGCACAGAAACAAACACTCTGCTTAACTGAGGTCTGAATCCTCACAGAAACACAACACAGCAGCACTGCTTAATGCTGCCCTGTGACCTCAGCTTCAGCCTCCACTTTGATCTCATTCCTGAGGCTGTTCATTGCTGGGATATAATACGTGACACTTGTAAACATACAAATATTGCATTGTATATAGAAGGCTGATGCTTAGCTTCCAAGTGCCCTAGAGTTTCTCAAAAATAAACTTTTTATTCAGCCTCCAAATCAAAAATTCCCTAGCTAAAACATACAACTGCTCTGAAAAAAGGGACACAGATTGGCTGGAAGTGGAAGATGGTCATCTCTCCTTTCAATTGATGATGCAAAGTTCTCCATAGTTTGCAAAATATTCTGAGATTCTACTTCCTTTTCAAAGAGAATCCTTTCATACAGCAGCTCTATTCTGACTCCTAAGGCTTAGGGATTTTCTTGAAGGTAAATTACATTTGCAATACCTGTAGGCACAAAATCATCATTCTTTGTAGGATTTGCCCACAAGAGCTCTATTGGCATACTCAAATTTAACAAACACCATTGGGGCCTTTGACTCTGTTTAACGATCTGTTATTTTTGTCCATGAAGCATGGACCAACACCATAAGCCAAATTCATACCTCTGACTGTCCCACCTTGAAGCACATTCTGCTCATTATTTTAGACTACAGTCCAGTTAGAATTACACCCAAATACCTTAGTGCAATTTATCTCCCATTTTGAGACTTACACATCTTGAAGATTATAGGACTACTGTCATGTCTGCTTCTATTTCAGCCATATTTGAACATGAAAACACACTGATGCTACCTTTTACACATATACAAGCAAGCAAACAGAATACTGAAAATAAACCATCACACTGAATCTAAATTGAGACTAAAAATGGAGTATCTGAACCATCACTTTGTACTCTTATTTTTAGTCTAAATACTTAAGGGCTTTACAACTCGAAGAAAAATAAAATGTTAGAGAACAATGTCAAATATATCATTTAAATTCCTCATCAAGATTCCCCAGTCATATTTCAAAAGATTGTAAATATTTATGACTTTCTAAGCTAATGGACATGAATTAATCATTTGATACAGAACTAGTTCTACTCATTGCTTTGCATGTGTGGTAGCAAGTAAAGAAAAAAAGCTTAAAATGCATTTCATTTCATCCACAAATGAGTTAATAAAGGAGAAATGTAGACATTTAATTGCATGGTTCGCAGTCATTTCTGAAGGAGAAGCATGTGTGTAGCAGGGAACAACACAGAGGACGGGAAAAGCACAAACAAAAATGCAAAAAATTGACATATATCAGTGTCTGATAGGTGTGGGTGTAAATCCCACCTCCTTCTCTTCTCCCTTGACAAAAGGATGCAAGTCATTCAGGGGCCAGGAACTTCCTGCAACTATCTCATGCAGCAGGGGCTCATTCTCCACACCAGTTTTCTCTGAATTGCCTTCTAGTTGCGTCATTGAGACCTGCGGAGGAAGGAGGGCTCCCAGGTGGCCTCCCACCAGCAGGAGGGTCAGGAGAGGGCAGCAAACAGCCACAGCACAGGAGCTCCGGGGATGGGCTCCTACCAAAGGACACCGCCACCACTGACTGCATGACTGAAGCAGACGTGGACCCCTTCAAATAAAACAGCATCAGCAATTTGAAAATAGAAATAACAGCAAGGAATAGCTGTAGTGAAATATCTGTGTACGGTTCGAATATTCATGGTGCAGGGTGGTGTAGCAAGCCTGAAGTTTTAACACTGAAGAGGAGAGGGGCATATGTGTGGAGCGTGCAGGGAAAGCCCAGCTAGGCATGCAGCAAAGAACTTGCTAGAGATCTGTAATGGATGTCCAAGTGGATTCCTTTCCCACTCCACTCCAAAAACTGTTAAAGCCTGGGGAAGTTAAAAACTATCATAAAAGACAGGTAAGTTTTTTAACCATCTGAAATGAAACAATGAACAAAGCTGTATGGTTGCATCTCTTCTGCACAAGCCTACATATAGCTGAAGTCTCATCACCACGCTCTGGGAGGACCTAAGAACACTATTTTCATTTATACTGAAAAATCCCTCTCCTTTCCATGAGAATGCTTTCACACTGCTTCCTCTGCACCCATCTGCAGGCAGCAGCACAGCCTTCGGATGGTGCTACATCAAAGTGCCCCTCCCTCCTAATTTGTTTAATTTAGCCATTTTAGGGGGTAGAGAGATGTTTTAATCATATAAATTACATTATAAAATGCAATGAGGTATTCTAGAGAAGCAGGAATGTTTGATTTTCCCTTTGACGAAAATAACTCCTTACTGCAGCAACCTACAGAGATGCTTCTCCAAGTTGGCTAAGTTTTATAGCACAGAAGTAAGTTAGAAAAAACTACATTTCTTCAGTGATAATACTTCCCCCACACTGAAGTCACTGTGTCTGCTGTGCTGTGAAAGACAAAATATGAGAGGAAAAAAACCACACACCTCTTTAAAGATGATGCCTTGCATCCAGCACAGCATTATAGCAATAACTGGCACTGATGATAAGCAGAAGTTTCTGATAGATTCTGTCTGGTTTTAACCCCCAGAGCTTTAGCTCTCTTCTCCTAATTTGGAGATGCGACATGAGGGGCAGTACATGGGACACACACACAAGTGGAACAAGTTAAAGGATGAACCTATCTTCTACTGCACCTCAGTGCTTTTAATCCAGAATTCTTTTTGCATACACAATTCTGTATCTACTACCAATAGTTCCATCCCAAGAAAGCAGCAATAATTCCAGCCACCCTTCAATGAGGAAAATATAACTCTGGTTAATGAAGGAAACCAAGCTTTATCTGTACAATCAGAAAATGTGAAAACTGGCAGTGTTTATTCCAACAGAATTTTGGGAGGGGCTTCAATACAGTTAAATTAACACTAGGAGAGCTTTCAAGATTTATAAAATAATGCAAAAGTTAATTAGACATAATTGGGATTAAGAAAAACTGAAGCCAAAAGAGTTTTGCCCTGTCTCAGTTCTTGCTTTTTGTATGTACTGACTTGTTCGGATGTGCTCTGCTCTCTCAGTACTGTTAGAGGTGATGACTGGGAGGTGGTCAGGTAAGGAAACTGAATTACCACAGTTGGATTCATCTTTATTCTTCATAAAGTTATGTCTTAGGAAGTAAAGATATCAAAAGTCAACTGAAAAAATGAAGACAATATGAAACTTTACCAAAGGTTTCCTTTAAGCAGTAAAAATATGGAACGAGTGATAATAAATTTGCTGGATGTTCTAGTGTACTATCTAAACCAATAGCTAAATATTTCTACTTGCGTCTGGCAGCAAATCTCTCTCACTTTGTCTCCAAAGCAGCTATATTCTAAATAAGTATATTTTATTTTTAAATGAATATGAATTGATCTGCAGTTCACCAAGGACCCAAATGCCAGGCTGAGCCTGCTGAGCACTGAGCAGCTCAGGAGTGTGATGGTCAGTGACATTCTGGGGTTGGATCATGGTCTTATGGTCTTTTCTGGCCTTAAACTCAATGACTCTGTTACTCAATTGTCTAGCTAATGTCCTCAGAAGTGAAACCTATTTCCATTTTAATGAAGAAATATACAAAGTTAGAGATGATATACGTATTTGACTGAAAGTTGGAAGGTAACGAAAAAGAACATTCACAATAATAAGAAGCAGCTGCAAGTAGAAAGATTTAAAGTAACAGCCCACAAGCTTAAAACCGTGTGCTAACCAGAGCGTTTCTGTGGCAGCAGAACTTTGTAGGGTTAACTCTGCTTCCGACCAGAGAGAGGCAGCAAGAGCAACCGCGCACATATGCACACATGCTGCCCTGCATAGAGTTAGGATATCGTAGCAGGAAGGTTTGTTAGCAGGATCTGCACATCCCTACACGGCTACAGGGGACATAGGCTATAGGGCTGGAGCACGGAATCTATCAACACTCACTGGCTCTTTTCCAGCCAAGACCCCACTCACTTATTTCCCTGCTTTCGAGCTCTGGAGAGCATGCACTGGAATGAGCAAATCAGCAAACAATGGGTAGCAGCGAACTGCAAGTTTTGCTAATGAACAAAGAAAACTGCACTGAGACCATGCTAATCATATAAGTGGTATCATCAAAAGAAAGGAAAAGGAAGGACAGAAAAAAAGGAAAACTTATCTTTATCTTTTCTAAATGCAGCAAGAATGATTGTTTTCCTACATTCAAGAGCTGGAGAAAATACCTGGGTAAGAGAAGCAGCTTTCCCCAGAGAGAAATCTTCATCTTGGTGTTAAAAGAAATGCTAAGTGCTGAACAAACGCACAAGAGACGTCCTTCAGAAGAATCAGAAACACAAATAAAAGAACAACTGGCTTTCCAGAAAACAGCAAAAAAATCTTATCTTAAAATCCACCATGTGATGAAAAAGAACAAATCACAGAGGATCTTCTTGGATACAAGCGAACCCTACTGAAACACAAGAGGAAAAGGTAAGGCTTGCTTCACCTGAGACTTACAGCACATCAAGTCTTCTCAGTAACTCTTCAGCTAAGGACAGAATTCTTTTAACGGTTGCTTAGAGGGGGAAATGTAAGTGTTATGTCTTCAGCAGAGCTGAGAGGGGACAGGGAGAGAAAAGGCTGTGCTTCACAGAAGCCCTGCTCAGATTACAAAAACAAAAGGAGGTTTACTCATCCCCCTTGAAGGAATTGGTAAATTTAGAGGTCTCAGTTCCGTAAATCTTAACAGTCCCCTTGGGACTGTCACCAGTGTTTTATTGTCTGCAGCTTCCTGACTCTCACCTGATAAAGTAGGGACTGTAGAGAATAAAACAGGAATGACATGCATCATTTCTGAAGATATTTTTGGGGTGACCCTCTCCAGAGAAACAGGATTCTTAATGAGAGGAAACATGGGAACTGCCGCCTGCCTACGCACACGCTGCCAGAGAGCAGGCACTGGGGAGAGGAGGATTTGCACACACACACAACACCAGCATCTGTCTGCATCGGTTTGTGCTTACATACAGCCAACTTTCGTATGCTGTAGCTAGAGGGAAAATAACTGGCATCCAAATTCATCGACCACTTTTTCTTATTTGGTTTTTTTTTTTTTTTTTTCCTACAGCGGCAAAAGATGGGAGCTAATGAACTGCTTACTATTCTCAGCTATTGAATCCTCTTGTACAATCTTCTGAGAGCTGAACCTCACTATACGGGGATATCAGACCATCAGCCCTAACAGCCAGAGATGGACACAACGCAGGACTTGCATTTTTAAGACCTCATCACACGCAGTAAGGCACGGGATAAAAAAAAAAAACTGGATGTGAGCTCTGACATGGTTACCATACCTCAAAATAGCAGATGACCAGTTTACCATACTGACCATGCTGGCCTTTCCTCAGGACCATCCTGAAGCACAGAGGCACCCTGAACTGTTGCACCGTACGCAATTCCTGCACGGAACACAGCTCTCGGACACGTCCTGCTGGACACAAAGATGCCCCATCCTTTACATTTCCTGAATGGGTCTGGAGCTGGAAATGGATCTTTGTCACCTCTCTTGGTAACAGAACCCAAAGAGAACTACCCGAACGATGAGCAAGGAAACAAAGTGCGCTGGGCAGCGCTACTGATCCTACTGGTGATCATCCCCACCATCGGTGGGAACATCCTGGTCATCCTGGCGGTATCTCTGGAGAAAAAGTTGCAATATGCCACCAACTACTTCTTAACATCCTTGGCGGTGGCGGATTTGCTCGTGGGACTGTTTGTGATGCCGATTGCCCTTCTCATAATACTGTTTGGTGAGTACGGTGCGTTTGTTTCGTCAGGCTTGCATACCAGGTACAATTCTGGGAAGTCTGATTTAAACAGAAAAGTTGTTTGCTTTCCGCTATGGAGATTTTGAATATCATTTGGATGAGGGCTAAACCCTTTCTTCCTCTAACCATAATGCATTCTAATGCCTTTATGGTAAGAATATCCTCAGTGGATATTCTTTTCTTTGGAGACAAACCATTGAAAAAGCACCCGAGACTTACAGCTGACACTAATCAGAGGGAGACATGGCAACTCACGCTGTGTTCAGTGCATCACTGTTTCCAGCAACTTTAGCACAACCTTGGAATCTGTTGTACTGGATATTACACTAACGACAGGCAGTCATTTCTTAAAAATATGGTTCCTGGAAGCACCGATGATGAGTTTTACCAGTTTCAGTTTCTGGGAAACTGATTTTCTCCCACTCTGAGAAAAATGGTGAAGTCTGTAAAGCATCCCAAAGAACTCCTGTATCTGTCTGTCAAGTCAGGGCAGCCTCAGTCCATCTGTGTACCTGACATCTTCAAACTCAGATTCATAATTCAATCCGGCTCATATGGAATAAAACACATTTTTTTCTATATAAACATACACTGGGTGTGACAGTTTCTTTCTGGTTAGTCATTACAGAACAAGCATGACTTTCATATTTTCTCATGTCCAGCTTTATATCAAATACTACTTTTGACAACTAATCAGAAACAGATCCACGGGAAAGTGGCTTTTTTACTCCTGAAGATTCTTCAAGAATGTTTAATCTAAAACGGTCTATTTTAGGATTATACTAATGTAAAAAATGCATCAATGTGGTACAGATTTTTCAAAAACTTAAGGATTTACGGAATTATCTTCGGGGTATAGGTACCACTGAGTCCCACATAATAAAAGACAGCAGGGGTTCATTTTTCCTGTGCTGGGTCTTTAGGAGTTGCCCAAGCAACAAACAAACACAATCAAACTTTATTTCAGAAAGTGCATCAGTAGCTTAGTTTACTGTATGGGACTGGAATCACTTACTAATAAATGTATTTATTAAGTGACACTGAATTTCTGTACATTCCAGACTGTTCCTTCCTTAGCAGTCTATGAATTGGAGGTCAGAATTCAGGGTATTAGGGTAGGATACTCAGATATCATTAAACAGACATATGGCAAGCAACAGATTCTACACAGACAACAGAATGTACATAACTGGGACAGGGTTTTCTGCCTTGAAAAAGAAGTGTGTGTAGAGATGAGAAACTTATGAATGCAAATGCTAATTCACAGACACTGTAACTGCTTAGTTCTTACCAAAGACCTAATTAATAACAGAAATAATAAAAATACTGATTGTTATAAAAGCACAGATCGTTATAAAACCACTGGAAATTGTTTAGCGACCAATAGAAAGAGAATACAGGTTCCGGACTTCGTGATGGTTTGGGTGTTGCTTTTCAGTTATGCCAGATCAGTAACTTCTTTTTAAATTTAATAGAGAGTATATTGCTCCTTAATCTCTCTCAATTAATCTGGTGCTTAATCCCAGTTACACAGTCTAAAGCATCACAGGAATCTTTATAAACAAAAGCATCTTTCATGATGCAGGAAATACACAAGAAAGCAGTTAATTACAACTAACTTTAGTGAGATTGCAACCAGTCTTTTATGCAGCAGCAGTTAAAACTGAAATTTCTTACATTTCTCTCTGGCTCCAAACCAGAAAAACAGCTTTATGAACTGAAAGGAGATGCTGAAGTGCTTGTAGAAGTTCAAAATATGAGCAAAATATCAGTAGCCTGTGGAATCAAGCAAGAATGGCACATACCAGACCTAAATCATGAAGTTACCTTACCCAGATAACTACCTGAACACAGAATAATCACTGATAGTCAGAAGGCCAACTGCATCCAGCCTCCTGGCACCTCCACACAGGAATGACCCCATCATAATGCAATGGTTATGTGCAGTTTCTAGATACAAAATATAAATATTATGCTTTTGATTCAGAACTGATATCTAATTATAAAGAGAATATTTGAGGAAATAGGTGTGAACTAAAATGCCGTCACATTAAACAATTTTGGACAAATTAGTGTCACAATGTTCAAATGCAAAAGCCACTACAGATAACGGCTCTGCGCACTGATGATATGGTTACAGAACAATCTTCAGAAACAGGCTGCTGCAATAACAAAGAATTCCCTTTAAAAACAATCAGAATCCATAACCAACTCACAGGTATGAGCAGCAGATTTTCTCTTTTAGGTAAGGTGACTGAAACATACTATAGTATGAATATATGCTACAATTTTGATTTAAGAGTGCAAGTGTCAGAGTACACAAACAGTTCATTGCTTTTATTGGTTACTAAATCCTTCTCATTTCTTCTACAAAAAGGTGGGCATGTTAGGAAATAATTGCACTCTCTGAAATCTAGCTTTCCAAAGTTATCTACACTCATAAACATAGAAGTACTGAAGCAAAACAAAGCTGCTGCTATTCATCAGATGGTGAAATTAGCAAATTCTTAAGAAGGAGTCTCTGATTTGCAAAGCCTAAAGCAGAAAAAAAACTTGTCCATGTTCCACGAGCAGTGGCTTACTTGCAGACAGTGTCATCTTTTAAATTATTTGTTTATTCCTCACTTGCATCCATTTAGAAATCAAAAGACAGAGCTGATTGCCCTAGGTTGCAAACCATGACTTTCAAAACTTGACAGAAACAATCACAGTCAACCTTCCCCCATCACTGATTACAAACCATTGCAAATCTTTCCTTCTCACTTGTGATAACAAGTGGACAGCTGTCCAAAATCTCAAATCTGAACATAAGTAAGGAAACCAGGGTTCATTTTTGACAAAGCAATTCTAACTAAATGATTCCGTAGGTAAAATTCAAAGAACTGCACGGCAGCAAAGTACTGCTGAAAGTGCAATTGGAGAGGAGAAATGAGCAAGCAGCTCAGGAGGGAGACAGCACGGCAGCAGCCTGGGGAGCCCAGGCCTCCCGAGTCCACAAAACTGAGCACTGCTGCAATGAACCTACACACCACAGTTTGAAGATTAAAGGCTGGGCTTAAAGTCGGCTGATGATTAAAATATCAATTTCCTTCCCAGTAAAAATATAATTATCTACCAGGAGCAAAACGATTCCTATCACAGAATCATTTTCAAGCAGCATGTTTCAGCAGCCCTTGTAGCAAGAGAACAAACTATCTTCAATTGTGCGTATACATGTGCTTTGGTTTAGGGATTACGCATTTCCAAGGTATTTCCTATACATCAATCTTTCTATAAATAAAGATTCTATTCAAGGACAGACAGTTGTGGTAAAAGCTCATCTTAATTCTCAAGGTGCAAAACAAATGGGAAACATATTTTATCATGTAATAACTAAAAATAAGGAAAATCTGCAGCAGCAGCACTGTGGTTAGGAGCGTCTGAGATCAGGTTTGTAGGAAGCTTCTTTATCTTATGCCACCTGAGCCAGAGAAAACAGACAAAATTTCAGGCAGGCAGGCCTGTCAGCCAACCCAGGAGAAGGGTAGCAGGAGAATTAACAGACTGACCCTCTAGTAACTTCACCCCCCCCACCACTGTTCGGCAGGACTTGTCCATTTACCTTCAGTATAAAATATAAAAAGTAGGAACTCAACTGCTTGTTATCAGGGGTCAAAGATGCTTTCTGGATCCAGAGAAGAAATTCATATTGCTTTTTCCCCTTCTCCCAAATGAACACAACAGGCAGACAGCAGCACACACCACCAGCACACATCACCAAGCTGACAGCAGTCACTCCCATGCTAGGCACAGAGCTTCTAACACATGTACAAACAAGGAGTAAAAGCAATACATGCCACCGTACAAATCCTAGAGAACCAGGTAATACTTCAGGATTTGTGTACAGAGTTTCACTATATATTTGTTCAGGTATAACCACGCTCATCAACTCTCTTCAGTTACTGCATTTAAAGTCTACTCTGATTTCGCCTAGATAAAAAAATGTCATAGACAGAAAACAGCACATAGTTCTATAATCCCAAGTGTGGTAACTTACTGCCTTTTGCAATCAGTTCCAAAGAAAAACTAAAAGAGAAAGCTTTCTTTTCTGTTGCACTTACCAACTAACTCTACAGTTCATAAAACTCACAAAGTTGCCCTGCATCAGGAAGCTGTTTTCACGCATTATATTAAAAAGAAAAGCAGCTTTTGGATGAAGTATTGCAGTACAGTCCAACAAAAAAGAAGGGATTCCTTCTGCAAAGAAGAAAGCTGCAAATGAAAATAACTTACACTACTATTCTCCAGAAAGCATAGCACTTATAACTTAGGGATCAGCACGTATTCACTCTCAGCAGCAGTGTTAGGTGTTTACTTGAAACCCAGCAGTGCTCTTTGTGCTATACAGAATACACTTTCTACTGTTCACATTTTATTTGCGCTAACCCTGCACCATTCATGTCCTACTTTAGTAGTAGTCCTACTTCTCTGAACTCAATGATCCTTGTGGGTCTCTTCCAACTCAGAATATGTTTCTATGATTTTCGGATGAATTATTTCTTTTAACTGTATATTTTTTTCTGGTTTGCTTTCTGGTTGAACGAAACACAAGTCATTTTGATTTTCCTTTTTTTGTTGTTGTTCAAGGGCAATACTTCACTGCCAGTTGAAAGTGCAGACAGAAAAAAAACCAGAACATCAGTAACTTTTTCATAACACACTAATTATCACTTCCTCATACCTGCAATGACAATTTTTTGAAGCATAAGTACAATGGAGATATCTATTTTTGGAGGGAGTTCATTTTGTCGTTTACATCTACAGGGAAGGTTCCCAAACACACACAGCAATGCAGAAAAGTGCACACTATGTTTGACTTTATAAAATTTTCCATCTTCTGGGGCTTACATTTCAAAGGTAGCACCATATCACTCCCATCTATCAGACATATTATGAGAAAAATTGTTAATGTCAAACTGCTGTGCCATTACCACACTGATAAGATTGAGCATTACGATATTTTCCGTCATTTGGCATTCTCAGCACGTAGATCTATTTATTTGGAGTGGGGTGATTAAAGCAGTTTGATTTATTACAATATTTTTTCCCTTAATCATCATTCAACAAAGAACTGAATTCTCTGACGATGCTTTTAATGAACCTACTGATCAAACACAGACCAGTTTCATATGGAGAGAATTAAAGCAGATCAACTGATACAACTAGAAATAGAAGAAACTTCTGCATTCACAGTCATTTCCAGGACTGCAGAACGTTCTTACAAACACACACACAGCACTATGGTGCATTTCTACTTGAACATCACTCGCACTGGATCGCAATAAAAACAGCTTGAAAGCAAAAAATCAAGCAGTTATGAAAGAATTTAGTTCCAGTGAAGTTCATTCAGTTTAGAAGTGTAAAAAATGATAAGGGAGACCCAGCCCCAAAACATATCTACCTTCTGCGACACTGAAGCCTTAATAATGCACACAATACTCGTTTACAGATCATACATTCACTCTTCAATATTACTGCTAACTTCGAGGTTAAGACATGGCTCTCCCATGATTGACTAATTTATTGGTTGTGGCCTGCTATCTCCTCTAGATCAGAGGACTATCAGAAAGACAAAGCTGAAAAAAAATGTTATTTAATATTAGGGTGCTGCCCCAAGCAGTCATGACCCATTTTTAAAAATCTGTTTCACTGTTTTAATCCAGAGTCCTTGCTACAAAGAGCTTATGATCTAAAGTGGAAAGAAAGAGAGGGAATGATTTATAACGCACAAACAGCCTGATCAGCATGATGGTAGCAACTATTCCAATTAGAAGTCAAAAAAAAAAAATACAGTCCAACAGTGGTGGTGGCAAAGTTCAGTTTCTATAGGACTATGAGCTTCTCAAGGGTACTGATACCAAATTGGAAAAAAAAAAAAAAAGACACTACAAACTCGCAAAAAAGCTAAGATTCTAATGAGTTTTCTGTTCTCTTTCAGACAATGCCTGGCCTTTTCCAACTGCCTTGTGTCCCATTTGGCTGTTCCTTGACGTCCTCTTTTCCACAGCTTCCATCATGCACCTCTGTGCCATCTCACTAGACCGCTATATTGCGATTAAAAAGCCAATCCAGGCCAGCCAGTACAATTCATGGGCTACAACAACCATCAAAATCATCGTTGTTTGGCTCGTTTCAGTAGGTATGTGAGGTTTTGAGACTGGAAAAGCAGTGCAGAAGCTTTTCATGTACAAAAAAAATAGGTGAAAGTTGGGCACAAAGACAAATCTGGCCAATCTGGGTTGGTCTAAGTCCACCCCTTGGATCACACACAGCTACCTCAAAAGTCTGTCTGAGTAGCTGCTCATCAAGTTTACCAGAAAGGTCAAGGACTACGTAGATGTAACCATCATTATACTTCATGGTTCTAAAATTCCAAGAGTTAGAAGACAACATCTGCATGCTAGCATGTCTCATGGGAAAGCAAGATTCCATGTTCCTGTGGAAACAATCTAATACATATCCCTACAAATACAATTTTAAAATCAGTGCCTTAACTTAAAATTGTCTCAAGCTAGTAAAAAAAAAAAAAGTTGATTACTTGCACCAAACACTGAAAGATAAATGAGCAGCTGTTAACAGTCACAGTGAAGACTACCATGCACTGACAACATACCATACAGAAAGGCCTTTAAGTAAAAAACCTGCCAACAGTCGATACAAAGGATGCAAACGTATAAACATTTATAAGCGTCTCCCTGTAGTGCACATGGCACCTCACTTGTCTTCACTGCTTAAAGAAAATCCTTTAAATGAGCTAGGACAGTGAAAACACTGAATTCCAGTGAGTAAAGTGCACCACAGGCAGCAATAGGCACAGCATTGTATGCTGTGTGCAAGAGAAAGAATAATTCTAGATTACTGAAGCCAGTGACACATAAAAGAATAGAATACATTCATCTTCTTGACTTGAGCATATATGCCCAAAAACAGAAATTCAAACTTAAAAAAAAAAATCTGGCAGAATTGCGATGACAGGAGAAAAGATGCATCTCTATTTTATCACAAAAAAAGGAAATGCTTAATGAGATGTGACACTTAAAAGTTGACCTTTTAATACCTGATTTATTGTTATTAATCAGTGCTGCACTTCCCATTTCTTTTTATCTAACACAAGAGTACTCCACAGTAGAGTCTCCTTTCTCCAAATCAAAGGTTAATGTAATTCAACTTTGATTTTAAATGCTTGCTGTATCCAGAGGTGTGCCTCTTCTCAAGGAAGGGGTCAAGTGGCTGAAGGGAAATGCTGCCCCTGCCAACTTCAGTAAGCAGAGGAATACTGTAAATCCCTAGATCTCTAAGTGGTATCAGGAAACGTAGCACAAATAACCTTCACCAGACAGCAAGGAACCTGTTGTTTTTGTTGTAATGTCAGACTGCTGGCAAATGAAGTGCTGACTGTAATTTAGCAGTTATAAAAAATTCATTTAAAAGACAAGACTGCTAACTTGTTTTTTTTTTAAGGTGTTGAATTACAGAGCTAGCAAGCAAGCTAGCCTCATTTAAACACTCTTAAATATCCAAGAGACTTGAAACAACAAAACCATCTCAAACATACACACTGAATAATTCTGGCATCTATTTAACTACTTGTATATATGAAAGTCAAGCAGAGTGAAAAAATCAGCTGTGTCCAATAACTGATGTCAATTAAGAAGGAAAAAAAAATAAGGGAGCAAACAGCATTAGGGAAATTCATTTCATGAGAGGAAAAATCCATTCTAATCTCAATGACTAAAGTCATAGCAATTAATGAGTTTTGCACTAGAAATGTTGGCAACTTCACACTGCATTCTGAACTTCTATGGCTTCCCTATAATCTGATTTTAAAAGAACAAAAATGGGGGCATTCTGTGAGACTTGGCAAGCTCAGTTTTAACAAAGCACTATTGGCCCAATTGCCCATGTGATGCTCTCAACTACTCATGTTTTCTCAAGTCACACTGTACTTACTCTAGAAAGAGTTCAGGAATCATTTTTCTTTAAAAACTGAGGATTCAGGTCCAAAGTGGAGATTGCACGCAAATACTTAAGTACTTGGTTTTTGTCCTCTAGGTATTGCTATTCCAGTCCCTATCAGAGGAATTGAAGATGAAAATGGCAACTCTGCAAATATTACATGTGTTCTGACACCGGATCGCTTCCATGACTTCATTCTATATGGATCAGTGGCTGCATTCTTCATCCCCCTTGCTATTATGATAGTCACTTATTTTCTGACAATTCAAGTGCTACGCAAGAAGGCCTATTTGATCAACAAGACACCTCAACGTTTCACTTGGTCAACAGTGTCCACAGTATTTCAGCGTGACACTACGCCTGCCTGCTCACCAGAAAAGGTGGCCATGCTGAACGGCTCCAGAAAAGACAAAGCTTTGACCAACGATATGCCCATCTGCAGAATGTCTACCATTGGGAGGAAATCCATGCAAACCATAACCAACGAACAAAGGGCATCAAAAGTTCTCGGAATTGTATTTTTTCTTTTCTTGCTGATGTGGTGCCCGTTCTTCATAACTAACATAAGTTCAGTCCTCTGCAACTCCTGTAACAAGGAGGTTTTTCAAAAGCTCATGGAAATATTTGTTTGGATAGGATATGTATCCTCAGGAGTGAACCCTCTTGTCTACACTCTCTTCAACAAAACATTTAGAGAGGCTTTCAGCAGGTATATCACTTGCAGCTATCGGACCACAAAGACTGCCAAGGGCCTCCGGAAGTGTTCCAGCAGAATCTCTTTCAGAAATTCTGTGACAGAAAATTCCAAGCTCTTTGTTATGCATGGGATAAGAAATGGGATTAACCCCATTATGTACCAGAGCCCAATGAGGCTGAGGAACTCACCCACCCAAGCATCATCAGCCATTCTGCTGGATACACTGCTGCTCACAGAGAATGAAGTTGATAAAACAGAAGAACAAGTAAGCTACGTATAGTGGAATGACAGCTGTGACCACATCATAGTGTTACCATCTCCATTACTCCAGGTGACTGGGCTATAAGAGGTTATAAATACTACTGTTTCATTTATGCAAGCAATATCTTATAAATTTATAAGAATTCTTCTCCTCCAAAGTCTCCTCTATATAACCCCAAACCCTACAATGGCAACTTCATTCCATGACAAACAATGCCTATAGCAAAATTGTATCATACAGAAGGAGGGAAATAAATAAAAGCTAAATCAATGCAAGTACCCGACTTCAGTCCTCATCATCTTCAGCCTCTTGATTTAAACCTACAGAGCTTTTCTCTGCTTAAACAGCACGCAAACACACTGCATTACTTCCTATAGCTCCCTGTTGATACTGTATACTCAAGTACGACCTTCTCTTGTGCGCTGAGGTTATCACAAATGAAATCATGAACTCCAGATACCAAAAGGCACACCTTTCCACTCCACACAAACCATAAAATATGTTTCCAAGAGAGAGTTTTATATATATATATAATATTNTATAAACAAGCTTGGCATTGTAAAATTTGTCACGGAAAACTGCCCTTTGTTCTTTTCATACTAAGAAAATGAATATGTAACTAAAATAGGGCCATAACACATCAATGACTAAAACAGGACAGGCAGTGCCTGCAATATCACTGTAACTTATATCAAAGTTCCTTTTGTTACGGCTTTTATAACTCCAGTAAAAGCTATTCCTAATCCAGTATCATTCATGCAAAATAGAAAAGTTACAGATAGAATAGCTAGCTCAACTGAAAATAAAAACAAGGTTCTAAGTAGCAACAGTAGCCTCTAGATCAGTACACATTAACAGTTCAGTTTTACTCAAAAAGATTTCATTGGACCAATGTCATAAGATTATAGGTCCCAGTCTGTACTTACAAACATCACAGTAGTAAATCAACTCTAATTCAATTAGAGCAGTAAATGGAAAGAAAGAATTCTTCACAATTCATAAAAGCTAACACAGTCTGTTGTCTAGGAAATCTGAAGCATCAGACAGTCCCAGACCACATCCCTTCATTAAGAGAATCAGATCTCCCAAAGGTGTTGGAGTTCTTACAGTAAGCCACCAGTCTGCTATTTTTTCCCCACAGTTTCCATTTACAGTAAAATTTTCAGCCCAGGCTTTCTTTTTTCTTTTCATATTTAATATCTTCAGAGCTCTTTAGTTACACATTTAAATTATGTACAGCAAAAAGCTTAGGTATTTTTTCACCCATGGAACAGAAAGTACTAAAGATAACATGTCCTTTCAACATTTATTTATATATATTTAATTTAAAACACATGTAATTTCGAAACAGAGCCTGATGTAACAAATGCCAGAGCTCCAAGAGAAAGCATTAAAAATATCTCCTGAAATCTTGCAGTAATCTTTCTCCTTCCTACCCTTTTTGGTGATAGCCACTGAAGTTAGGATAAGCTCTTAACTGCTCTTACTCCTCTTTCAGTAGTCATAATTTGTTAAAGAGGATCCTGCAGTTAAAAGCCAGAACTGATGGACAGCTATGGCTGTGGAAGATGCCCATATCTGAAAGTATTTAATTATCGAGTATTTTATTTATATCTCAAAACGATTTCCTAGTATTTATTCTTAAAGTATTTAAGAATAAAATTTTTTATTTCATTAAATTTAATTACTTTGAAGACTTAGGGGAAAGGGAGTAGGAATAAAACAAAGCAAAGAACAGTCCCCAAACTTGTCTTCTAAGAAGAACAATAGGAGGGATGTCCTAAAGCTGGGAAGCGAACTAAACTGGATTAATAGTCCCACCATAAGCATAAATTCAAAGCTTCCCTTTCCAGCAGGAACATCACAAATAACTATTCAGCATCTGAAAAGAACAAGAGGTAACTGAGCCCGCTTTGCCCTGACCCCATTCTTGTTCACCTGTCAGTCTGCAGGTAGTAATGACAGTAGGAGTCATTGGCCATAAATGTCCCTTAGAGAATGATTCCAAGACCTCTGTCTAAGGTTAGACCCCCAAAAGCAGGAAACAATCCCTGAGAAGATGTGTTTTGTCAAGCCAGCTCAACTTCAATAACCAGAAACAGAAACTCAGCATATTCCAGTTACTGAATGTAGTCAGCAGCAATACTTACAATTTTTGAGTCATAAACCTCAAAAGGACCAGAACCGAACCAAAAGCCAGTCTTCCTACAATAAAAAGTATTTCTCCATGCACAGACACCCATCAGGAAGACAACACACATGTTCAATCTAATATGCTAGATGTTGATAGACGAGCAATTTCTTTTCACTAGCTGTAAAAATGTATTCTGTCACGGTTGCTACTGCTTTGCTTCTAGAGCAACATGCTGCCAGTCATCCAGGGAAGCACTAATCCATACCAAGTAGTGAATGATGTAAATTAGTAGATTTTATTTCTTTCATAACACGATAGAAAATTTAATACTGCAATTCCTAGGCAAAACTAAATAACCTAGAATACAACATCCCTTCTAAAATGGCAGCCAAACCTCAACTCATGAATTCTGAAGAATGAAGTAGCTACACATTCTTTTGTTGGTTTTTCCAGTAAATGAGAAGTGCACACAGACACCCATAAAATTATAAGTTAAAATACGAAATTGAAAGTTTAAAATGTTAAAGTCAAGACAAAATAATGTTGCATTAATGTTGTCAGATTTTATTATATTGCGTTCTATCACATCTTATTCTGTTACTGTGCTGCTCCGTTATCTCTAGTCCTAAGAGTCAAGCTGTGGTCTTGAATGCACACAGGGCTGTCCGTATGATGCACCGGCAAGGAAGACTCGTGTGGTAATCAAGCAGCAAAAAAGCCTTACAGAATGCTCTGTTATGCAAACATACTCTGTTACCTAAAAATAGCTGTATACGTGACATTTATAACACTTTGAGCTCAAAACCAAAAAGAACACTTATTCAGACAGCTGTAACAAAAGGAGAAAATGAACTAGATATTTATGACACCAATTTGTGAACTTCAGCTGTCAGGAACTGTCACATTCCCAGTGGTGGTTTCAAGGAAACTACCACCCCGACTGCACAGCTCCACCTTTATTTGGATTCTGTTATTTCCCACCAGAGGGGCACAGAGAAGCACAAGTCTGTGCACTCCCTGCTGCTGTGAACAGCTCAGCAGATGAACTTACACCTCCAGCATGCTCCATCTCACAGTAAAAGCACGCATTCCCTAAGAAAAACGCAGACCACATTGAACATATTTATTCTTCTGTTCTGATACCAACTACACGATTCCCTTTTATGGAAACACAAAAAATGAATTCAATGAGACCTCTTCTCACAGGAACTTCAGTCATACTCCTTCACCTTAGATAAGTTTCACCCAATCTAGGACCTAGCCCACCGCGCTGCAGAGCTGTTTACCTCCCATCAGAAAACACTTCATTCGCAAGCTCTATACATCCAGCAACTTTCAGATCACTGAGCAGTGTCTAGTACACTATTAATGGCATTTAGCACAAGTAAATCCAATTAGACTTCAACAGACAATGGTTTTAAGAAAGAGATGCCATTTTAGTCATGAATTCTGACAAACTTAACAGATCACTTGTTCTTTGTGCCTCTGCGTGCCTGCAGTTTTGGCATGGGATGGTGCACACCGTTAGCACTAAGTAACAATTTCAGCAGACAAGGAAGATAATGCAATATCAGCCTGCAGATCCCTACACAGATGGTTAATATTTCTTTTCAGGCACTGCAACACAGCTTTTAGTTTACAGCGACAGAGTTATGCAGAGGTAGTCTGCAAGTCCCTCTAAGGAGAAAATCCCTTCCACTTCTGCATGTGAACATGGGGTTCGAAGCTAGACATACCAAGGAATCCCTCCCAGAGCTACATCATAAAGCAAAACAACTCATCATGCATTTTGTGAGAGTTATCAAATGAGAAGACTTAATTATTACAACACCCTAACATAAGCTTGCTGTCTACAGAAGCCAATTATATTAATACCCTGCTAGAATTATAATCCATTCCTACCAAGCAACATGGATATTAGAACTGCATTTACAAGAGTATGTTCCTCCCTACTGTTCAAGCACATTTTGGACTGTACTTCTCTGCGAGGAAAAAAAAAAAAAAAAAGTGGTACAGTAAGATCTGTGTCATTGCAGAACAGGTTAAAGATTCAGAAGTTAATGTAATTCATTTCCTCATTGCTGACTGTGAAGAGAACAGGCCCAGAACTACTGGTTAAAATTCATAACTTAAAGCAACTTCCGCAGATTCAGGGCTGACATAGTGCTGTATCTGCAAACAGAACAGACAGTGGTTTTCCAGATTTTCATGCATCTGGCCAGATTTAACTATTAAGTCCTTGCTCATTGCTTTCCTCATTCATTCTGAGAGAAAATCTGAAGAAGCACATAGGCTGTAGTGCTCCAAGAAACCTGACACATGGTGTAGGTCAGAGCCCTGACAGCTTCTTGCTCTGGCAGGCAGCTATCTATACCCAGTTATGCTTTGCAACTGTTTAGAATCAGAGATCAAAAGTGCTTAATCATGACCTGTTTGGAAAAAAAGAGCCTACAACTACGGAAGGCCTGTGTGTAATTTTCCTTCTGTACACAGATGCAGAAGCCAGTTTAACAGGTCCTTTGGTTTCAGGAGAGACACAGATTGCTATGGAGCAAGGAATGACCTGTGCTCAGGAAAGTAGCTGAGCAGAAGATGTTGAGAGACGACTGCTGACACCTGCTGACCACAATGGGAACATGCTTCAGACAAATCAGAACGGAGCAGACTAATTTCTATGTGAGAAAGAACTCGGTTAAAGACAAATGGACTGGTGGCATCAGTAACCCGCATTCTGAATACCAGCTTTCAGCATCTGTTACTTGCTTGTTATAAGATGAATTTACAGACTGCCACTAAAACATGGAGAATGTGAACAAAGATTTTAGAAAACAGCTATCCAACCAGGCATGCACTGCCTCCCTCCCAGACACACTGGGACATATCCAGGCTACAGCTTTGCTCAGAGCTCAGACTAATTCCTGTATTAACAGATGAAGACAATTTAGTTCCTGGGGACCTTTCAAATTGCCCCAAAGTGATTAAAAAACCACAGTGACAATAAACACATTGGGAGAGGAAAACAAACCAGGTGTGATGCAAAGGGGGAACGCATGCGCGCGACACGCTGCCCAGGGGGGTTGTGGAGTCTCCTTCTCTGGAGATATTCAAGACCCGCCTGGACGCCTACATGTGTGACCTGGTGTAGGGAACCTGCTTTGCCAGGGGGGTTGGACTCGATGATCTCTTGAGGTCCCTTCCAAACCCTATGATTCTGTGATTCCCCCAAAAAACACATGCATAAAAAACAACCTAAAAATCCAAAACCTAATCATCTCCTTACTTAGAGCTGCAGAACACTACTACAAAATACCAGTACAGCAACAGATTTCACTTCAGACAACCAAAACAAAGTTAAAAACCAAGAAAGTACAGGCTATTCTGACATCCTCCTTCAAGTTAATCTTCCCAAGTAACCATCTCCAGGAATGTTTTACCAATTTGTCATTTGTCTGAGTAGCACTGCTTTTATGGAGTCTGGTACAAGCATTGAATATTTAATTTTTAATTAACTCGCAATCCTGCCATTATTAATTTTTCATTCTGTTTGTCAGCTTAATTGTCTGAATAGAGTTATATGAAGCTACAAGTCTGGAAACCCACAGAAAGACTCATTAAATGTCTGCTGAATGTTTGAGAATGTTTCTAATTCAGACTGAGGTTTTATTCACTCTCAGATTATTTATTTTTTTTTTTTTGACTTTCCAACATCCACTTAGCAAGTAATTAAGTTATTTAATGTAAGCAGCAGTGCAGCACACATTTCCTTGGAAACAAAAACAGACATCAAATCAAAAGCTGTGAAAGTGACTGAGGAAAATACTGTACCTGAACAGAATGAAACCAAGTGATTCAACAGCTGCACGCCTCACATCATCATTCACATCACTGACCTGCAAAGCATTAAACAGGATATTCAGAACAGATTTAAAATATCTGAGGACTCTAACATTTTGGAACAGCTTTCAGCACACCAGTTAATCAGGAAGACAGATGTATACAGAAAGGAAGTTAACAACTACACTAAACCTTAGTTGAAACAGCTTCGCTCTGGTTCACATTCTGTGACTGGAACACTATCAAAGAGAAGGAAGACCCCACCTTTTATGGCCAAAGCTTTTTTTTCTTCCTCCCTGCTGGCTAGTCATTGCACACTTCCTAACAACTATTTTTAGGATCCTATTTTGTTTTAACTAGACTCCTTTTTGACACGAGATTCTCTTGTTGAACGTCTACTTATGCTAATGTCAGAAAACCCCACTGTTTCCATTCACAGTATTAAAGAAAGTTTTCATCACTTTACATTCTCTGATCGGATCCAGAACAGCAACAATAGAGGCACAAAGCTTGTCAAAGTGATAGGCTTATTCTCTCATCATAAATGTCATACTATGTGCTCCAAAGATCACAGTACTTACAGCCACATGCAGCAGGCGTCTGATAGCCTTGTTGTTCCCTGAGCCACAGTATGCCATAGCAACTGTGTACATGCCAGAACGACGGAGAATTGGATCCTGGAAGAGAAAAACATCAATACTGAACTCTACCCAATTAGAAACTCAGTAATTCCAAATTATAATCCTTTCCACTCTTGGGCTTGGAAGCTGCAAGCAGACAGCCTCTGTGCTTTTTTCTTTCTTGTGGATGAGTAATAGGACAGTGGCTAAACCAGCGATGTCATCTGACAATTTCAGTGGGACAGAAAGTTGCTAAGACATGGGATGCTAAAGAGTATCAGGTATACGTGTTACTCTGCCTCTTATTCATTAACTGCTTTTGAACAGGTCAAGCACAACCTACCTATAGTCAGTTTTATCTGTTTTAACCATTACATCCTGTTCTGCTCATTGCTGCTCACTCTGTTATGAAAGCTACGTATCAGACTAAGGAAATATAAGACCAAGACTGTTGCTCTTGTATTTATTTGTTTGTTTTACCAGCATGAAGCAACACATGAAACTGATCCACTCCAAATCCACATAGAACTTCCAGGAACAAAACAAGCAGCCCACTATAGCTTTAGATTTCTGAAAAAGACAGGAGGGTTATCCGTGAAACAAAGTGACCTGACACAGCTAAACTCACCTTATCTCTGCAAAGACTCTCAATGAGAGCATCTGCCTCCTCCATCCTCCCATACATAACCAGAGCAATTCCAACAGCAAGACCACGCAAGATCTTCTCATGCTGCGTTTCCTGTGCGTAGCCAACCATGTCCTCGATGGCCTGAGCATTTTTAGAGCCCAACATAACCAGTCCCAGTGCCAAGCCAGCTGCCTCACCTGTGCAGAACAGAAAAGCAAAATGAAGAAAACACACTGCTGAAAAGCAGCAAATAATCTAGAGAACACCACAGAATGGAGGCGAAGAGATCGCTTCAATGTCACCATGCCCAGCAGTGCCACGGGCATTCACGGGCACATGTACCTTGCAAAGATAACCACTGGTCACTAACCCAATAGTCACAAATCTTGGTGACCTTCCCCTTTGAGTCTAAATTTCTCTTCCTTGGGCCAACAGATGCTGAGATAATTTTCCTGTGATCCCCAGCCCTCAACAAGCTTCTTTAAGCCTGTTTCTCAGCCAAAATAAGGGCATGCAGTTCTGGAGATTACACTATATGCATATAAGCATATGACAAAGTTAAGAACAAACAATCCTTACTTTGCTTTAAAGACCTACCATATCTTACTAATGACTGGCACAGTGCCACAGACCAGTCTTGATGGGACCTCTGACCATTAGGGCGACATAACTAAAGAACCATGCTGTTCAGGGAAAGGTTCTGTAACAAAATGCAACTAAGGTGACCTAGAAGTGGTCTATGTTGGTAACAGGAAACCTGGAGAAAAACAGATGCGTGATAAGGCCTCAGGTGGTTATCTGCTCTGAAAGCTGAACATTTACCTGTCACTGCATCATCCTGATACAGATTTGTTTTCAGTAAGTCGTACACATCTTGACGTGCTGTCCCCATGGCAGCCAGACCCAAACCCAAGCTGCCACCGTGTCGGACAATCTACAGAGAAATACGTGAAAGTCGAGTCATCATAAAACACTAGCAGTATGGCTTCAGTTGAAATAGATATCTTTCCATCAATATAAACCTGCAAACTTTCAGCCCCAAAACACTCACAGTGATCTTCTGACCTGTTAAAAAAAGTCACTTTTACCTCCTAAGGCAGTAACTCTGTTGAGAGAAGCAGCTAGATTAAAAATGGCATTTCAAAGCCACTAAATGAGTGTTAGAAGCCTTCCACACGAGACTTTCTAGAACCTTTTAGCTCTTTTCCCCCCACTGAGTGACTTGGCAGTACCATAAAGTTGTACCATGCATAAAAATTGCTGCCTAGTAATGGCATTTAAATTGAAAGGTAAATCAGTACCCACTTGAACTGTTTTCCTCTCCTGTTGTTCTACAACAGATATAGGAAAGGCACTGTATTCGCAATAAGATGAGTGGGATTCATTAACAGAACTTTCAGAGATGCAGTCTGAATTTCTCAGAAGAGAATACAGGAACATGCTAAGAAAAATACTAATTGATTCCAACTTAAAAGGAGACTTTTTTTCCTACAACCATTAAGTGTTGAAGTAAAGCACTTCTTTTCGTGCAAGAAGTAATAAACCTACAGGGTTTCATGGCTTACTCATTTGACAGAGTTTAAAAAGTGCAGGCGCAGTAGCAGAACAAAGTAAATAATTAAGTGGTAAGAGAAATGTAGAAAGATTCACTGTCATATACATAAGAACTTGATAAAAGTCTTATCTAAATTGCTTGCAAAAGGTTATTAAAACCCACAGGAGGTCACCACTGTTACATTCTTAGTTACTTCTAACTTCCCACTTTTAAACCAACTGGTACCCTTCTGGATATTACCAACAAAACCAAGGTTCATCACTGAACCCAATACATACATCATTACTGGCGTTCTTCAGCTGGTTCAGCAAATAGTCAATGATGTCACCGCCGTGGTTAGCATGAATGAGACCCAAGGCATAGAGGCCCCCACCCTCCTGGTAGGCTGAGCCTGGAGAGGTGTCCTTAGGTAGATATGTTGCCATTAGCTGGAGTGCTTCTTTCTCATGTCCCTGCATGTCCAATGTCCAGCACCAAGGGAAAACGAGATGTGAAAAGTGAAAACAGTGGATGCAAACACTTAGCAGTATTTAAACAAGTCATTACTTTCTCAACAAAAAAAATCAGCCTTTGAGTGCTGTACTATCAGCAAAGATTTTATTCACCCCAGTACAAGAGTCTGCAACCATGTGATTACAGATGTAAATCAAAACAAATCTAGCTAGAAGCTACACTGATTCACTCACTAGAGCACTTCAGGGAGGATCAAGACAAATAAAATCATTGAAAAGACAGCTTATTATTTCAAAACAGCTTTATATGTGACATAAGTATTTAAATCTACCCACCCAGAAAGAGACTCCTCCCACCCAGCATCCAGGACAGATGTTCCACCCACCAGGGAAAAGCTGTAACTGGGACGCATCCGATAAGTTGTACACAGAATTACTGACATCACTTTGAATCCCCACTTCAACAGTTTCAGCATTCATAAGTAAATCTCTCCTACTGAACAGAGGGGAACAAATGAATGAAAGTATCACTACCTTGTGTATAACACCCAAGCTGGCAGTAGCAGTAAACTTGGCCCAATTAGTGGCCCTGGCCAGCCACTCCAAATTGTCTCTGCAAGAAAAAAAGAGACAGGTTAGACAACACTTTACACACAGCCTGCAAACAATGTTTCAGAGCACTCTGCATTGCTTTCAACAGAGAAGGTAGTTCCAGAAGGCAAGAAGGCCAGTCACATAATTGCACTTTGTACCTCTCTCTCCTTCATCAGCCCTGATTCTTGGCTAATATTGGTCAAACTTGTAGATACCAGTGATTTCAGAGAAGGATGGAAAACAACCAATCAATATGCAGCCTATTAATTCTGTGGGAAAAACTTGCTCAGTTTCTGGGGCTTCTCTCAAATCCTGGGTATAGTCAGTCCTGACATTTCTCTTCCCAGAGTACCCCACCACATCAGCCTCTACCACAGAAGACAACCACCAGCTCAGAAATTTTCCAATTTCTCTCTAAACAAAGAGAACAGAAATCCTGGATCTCCAGCCTCGGTTACCATTCAAGTAAAGCCAATTTGTGAGGACAGAAAAAAGTAATCAATTGTCACTTCCTCCTTCTACCGCCACATTGGTTTTCAGACCTTCTCTTATTCTAAGCCCAGAGTTTTGCAGCCACTCTGTGGGAACTATCAGGTGAAGCAGGGCAACAATGTTGTTCAAACCACCTCTAAATGACGCTGGTTTTCCTCACCACAGATTTACCTAAGGAATTGGTCACTGGTTGTACCACAGTGCATAAAGGAGTTTGCTATAACCGTTGCTGTGTGACACACGGAATTCCGCACTGCATCCTGAAAGAACAAAACAATCACAGTATCACCAGCCAGCAGAAGACATGCCCCCACCCACTTCATATGTTTGCCAGTACACTAGAAAAATGGGTTGTAATTAGGCTCAATTTAACCAGCCATTTCCCTTTAATCAGAGTAAATAGATCACAGACTGTTAATACATTCTAATATGTCCTCAACCCATCTTTCCAGTGCAAATCTATCCTTCCTATGAGTTTCTGTCTGAGGCACCATTACTCTAACTGCAGCTTAATTGAAGCACCCCACTTCTGGTTCCCCAACCAAGCGTGGCAGTGTGTGCTGCTGATGTTCTCAAGTAATTGACCAGTTCCATCTTCAGTGCAAAGTATCTCCAAGCACACAGGGATTTATTTAGTCAAGCTGAAAGCTTGGTCTTACAAAACATCCCAACCAAGACACCAAAATATTGTAATTTATAGTCTTTGCTGACTTTCTTTCACCCCAGCCAGTAGCAAGTGCTTGCACAGAATCAGCTGGAGGGTGAGTTGGTCTATCTCACTGCCACGTAAACAAAAAAAAAAAAAAAAAAGGGGGGGTGGAAAAGGGACCAGTTTCTCTTACCAATCATCAGTACGGAGCAACATGCTACAACAGCCTGTCATTGTTAGATCACAGCAGTTGAATTTGGAACAATCTGATGATATGGCCCTTTTCAGGTGCTACCAGCTCTTCCCTGGCCTCACAGGTTCTAGTTTTAAATGTTAATGTATTCCAAACAAAACAGATTTGGGTCTTCAAAAGAGAGGGAGGTCATGCTAAGACAGTAAGATCTTTTACTGACCACATGCTGCTGTTTTACAAATAACATAATGAATCAGACAAATCCAAGACAATCGGATTTATAAAACCTCTTACCTTTGTGTTTTTGAGGATCATGAGGTCTGTGTTGTTGTTTCGTATTAAAAACTGCAGATGCAACTCAATAGCCATTTCCCCACTTAAAATTTTAATCATTTTTGAGATCTGGTCCTTGGGTTCTGGGTTCTTCATATATAAATAAAAAGAAACACAACACAGTTCATGAAAACCCACTCCAGTATATTCTCAGCACCGCATTCCAAAATCTGACATGTTTTGGGACTAAAGAGACATTGCTAAAGGGACAAGCCCAACTCTCACAGGTAAGCCAGCTCCTTTATGCACAAGAGCACAGGAAGGAGAAAAAAAGTCTATGAAAGGAAATGTTACTAATATCTCTCACTTTCAATTAAAGAATACATCTGATTTTCTGCAAGCTGCTATGTTTGATCTTACAGATGAGTCTCCTGCAAGAGGAAACCTGTATTTCCATGGAAGTTTTGTTAAAGAGGACCACAAAACCACAACACTTTATACGACACTACTGACCCGCAGCATCTTCGAGTTACAGACTTTATATAGAACAGAAACTAGAAGAACTGTGATTCTCAATACATTTATCTTGCAGAGCCCTCTGAGAATGCCTCCTTCTTCCCCACTGTGGAACAGTTTCCACAGTTTAAGTCCCAGATGAAGTACCTTTTGAGTATGATGAAAAGTATACCGCTGCTCTCTGGAGCTAATAGCTGATCAGAGAACAGCCAAACATAAGGAGTCCAGCCCTTACACTAATCCTCTCAATTATTCCTTTGTAGTTGTCACTCTGAATTGTGGAAGATTAAGCTCAAGAATTTCTGGCCACAAAGATAATTTTTATGTATTTATCCCTTGGCACAGGCAGCAATGCCAACTAAGCAGAAATTGAGTCAAGACACCTTCAATGCACAAAAGCACAGGATCCTCGGATGCAGCAAGAAAATTCAATCCAGACCAAAATACCAAGGTAACACTTCAGTTTGCCCTTAGTTAAGAAAAAGGTTATTCTTTTTAACTGGCCTGTCAGAATCTCCCAAAGATTCCCAAGTCTAATTTGTACTATAGAAAAAAAAAAAAAAAAAGACAAAAAAAAGAAAAAACCCAACACCTTTGTTTTGGGCTTTCTTTCTTTCCCAGATAATATTTCCTTTCCTCAGCACTAGAACTATCAGAATTGCATTAGCTGTGAATGAAATGCTGAAACACAACCGTGTGTTTACAGTAGAAATTAACTTGCTTTCTCTGATACTTGGAAAAGCAAAAGGAAGATAGTCACCATCCCAGCCAGAAAAAAAAATTATCTTCCTTTATGGAAAAGAAACTTCATGTTTTTATTAGCATCCCTTTCCACCACTCCTGAAGGACATCAGTCCTATCTAATCAAAACTACAGCTGGATTTCAGAAACAAGGAAAACAACACCAAAACCAAATTAATTAAGCAGCTAAAGTTCACCTGGACTTCAGAAGAATAAAACATCCAGCTGGTTAATCAACTAATTCACCAGCTAAGGCTCTCAGCAGGAATCAAATTTCAGGCCCTTTCTTCTAGGAGTTTATTACTTCAGCAGAAAGCAAAGACACATAAGCCAAATCCTTCTACTTCTGTTCCTTCTTTTGTACCCAGGAATTCACTCTGAAAGGTTCCTCCAGCTTTCTGTATCTAAAATGCTGGACTTTTAGACTGTCAGTTATCTGGTCCTTGGAGGCTGACTGTCAAAATGACTCCAGGAAAGACAGAAGCAGAATCCATTTTGCATTAGCCGAACCAATCCAACAACCCCAGAGATGCAAACACACAAGAACAATTAACCAAGGCATGTTTTTGGAAATGGCACTCACTGTTTCCGCAGGCTTCCCTGCACAGGTGCCTCCTGGTTTCTCTTCTGCTTCCATAGCATCACTAAATAAAGATAAAAATTAAAAAATGCAACTCTGTTCAGCGCTCATAACTAGCCAAGCACTGTAATTACAGCTAAACACTATCCCAAAATAGTAGTTGAGGATTTGGAAATAACAACTGGAACTAACACGATTTTGACAAACAAGCTCTGAATATCTGGAGGTCACTGCTGAGGAGCAAACTCCTCTACAGTTCAGTTGTCAGAGTACTAGAAGTCAAGGGCCTGGAAATTCCCACCCTTAAACTCCATCCAGAGAGACAAAAATAGAGATGCTTGTAGTGTACAAACAGGCAAACAAGTGAGAAAACAGGGTCAACAACTAGACAGCCAGGGTAATTATATCCTCACCCAAAAGCCTTGAGCTCATCACTATTAGTATAAACGCTAGTGTTGAAATGTAGATGAGGTATTAAGCTGTTGTTTGTTAGCACCTTCTCCTCATGCTTCACAGGCTGATTTATGTATTATTTTGTGCCTTGGATTTTATTTCACTAGGGAAGAAGAGAGAATAACTTCTCTGCACCCTTATTACAGATTCAGCTAAAATCTGTATAGTTCCTCACAGCTGCCTAAGGCCTTACACTCAGCCAGCCTTGATTTAGGCAGCATCTTCCATCACACATTGTCAAAGATGGTACAGGGATCGGGCTGTGTGCAGTCATGACAGCTCTGGAGATTAAAGAGCAGCTGGAACACAAACTTCTTCCATACTGCGCCCTTGCCAGATGGCAGCCTTAAGCTGGAGAGCTAACTCTCTATAAGTAGAAGTGTAAAACAAAACTATCTGGGTCAATAGCCTACAAGTAGTCAAAAAATAAAATAAAAAGGCACTGATGAATTGTTGGTGTCAATCTGAGGTGTTTTTTAATTACCAAGAGCTTTTTGCAGCTAGCATCCACTGATGCTGAGCACTGAACAAGTTTTAAGTGTTAGGACTTGAACGAAATTCAGACTCCATCTGAGTTAGCTCCTTTTGCTGAAAGCACAAAAGGATATATAACACTACAGTATCACCTCTGAGCTCACTCTCTCAACAAGCAGGCATGTGAAGCCAAACCTCACGCAGCTGCAATGTGCCTTTTGCTCACAGTTCCCCCTTAACTCTACTAGTTTCCACAAAGAACACTCAGCATCAGAGTGTTCCTTAACAACTCATGCTACAGCTAATGCATTACTGCTCAGTAGCTGGGCTACAGGAACCACACAGGTGCACCCTGCTTGCCTAAACTGCAAAGAAAATACATTTTTTCAAACAGTGGACTCATTCAGTGGTTACAAACACTTTTACCCCCAGGAAATACAATGTTTTGTTTATTGCCCTAAGTTCAACAGAGTAACTCAGTAGCTTGTAACAGAGACACAGACAGAACAGGGGGCTCCAACAGAGCAGAACTGTAACTGAACAACTATGCCCCTTCTCAAGCAATTGCCCCCACCTGTCTTTCTCTGATCCAGGGACAGTGCCGGTGTTGGTGGATCCAGGCACAGAGGCAATAGGAGTTCCAACAGTGCGAAGATTTTGGATCACAGAAGACAAGAACTGCTGGCTAGCACTTTCATACAGGTCAAAACAAATTTGATAAGCCATGAGAAGGTTATCTTCCTTCACTAGTTTTTCCAAAATGTCGCTTACAGCCTGTGGGTCATCCAAGAATATCAGGCACTGAGGGTGAGGAAGGGAAACAGAAAAGAAAAATCAGAATAAAACATTACATATCTTAGAATGAAAAAGTGAGGCCACATTCCATTTTCTCTGTTGCCTTAAATGCTGCTTTCATGGAATACCTCCTCAGAGAAAGCAGGCAATTTTCACAGGTTAGTTTAAAAATGAGACCAAGTGTTATGAATTCAAGACACATGACTCAAGCCTTCCTATTTATGCAGCTTTATCTCTTGAGGTCAACAATATTATCCTACTAAGCACTAAAACTGCCAAAGCACATGAAAGAAATCTCAGTTATTGCGTAGGGCTGCCTCAGCTAAAACAGAACAGGCACAGCACTCCTAAGTCATGTGCAGATGGCACACCAATACAGCCTGACAATCTGAAGAACTTCATATTTGGTTGTCTAAATACATGCAAACAACAGCTTATCAAAAAAAACAAAACAAAGCAAAGAAAGAAAACAAAACCCAAACAGCAACCAAACCACTGTAATTGCTCCTTGAAGGAATAAACAGAATTCCAAACTGTGAAACTACTATCTGCTACTCCCTACAGAAGATTGAAATAATCTATTGTCTGTGTCCCCAAACTGCCTTTGAACACAGTTCCTTCTCTATCAACCATGTGGTACAGTATTTGCCTCTCTTTCCTCATAACCATTATGATATATATTTGAACCATGCAATCAAGAAAAGACATTTCATGGCTAAAAATGAAACACTGCTCAATGTATTTGACTTGACATCTACAAGAGTAGCAATGTTTGAGTGATCTTCAAACAGCACTTTACCTGGCACACATTGATGAAGTCCGGCTTCTCCAGATTCATGTAGATTTTAACTAGAACTCTCAAGACTTTATTACGAAACTGTTTGTTCTGCATCAAAGACATACAGAGCTTCAAGCTGTAGGCTAGCATCCCAGGAACATCATTCTGAAATGAAATTCAGGGATATGAAGTTTGGGTTTGGATTGCCAAAACAGGATTTAGAAATCAGGACAAATCTATTTTCTTTCCATTTTAAAACAGCACAGCAAAACACGTGCACACAAAACCTTATAGTTTCTCATTTCAGAAAAAGCTTATACCGATTCGAGGATGGTTTTCTCAAAGATGTCCAGCCTGCGTGTCTCCAGAGCAATGCCAATAGCCTGCTTGTACTTGTGGTCATCCAAGCACCGCTGGAACATTTTGTTCACTATGCCTTCTAGCCTTTCATCAACAGGTTTCTTCTCCCCTTCTGGCAACTCTGCATTCTCCACACACTGCTTGGTATAGTGGTCAATACATTTTGCTGGAAAGTTATAAAACATATATAGAGGACAAAATGTCAGCTTCCTACAGATTTACAGTTTTCATGTAGGTTGGAAAACAGACAGATGTGTGGAAAAAATAAACAATTATCACCTAACACATTTAGATGCCTATGCATACTGTCAAGACCAACAATATCGACATCATCATGTCAAAATACATTCACACTTTCAACACTGAGCTCAGCAAATCCAGTAGGAGATGACAATCTCTACAGATCTATCTAGACACTGATAGATCTCGGTAGTTACTCCATTTTTAAACAATTGCCCAAATCTTCTTCTCAAAATTAAATCATAGCCAGTGCACCAATTTATTCTGAAACTTTGTGGTAACCTGGGGCTCACTACATCTTCCTGATGAAGAGACCAGCTTGTGCATGAAAGCATTCTGCCAGCAAAACACAACTGCACAAAGATGAGGCACAAGAGTTATTTGTGCAGTCAGTGATACAGACAACAGTGGAGAATATTTATAATCTCATCTAACAAACTGTGACTGTAGTACTGAAACCAAGAAGATACATTTGAAATGGAACCAAAGCCACGATCTTGGTTCAAGTAGCAGGGTATTTTAAGCAAATGCAAAAGCAGCAGTAGGAGACTTTAGAGATCCACCATAACCAGCAGCTGGAGAGACTAAAAGCCAGCCCTGATCTACTATATCCTCTGAACTGCAACTGATACCAGTAGATGATACTTTTAAAAAACATTTAATCTACACACACATTCAACATCTAGCTTGCTATTTTGTTTCAGGGGAGATAAAAAAAATATGGTACCCCTCAGGTGTGCAGTTACTTCTATCAGTGACTGTTTCCAAGGTTATGCTGACACTGACAACGTGAGAACAAATATGGGAGAAGGGAAAACACAAAGTAATTCTGTTGTTGGGAACTTGCAACAGTTAACAACAAAAAAGGTGTCGCAAGTTCAGTCAGTTCTCACAAGTCAGTTCTCTTACAGAATCTTAAAATGGATGGGAAAACAAAGCAAAAATAAATGGAGTAAAAATAGCTGCAGCAACAGTTTGGATACAAGGAGAGGAGTATGAAGAAAAACAGCTAAAGCAAGGGCAATCTCTAAACTATGGTAGTTGTGGTAACACAAAAGCTTTTCTTTTGCAGCAGCAGTTGCTTACCAATGATCGTTTCCACATATTCTGAGTTGTCATTGACATTGAAGAGGTCACCTGCTCCCAGGGCATAGTTCAGTGATTCCTCAAAAGCTCCCAAGTGATAAAACACTTTGGAAGCAACTAAGGCAGCAAACTGCCGGCTCCGGAAGCCCTCATCTTCATAGAGAACTTCTCTGAAAAGAAGAGAGGGAAGAGCATCAATCATCTCTGTGCTGGGTTCTAATAAAGGCCACACGACAGACTGACTGAACCTGCACCTTTGGGACTACAGTTTCAACACCACATTCCTTTAAAATTCATGCTTTCCAGGAAGTATGAGGCTAGATCCTACAGCCACTATCATGCAAGGAGAACTACATGCACCTGATATATCATCATCTTCTAAAGCAGCACACCCTGCAGTAATGAGTACTTTTTCTTACATTTTGTCCACTGACTCGGAGATTTCTGCCCAAAAGTCATTGACAACAGCATTCAGCTTGTGAAGAGCAAACTCCTAGAAACAACAATAATAAAAAGTTATATTACACACAGAATGCATTTATTACCTTTCCTTGTTTAAAAGTTACATGTGACCTAGGACCAACATGATAAGAATTGATCCACTTAAATAGCAAGTTCTACTTTACAAGAGCTCTGCAAACACTGGCTAATCTTTTCAACTCTTCTGCAAAGAAAGGTCTGCTCCATTTATCAGCAGAGGCAGAGAAGCCTGATGCTCCTTCCTGTGGTCTCTCTGTAATGACTGACTGGCTAAAACAACTGACAGCTCAAATTCCTTAAAATAAAGTTTTCAAAGGGTCTGTGGCAACCTTAGTACACAGCACTCTATCCTATGGCCTACACCAGCCAACACTGTTAATTAATTTGGACACTGTGCTTTACCAGATGAATGATACGCAGGCTAGAAACAGCCCACCTGCAACCAGGTCAGAGCAAAGCAGAACTAATTCAAATCTATCACCATTTATGTCGGTTTTGAAGCAAAGTATTCAGGGGATTGCCTACATTACAAGAGGCAGCCCTGCTTCTGAAAAGGAGATGTGTTAACTGTGCTCAAACAAAAAGCAAGCAGCAATACATCATCACTTCGGGTGTTTGGTGTTGAACTATGGATTCATGACTGTAGGCTGTAGATTCATAACTCTGTGTTCCTGTTTTCTTCTCTTACTACTAATATAACTTTCTTTCAAGAGATAACTCTAAGTGTGATTGTTATTTCCTATGCCTGCAATTATGCTAACAACTCTTCAGTTTTGAATTTTACACAGTCAAAATGCACTCTGGTACACGTTTAAGTAATGAAAGCCCACTGTCATCAGAAAAGTGGAAGCTTCAATGAAGCCCCAGTTTGATCTATAATGAACACAAGAAGATTTTCCATCTGTTATGTTTGGTCCTTGCTTTCAGGCTGGATATGACTTGGAGCCCACCTGTTGCTGGCTAAGCATTACAGTTACTGAGATCCAAGCATTTTTGACTTTAAGCTCCCAAAATAATGCATTTGCCATTATTTTTACCAAACATAATCAATAGCACTGAGCTTACCTTGAGCTGTGGCTCTTCTTCATCCAGAAGAGAGATAATTCCAGCTGCAAAACAAGACCACAGTCAGTTTTGGACTGCTTTAGATGTGAACATGTCATTTAGTTCAAAATGAAAGAACAGGAAAGAAAGCTGTTGCTGGAATGCTGGTAAAATATTCCATGTTAAAGTTCCAAGACCAGATCCAAGTTTGTACTAAAAATAAAACAGCCCAGAATTTATAATTGGAAATGTACACTCTTCATAAGAGATGATCCTTCTTTATAGAAGAACATATAGAATAGGATCATAGAATAAACTGAGTTAGAAGAGACTCATAAGGATAATGGAGTCCAACTCCTGCCTCAGGAGTCTGGATCAGGACCTCAGAGAATCTGGTTTTGACTCCCAGCTCTATCACCAGTTTGCTGGTTGCTCATTAGCAAGTCACTTGCAGTTTCCCCATGGGTCATAATGATCACCTTAAAACATTCCAACTTTTTTTGTGCCAAGGAAGCTGGCCTCATGACTAAGAAATGCCATATTTCTCAGCTTTATTAAGTGTTCTGCTGCCCCAGAACACTCATACAAACAGCTGCAAACACATGGCTTCACTGACATAACTGGAAGAGTAGTCCACAGTTCCTTGAAGAGCCTGGATGGAACAATGGCCACAGATGGTCCATTGTCAGACCAGAAGGCTGCAAATGAAACAATGGGCAGAGGATCTGCCCAAGCTCCAACGTAATTAATTAATGTTAACCTTCTATCTGTTACTGTTAACTTTTTTAAATCTACACAAAACACCAAACTAGAAAGGCCAGTATAAGCCCACTGACAGGCAGAACTGGGCTTTCAAAAGGCTCTGACAAACTGTGAGAAAGGAGAGAAGAATCCAAAGCAGAGTGCAACACTCCTAAGTAAGGGCACAGATCAAAACTAAAACACGTGACACAGAAAGGAATCACAGTAGCACAGCAAATTCAGATGAAACACTATCAGTAATATCATATGGCTGCACCAGGAGGCACAGAACCCAAACGTCATACTGAGACTTATGAGAGTATTTCCTAGCAGACACACAAGGCAATCCTTCCCTCTGTGTGGCACAGATATGCCTGCACACAACCAATGTCCAGTGCTAGGCACTCATACAGGAGTTATGAGCAAGCTGGGGTGTTCGGAGACAAACAGCTCTAAGCAACCAGGACTCAGAAAGGATACTGGAGGTCTAGAACTGGTCAGACTGCTAAAGCAGCTGTTAGTGAAAAAAAAAAGAAAAAGACAACTGATCTGATCTCTGTGCCAACTATGAAGAGCAGTTGGAGGACCCTTCTAAAATTCCTTCAAAACTAAATCCTATTTCTTCTCAACTAGAGCAAGACTCAATACTTAAAAAGAACATTCACGAACAGAGCTCTGCTTGCAGACTATGACCGTCTGCAATGCCTCTCTCCCAAAGCCTCAACCACTCACATTCCAAGTTCTGTCCTGGGTACCTTTAGAAACACTCCCCCTGTTTTCTTGAACCATAAAAGCTCTCTGCGGGTCCGGGAGCAGCGCTCGACCTCATTCCTCACGCAGCCTCTGCCTCCCGCCCGTCCCCAGCGGAGCGCCGGCCCCGCTTCTACGGGCGAGCACCGAGCAGCTTCAGACAGCTCAAGCTTAAATCGCCGGTCGCGGGCCAAGCGCGGAGGCGGCGGCCAACGGTAACCCGGCCGGAGATGGGAAGACCCATTTTGCGCGGCCCCACCGAGGCCTCCGACCGGCGGCCCCGCGGCCTGCGGTGGTGCCCAGTCACGGCCCTGACTCAGCGAAACCCCGGCGGGCAGCACGGCCCCGCGCCGCATCCTCACCGGCCGAAGTGATCATGGTGCCGCCCGCCCGGCCCGCGGAGGGAGGTAGCGCCCGCTCCGCCGCGCTCCGCTCCGGCTCCGCCGCACCGCTCCCGCCACCGAAATCCGCTCCGCACCTCTGCCGCTCTGCCGCCGCCCGGCCCGGAAGTGCCGCCGAGGTCCCCTTCCGGCAGGGCCTCGTTGCTGCCGGGGGAGGGTGGCTGCGGCGATCGCCTGCTCGAAAAACCTTAGCGAATCAGGCGGGAGCGGGGCAGCCCTTCCTACTGCGGTGCGCCGCGCGGAGCTGCAGGCGTGCGGTGTCACCGCCGCTGCGCGTTGCATTTAGCTCAATTAAGCCGTGCATCGCCTTATTTTAAGGACAGAGCTATGGTAAACTGAAAAAAAAAAACCACAAACAAAAAACAAAGCAAGTTCCAGTTGAGAAATTGAGTGTGTTTATTGCTTACAGCTAGCACTTAGAACAACGGTGCCCTTCAATTAGGAAATCATTGAAGTGTGCGAGAATCAGTGCAGCACTTTGACGTGGGGAAAGAGGATGGAGGTCTGACTGCAGAGCTGATGCAGTCCCGCGCTCCCCTGCCTGCGGGAAAGCACTCCTCCCAAAGAGCACAGCAGCCCCGGTAAGGAGGGAACGACCCCAAAGCCCGTGTCATCACCCTGCGGAGGTCGGTAGGGTGTTGTCTTCCCCGTCCTGTCCGCGGGGAAGCCGAGGCACAAAAGAACTGTGCGGCTGCGAGCAGAGCTGGGTACGAAGCTGTGCCCTCCGCCCGGTGGGGTGTGGAGGGGTGCTGCTGGGAAACGGCAGCTGCGGGCACTGCTGTCACCGCGGGAGAGGAGAGCGAGGGGGGACAGACGTGGGAAAGAGGTTCCCAGGGAGAACTGAGAGCTGCCTCTCAGTACCTAAAGGGGCTGTAAGAAAGAAGGGGACAGACTCTTAGCAGCGTTTGTTGTGACAGGACAAGGGGAAATGGCTTCAAACTTAAAGAGGGGAAGATCAGTCTGGGTATAAGGAAGAAGTTTTTCACAGTGAGGGTGGTGAGGCACTGGCACAGCTTGCCCAGAGGGGCAGTGAGTGCCCCATCCCTGGAAACACCCAAGGTCAGGCTGGACGGGGCTCTGAGCACCTGATGGAGCTGTAGGTGTCCCTGTTCAGTGCAAGAAGTTGGACGAGATGGCCTTTAAGGGGCCCTTCCAACTCAAATGGTTCTGTGATTCTAGGACACAGTGCTGTGATTTGGAGTGGGGGTGAAGGACACGAGGGGCTGGAGCTGGGGGGAGCTCTGGAAGGATGTCCAGGCACAGACAAAACCCAGCTGTTTGTGCTAAAAACAAAACGAGACCTGCTTTATGTTGCATTAAAATAAGAGTTTAAAAAGGTATTTGAGCATTAAGTAATATTCCCCATAAAGCAACCCTCTATGGGGAATTGGAACTAGATAATCTTTGAGGTCCCCTCCATCCCAAGCCATTCTGTGATGCTGTGATTGATTCCATGCTGCCCCATGGACCTCAGGCAGCCCTTTGGAACTGCTTGAATAGGCGAAGTTTAAACACTAACACCAATTCATGAAGCAGCTGCATCACATTGAGGGGAATGCAGTGTGCACACTCAGGAGCTGCCACCACAGCAGTGGAGATGTTCCAGGTGTGATGGACCTGTGCCATACCCCATGTAACACCGTGCACACCGCAGTCCTGTCTGCCTCCCTCCAGCACAGGCAGTCAGTCTGTGAGCACCACAGTGGGACAGACGGACTCATCCTGCTCTCAGAACCACCCTCTGCTCCAGCTGCCAGGAATATCAGTATCTTTTGTGTTATTCTTGCTGTCCAGAACTGCATTTCTTCATGTTATTCACATGTATCCAAGCTTTTCAGCTGACTGGTAGATATAAGACTTCATCCTTAGTCCCATTGCAGCCTCCAAGCCACTGCATTATTTGTCTTCTTTACCCTGATCAGAGAGAGGTCAGCATCTTCAGAATAAAGCAATAGAGCAGAAAAATAAGGCAGCAGAATCTTTTTGCCTGAGAGGCAATCTCAGCAGGGAGCTTTGCTCATTTCCCTTTTTCACGCAGGTGGAAGCCGAAGTCCCCACATCACCTTGCCGAGGATGAAGGATACACTCCCAAAGGGCTTCTCCAAAGTCTGGTGTCCACCAGCACAGCCCCGTGGGCAGGGGGTGGCATGGAGCTCGGAGGCTGCTGACAGCCACAGAAGACCTTGGTGAAATCTGTGGGCTCTCTGAGGGCAAGTGGGCACACACAGCTCCTCCTCCTGCTGCTCCACACCAGCCAGGCAGGACTGGGGCAGGGATCACATCAGGTGCCCACAGCTTTAGGTGCCCACACTTCCAGCAGCATCTTCGTAGTTTCCATTGGGAGACAGACTGGTCAGAGCCACCTCCTGGGGGTCCTGAAGGTCATCTGCAAAGAGCAGAGAGAGGTCAGTGGACAGCGGAGTGGGAAGCCCTTCCTCATGCAGACTGCAGCTTAAAGCACTGCAGACACAGAACATGGAGATGAAGTGATGAAGTGGCCAAACCTGGGCCAGGAAGGGGTGTCTGGTGCTGGAAACAGCATCAGGAGGCCGCCAACAAGGGGTGCAGGCATGAGGTCTGTGAGGGAGTCAGTGAGGAGCCTCCAACAATCAGCATGTGTGCAAGGAAGCAGGGCATACCTTCATGAACACTGTTTGCAGCTTTTGACATGTGGCCTTTACTCCGGCTCCTCCGGCTCCAAGAGATGCACTGCAGGAAGGCAGGCAGCCTCCATCCTTCCCTCTCTTTCTCCTCCTCTGGATAAAGCAGAGGAGCATTCAGAACTCAGGTCAGAGGCACTGCTCACCCAGCTCCCACCAGCCCAACTCATTTCAGCTAAACCTGCCATACTGGGAAAACATGGAGCAGCTCCTGGAAACCTTCAGTGTGGCCTGAGAACTCCTCACTGCCCTGAAAATTCATCTGGAGGACAAAAGAGGTTGCAGCAAGTTACTGCAAGCTTTCACACCGCTATAGCAAAACCCTGCAGCATCTCATTCTATAGTCTCCAGTGGCTCAGCATCCCTGTCTAAATACCACATGACCTTTCACCTCCTAGGAGATCTTATCTCCCAGTGGCAAATGATAAACCACTTCAGCATTCTTCATCTTATCAAGCCATTGCAACACCAAAGGGCTCATGGAAGCAGCATTTCCTGCAGTCTGACAGTGCCAAACCTCCAGCCACCAACATATCCCCTGCTCACAGCCTTTGAGGACACAGTGGGGAGCAGCCTAGCACAAGCCCTTTGCAAAGCCAGAAGGGAAACAGGACAGGTTCAGCCCCAGATAAGGGCTGTCTGTTGGTGACATTCCTTGAACCTGCTTTGCAGGCTGCTCCACAGCCCTGGGCCCATCTTGCACACATTCCTCCTGCACATTCCACCAAAAATCTTATTCTCCCTGGGAAGAGCTGTGGGGTGAAGGAGCCCGGGCTGCAGAGAAGCTCATGCTGTCCCATGAGCTGGCATTGCCCTGTCCCCAGCTCTCAGATGAGCACAGCAGGGTCACATAGGCATTTTGAAGCACGGGACTCACAGGGGCACAGAAAGAAGCTGATCCTGGATCACACTGAACCCTCCATCCTCATTGCAAACACAGCTCATGGGATGCTTATATGACTCAGAGCACCAACGCAGTCCTGGTGAGCAACACGCTGAGTCCTCCTACCCACAGTGCTTGCAAAGCCAGTGGGCTACCTGCACACCACCACTTCTGCTCCTCTTTGTCCACTGCACTCCACACCCACATCTGCACGAAGGTAAAATCCACAGATAATCCCGAAGATTAATGCACTGAGGCAAATGCCAGCAAATCACAAAGGTGGGAAAAGGTCGTGCACACAGAGGTGCTTCCCTGCTCCGCAGATGCTGTGCTCAGAACTCAGGGGTGCACTGGGACGGTCCCAGAAGAAATTCTTGCAGCAGGAAGTATATGTGGAAAGCAGAAAGCTGCAGGAGGGAAGCTGGAAAGGAGAGCGTGCATGCACTGGCACAAAGGGTGGGCAGAATGCAGCCTCACACCCTTGCAGGGAGATCCAATGGGTCCTGGTGGTCTCAAAGGCCTTGAACCACCCTTTGGATGAATCAGATCCAGGATTCTGGACTGAGCCCTGTGCTTGCAGGTGAACACCGCTCACCCTTCTCTCAGGGTCAAGTGCTGTTCCTCAGGCTCTCACCCTGCCATCCTCATGCTCCTCACCTGGCCGCTGACAAACTCGTGGTTTTAGACCCAAGCACCCACTTGTTATTGTTCTGACTTGTCTGAAGCCAGCGCCAGCATCTTCCTCCTGCAGAACCTGCCTGCCCTCTGTGGCCAGGACTGTATGTCACGCCCTCGAATGTCCATCCATCAGCATCTGAATGTGCATCCTAAGCACCACATCATAGCTGTTGCCTGACACACCCCTGCTCCCCAACCCTACGGCCCATCCTCCCCAGGACTGGGAAACCCACTGTGAAGGGGCAGATCCCATTGAGAAAGCTCAGATCCCACTACATCAATCCCTCTGGGGACAGCTGGAACTCCCCAGGAAGGGGCAGATCTCCCTGGAATGGTACAAATCCCGCAGAGGTGGGGCAGATCTTACAGAGGAGGGAATGATCTCACAGGAAAACAGGACAAATCCCATTGTAAAAAGCTAGATCCCACTGAGACAGAGCACTTCTCCACGAGAAGATGAAAATCCCGTAGGGAAAAAGCCAGATCCCACTGCCAGATCCCACTGGGTTGGGGCGGCACCGCCCGGGAGCAGCGGGCCGGATCAGGGGGATCAATCTGTGTCCGATTTGTGCCTCTTCCCCCCATCCCTTCCCCGTCNGCAGCCGCTGTGCGGAGCTCCGCACCGCCCTCGGCACCGCCCCCTCCCCGGCCCCGGTACCCGCCCCGACCCCGAAGCATCTCCCGGTGTCGGTACCAGCGGGAGGCGGTGACGTCTGGGTAGCAGCGTCGCTGCGAGGGTAGTAAGCATGGAGCTGCGACGAGGGCTTCCCCGTGAGCCCCAGCATGGTGGAGATTGCACCGCACGGGCAAGCTCTGCAGCCAACGGTGAAGCGGAGCCGCAGGAAGACGCGTGCCGTGCCCGGCCCTGGCACAGCTGGGAGCAGGAAGCCTCAGCAACGATTGCAAACGTTTCCCCTGCTCTGTGCGAGATTCCCCCACACATTTAACGTCTCACTGCAAGATTCGGGGACTATGTGAACGTCTCAAAGGTGCCAATAGCAGTGCTGCACTTGCAGACAGCCTCTACGGGACATCATAGATGCACTGGAGTTGGAAGGGTCCTTTAAAGGCCACCTGATCTGACTCCCTGCAATGGACGGGGACACCCACAGCTTTATCAGGTGCTCAGAGCCCCGTTTCCCTGACCCTGAGTGTCTGCAGGGAGACGTTCATGGAAGCTCCAAGGATGAAAGCAGAGCAGAAATCCATGCACCCACCCAGCAATGGATGTTCTGAGCCGCTGCCCACTCTCTGCCTGCCCCCTCACCGCCGCAGGGCCACCAGCCATGCCTTCACAGAGGGGCAGCCCGGGAAGGTCACTGTGTGCCAACGGCTTTAAGCCAGGAGAACGCATGTCCCGGTTACAACAGACTCAGCAAACACAGCCCCACACCAGCACTATGGGGTCAGACAGTCGGGGCGAGGGTTTCAGACAGCCTCTCTGGCTCTTAATAAAAGGACCTTACTCATTGACTTAGTGCTGGCAATCAAGTTGAGGGAGATAAACAATGAGATTAGGGTCCTCTTCCAAAGATCAGGCTCTGTTGGCAGAAGAGCCCAGGCTCCTGTGCAGCAGTAACCCTGAGAGCAGCTGTCTGTGCACCAGGGCTACAGCCTGACACCTCCCAACAGCCTGCTCTGGCCTTAATGTCTCCCAGATTTTGCATTTACAAGAATCTTGCTCAGCCAGGGGGCTTTCCTACAGCCCATGCCTGGAACAAGCATTGCTCCCCATTTCTCCAATGTTTAAACTACAGGCACACTCATCCAAAAACTAACACTTGGGAATGGACGGAGCTGTTCTTCATGGCTGCTGTTAATTTTGGGTACACGTCTCACTGCAAGGGTTGGTTGGAAAGGTGAACATCACCCACAATACCCAAACAATCTCGTTTACATTTCCTTACTCATTAACAGAGGAGGGACCTAACAGCAAATACACCTTTATCTTCCTCTGCGTTGCTTAAAGAGATACAGTGCAGAGGGGCAGCATCAGCTCAACACTGTGTGCAGTGCTCACAGAGTGATGTTGGAGTGCAGTGAGCACCCGAGTGCAAACCCAGGTGTACTACAGGTCCTGCTGCTCCACCCTTTGCCTTTGCACTGCATCACAACGGATGTGTTGGCAGCAAATCTATAGCCTGCCATAATGAAGGCAATATACCTCATGCCTGCTCAAAGCAAAGATCTGTTTGTTTTGGACTGCAAAAAGAGGAAGAGGGGTGCTTGATGCAGACATAGTGCTGTAAGCTCCACGCAAGATCAAAGATCCATTGGATCAGGTCCCTTAAGGGAAACACAGTGATTCACCTCCCATCTACAGAGAGAGGACACGACAAAGGATTTTTGTGCCAATTCTTGACAGTCCTCAGTGTCTCAGTGCAGCTCCTCAAACTCTTTTGCTCAGTTCCCCAAACCCACCTCCACTTACTGCTACAGAAAGCCAAGAACCAGCAAGAGACGTCAGGTAGTGCCTGTGAGGCTGCCTGGGGAGCCCCAAAGAGCCTGCAGCCTGGCAGCTGGCAAGGTGCCTTCCTGGCATGACTGCCCCACAGCGCACTTTGTCCTGGCACGTAGGCACAATGCACTGCATCACCGTGGAAAGAACCCACACTCAAAACATCCCCTGGAGGATCCTTTCCCTCAGGAACACCTGCAAATCCTACCTGTTGTACACTGCTCTGCACAAAGCTGCGGGTTCTGCAGGTGTTTGTACGGCACTTGGTGCTCGGTGCTTTAAAGCTTGGAGGTGCACACAGAGAAATCAGACAAATACAAGGTTTTAATTGTCATCTCCGTAACAGTTAAGATTTTGGGTTGATATAACATCTGAAAAAAAAAAATAAAATTAAGGTTATCCTTATGAAGTCCTAATGGAAAAAAAAAAAACAGCTAACCATGGTGCCTTGCTCTGCCCAGAAAGACAGAGTGAGACATGCGCCGAGCTTTCATAGGGATCACTGCTGCTAGAAACCAAAACCATCCATTGCTCCCACAGTGCCCCCACCCAAGATCCCCCGTTCCTGTTGGACGCAGTGCAAGCCCATCCCCAGCCCTTCCAGCAGAGCAGTTGGGAATGTCCACACACACCCATCCGGCAGCATAACAAGCTCAGACAGCTCGTCCTTGACCCTTCAACTACTCTGGCACGCAGGAGTATCTTGGGAAACACCAATGCACTGATGGCAAACAGCACTGCAGGAGAGGGACCTTTATCTTGTTTGCAGCTTTTTGGCCAATAAGTCAGAGCCAGCGGCAAACTTTGCTCACCCACCATCCTGTGACTACAGAGAACAGGGGGAATCTCTTTGTGCTGCTGGGAACTATGTACCAAAGAAAGAAAGAAAGCAGAAGCTCAGTGATTTCTGCCAGAAGTTTCCTAACGTAGACTGCCCAGTTGATGCAGCAAAGACATTAGGGCTTTGGAGCAAGGCTGGCATCAAGCTGAGGGAGCAGTGCCCTCTTCTGGCAGCTGAGATATCACACACTGCACCACTCCTGCGCAGGGCTGGCAGGTGAGCAAGGCACCCCAAGGGAAATGTTCCTACAGAAACATTTGGCGAAAAGCATTAAACCCAACCTGTCAAATCCTGCTCTCTACAGGAACTCATTCTCAAGCCAACTGATACTTCACACTGCACACACTCAGGCAGAGATCAGTGACCCACTGCTGGGGGCTGGTTTGACTCAGATGAGCAGAAACTGGATTTGGTGATCTGACACCTAGGGGAGAAAACACACATTAGAAGCAACAGCAGGAACCACGCTGGTGACAGCTCTTCCCTACAGCTCACCTGAAAGAATTAGTATTACTCAATGAAGGATTGGTGACACAACAGCTATTAACAGCCATGGGAAGCCCCTGTGATGGACTTGGGACAGAAGCTCTTACAATGAGCAGCATCTCCACAGCCATGTGTCTTGGGGCAAAGAGTGAGAGCCACCACACACATGGGAGTTTATACCACATCCCAATCCAGGACCTCATCCCTCATTTTCAATTGCAGCTAGTGCTGCCTACAAGGCCCAGCTTATCTTCCCTCCTGCACCTGAAACCTGGTCACCAAGTATCACTAAGCATCACGTGGGTCAGCTGTCAGGAAAAACTGAATGCAGAGCAGTGGTGCAGTGGCACAGCTGCCCAGGGAGGAGGAGGAGTCACTGTCCTTGGAGGTGTTCAAGAACTGCGGAGATGCGGTGCCGAGGGATGCAGTTAATGGACAATTCACGTGGCAGGTGATGGTTGGATTAGATGATCTTAGAGGTCTTTTCCAACCTTAATGATTCTGCATTGGCCCTTTGTGTTTCTCAGACCCTCCACACCCTTGCCCAAGCTTGTGGTTCTGTTCCCACAAAGCCTGTCTCTTTGTCCCTTGCCCCTACTTTTAGTTACATCCCAGGATACCTTCTTGGTACTGTAAGACTTCTCTCAGTGCTCTACAAACAGCTGTCTTGACGTCCAGGATGCCATTGGGCTGGCCTGCCTCGTAGACTGCTCCCTCCACCACCACTTGCTTGAAAGCACCATCCAGCAGACACTGCATCCTCCTGAGTGCTTCCACTGCGTGGGCCAGCTCCTCCCGGGGCCCTGGATGGATCACCACCAGCACCAGCACAGCCGGGGAGCATGGGAACAGGCTCCTTATGTTACATAGGGTCTCATCCAGATAATCCCACTGTGTGAGCTGCCTCAAAGTGGTGGCTTGCCACACCATAAAAACCAGATGCGGTTGAACCTCTTTCTCGTCCTCTTTTTCCTCTATCTGCTGTAGTTCAGTCCCCACGCCACCTGAACCAAACAGGTCCTGAGCAAAATCCATTAGCACTGAGGGAGCCCTCACATAGACATCCTTCATCTCCATCACCAGCAGCTCCCCGTTCTGCATCCCCAGCACCTTCAGCAGGTTGAGGAGCTCCCAGGTGGTTTGTTCCATGAGGGAGCAGGCAGTAGGCTCCGCTAATGCCATCGTTTCTTCTCGTACAATTATTCTTTGCTGCACTGCTGAGGAAAGGAGTGAAAGGGGTTTTCACTCAGAAGCTGTAGTGAAGGTACTCACAGTGCAGGGCCCTTCCAGCAGGCTACACCTGCTTCTTTCAGCAGTCACTGTGTACAAATACTAATTTGGTCAAGAATGCTACAGAAAATAAATTGAGTGCATTCCATCCCACGCTCCTTTGAATCTCACACGTACAACTCCCTGGTATTTGTAAAAATAAAGCCCTGCTTGACCTGGGTACCCTGCAAGCTGCCCACTGCTTATCCACGTAAACGCTGCAGCTTTTCACTCTAAGTGCTCCCATGCTGCTGAAGAAAGTAAATTCAATTGTTTTAGCTCTCGAAGCACGTCTAGGGAAAGACTCTGCACACCAGGTGTGAGGAGCCAGGCCTAAACTATTACTGAATTTCATTTAAAAAGAGTAATATACCCAATAATGTATTCTAAGTTAAAACACTGCCGTTCCACCTCCTTCAGAAGGGGATCAGTCCTGAACGAAACACCAGCCCACCACGGAAGACAGCCTGCAGGAACACAGAACTAAGGCCCAGCTCAGGCAAACTCTCACAAAGGAAGGAGCAAAATACACCAGTACTGCACCTGAGTAAACGCAATGAATCTCCTGCCTCAACAACACGCAGGGTACTGAGGAATCCCTTGGGAACCGACTGTGACATCAGCAGTAGCCATGCCAACCTGCAGCTGTGCGAAGCTCCCCTTTAAAGACACACAGTACTTTTGATGCACTAACAAACTCACACTTTTAAGAATCTTTAAATCCATTCTCACTGCCTTTTTCTTCAACAAACCTCAAAGAACTCATTACAGTAACAGAGTATTTCGATGTAGGGAAGCCCCACAAACCATTCAGATTCTATACCAGAGGCAATGACAGCTCATGATAAAGGCAGCCTGCTCAACAGATGCCCTTAACAAGCACAGGTCAAAACTCCAGCTCAGGGCTAGTTTACAGTCACTACCACAACACTGTGCCACATGTTGTTATGCCACTGAAGAATAAAACCTCTCAATATACGTGAAGGGGATTAAAAATAGGAACATACAAAAATGAAACATTCTGTATTTTATTTCCAATAAAAATTTAGATCCTGGATGGATACAGCATCTGAAAAACACAAGAACACAATCACATCAGAACTCTTGTCACTGGACTGTACAGTTCAACAAGTTTTGCAGCCATAAATTAGATCACGGATCCCTTCAACTACTGTAATAGTGATTCCCATTTACACAGAAGAGGGGCAAGAGAGCGTTAACAAATGGTTCAGTGACACGAAGCAGCACTTTGATGGTATACAAGCAGTCAGCCCTCCTGCTCAGAGTCTTTCCCTGCCCACTTTCAGGACTTCACCATGCAGCTCATGCAATCACCCGGGAGGTAAAAGAAAAAGCTGATACCACAGCTCCCTCGCCAGGAGATAGGAAAAGGGGCAGAGTACAAAAAGTATCTGTAAGATGGGATTAAAAAGCACCCCAAAAGCTGACAACACCTCACTCTGAAAGCTACTTACCACTCGGATTCTGTGTCCAATGGCCTTGGCGGGGAGGTTGGAGCGGAACTTGGCACGAACCATGCCGCTGTTCCCATGGGCACGGGTCACCTTCCCCCAGATCACTCGTGTCCTGTTGGGCTTGCCGCCGGGGGTTACGGTGTTGCTGAGGAAGCAGAAAAACTTAGTGCTCCAACTGCACTGTGCCTTCCAAATGAGTCGCCTACGTTTACTTACAAGGCTTACCAACCTTGTCACATTTAATGGAAATGTATTACTAAGTCAAACCTTACGGATCTGGAAAACGCTGGTGTTAACAACAAAATGAGAATGACTCAATTTTCATTCCAAAAGAAGTGCACCATCTTACCTCTAAGATTTCCAGACACACCACAGGGGTCTACGGCACTGAGACAGGCCACAACTACTTTACAAGAAGTCACATGCCACCTCTGCAATGATAGTGGTCATGCTAACAGCCTATCAATTCTATTTACAGCAATTCCACTTCCACATTCAACCTCTTAACAGCTTCTCTCAAAGAAAAATTAAGTAAAAGGCAACAAACAACTATTCCTAAAGCCTCTATCAATGCTAGCACAGCAAAAGCAACAGTGCTGTGACACGGACACACAAGAGCTGGTACACTAACTTCACCTGTTACTGAGGATCTCAATAACTCAGTGCTCATCACATGCTCATCTCAATTCCATTTGCCTTATCAACCTGTTTTTGCCAGTCTCAGGCAAAGTTTCTTTCTCATCTCATGTGCTCTTTTAACATAATCATTCACTGTCACAAATTACACTTCACATTAATTTCTTGATCTGAATGAAGGACAAATACATCATCTAATTAAAAAATAACAAAGGTCTTTAAAACTAAGACCAGGCAAGGAAACTGCTCTATGTGATACCACATTTTATCGGTGAGTTGAGCTGTTTTTTTCTTCCTTTCTATCAAAAGATATATAAATTGACTGCTCACATCTTGGCAGTTGCAAAAGCTGGTATCAGAGACTGACTTACTTTTTAGCTTTGTATACATAGGCACACCTCTTGCCTAAGTAGAACTCCGTCTCCTGGCGAGCATAAACACCTTCAATTTTCAGCAGGGCAGTGTGCTCCCGCTGGTTTCGGAGGCCACGTTTGTAGCCAGCAAAAGTGGCCTTGCACCACAACCTAAAGACATGGAAAACATACACAAATCAACTCCGTTCAAAATACGATATTTTTGTTGCAAGGGACCTTAAAGCCCACCCAGCACCACCCCCTGCCGTGGGCTGGCTGCCCCCACCAGCTCAAGCTGCCCATGGCCCATCCAACCTGGCCTTGGGCATCTGCAAGGATGGAGCACCACAGCTCTCTCTGGGCAGCAGTGCCACCTCACTGCCTTCCGGGTAAAGAATGTCCTCCTAACATCTACTAAAAATCTCCCCCTTACAACTCAGCCAGCTTAAGGCAGGGCTTCAAATTAGGGCAACACAACCACAACCACGTAACAGATATGCAGTGGGTGCACTGGGCAGAGCTGTATTGGGAAACGATGCTGAGAAATATGACAAAGTAACTCGACACACCAATGGAATATGTCAAGCAGGTATTCCTTTTATTACAGCACTGGGTGCATAGGAGATCTCTCCACCAAAAATGCACACCAAAGGGACAAACTAATACATATTTAAAAGCATAGCACGTGCATATTCACCACATTCCAAACTCTGGTTATTGAGTGGATTTAACCTAAGGGTCAGTTTTGCTGTAAATTTTCAAACCTTGAAGGGGGAGAGCTCCTCACCATTCCTGTGGGTGTTTTGTTTGAGAGACATCTGTTTGGCTACCTTGTTGGGACAACAGAATGTCTGTCCTGCTTTCTTATCAACAAGTTTAGCTGCCTCCTCGTTCTTGTATTAGTTTGATTTATGCCCACCCCCATTTCTAAGTTTTGTTCTCTGTTTGCGTAACATATCTCGCCCAACAGATAAATCAGCAGGGAGTAGCACCTCTAGATAATCTGCAGTTGTCTTTACTATAGAGAAGCTGTTCTCATGATTCAGAAAGGAGGGCAGCCACAGAAGTCACATCAACGCCCGCAGTCAGAACGCAGCTCTCCAGGCCGCGCCGCAGTAAAGCCCTGCCAAAGCTCCCGGCAGGCACTCACCTCCCGCTCATGGCGTCCTCCTGCGGCCCAGTCCCGGTAGGCCTAGAAACGACACACAGGGCTCTGAGTACCCCCGCCCGGCATCTCGCCGCACCCGCGGGCCGCCCGCAGCCCTGCGAGGAGGCCCCAGGGTCCGCCATCTCCCCCGGCCCCCGCGGGGCGGCTCCGTTCCCTCACAGCGCGGGGCGCTCCCGGCGCCTCCGCTTCCCTTCAGCTACAGGGCCGTGACCATCTACCGCGTATCGACGCCATCCCGCCCGCTCCCCACTCGGCACAACGCGAACCGCAGCGGCCCGGCTGCCCCGCCGCCGCCGGGAGTCCCATTACCGGCACAACACCCCCTGACGCAGCGCCCCGCGCCGCCGCAGCCCCGCTCACCCAGCGGCGCCGAGCCAAGATGGCGGCGAAAGAGCGAGGCGGCGCGCTGCCCGCCGGGATGTGCGGCTCCAAGGCCCCCGGATGCGGGCTGCCCACGAAAGAGCCTGAGCGAAAAAAAACAAAACAAAACAAAAAACCACGGGACCCAGCGGTGAAAATGCCGTCACTGCGGGGTTATTCGCCGTCCCTCGTTCTGGCGCCGCGTCCCCTTCCAGCTCCAGGGAGCGTTCACGCCCCTCCCTTCGTGCAGGCACCCGCAGGGGCAGCCCCCCGAGGCCCCCGAGCGCTGCGGTCGCCATGGAGACGGGGTCGCGGTGAGCGCCGTGTTGGGCCGGGGAGCATGGCGGGTGGTGGGGTACACCGGGCCGGCACTGCTGCTGGGCTGAGACCAGGAGGGGCAACAGTAAGGCGCAGCCCAGCGCGGAGGTCGGAGCGAGGCCTGGCAGGGCGCGTGGGCAGCTCCGCTCCACCGGCGGAGCACCCGAGGAGCTGGGGGTTATGTCGGGGCTGCGGGGCCTTCTCCCCACAGCCGTCTCTAAGCGTCTTAATCTGCATTTGATCACCGCACAGAGCGCTTTTGTGAAAAAAAAAATAGGTTTCTGGAGTGAAATCTGTTGTCTTGCCACCAGCTGGGCTTGGGGAGCTTAGCCTTGGATCTTGGTCCAGGAGGAGAATGAAGTTCAGCCGTGCTTTGAGGGTTTGAGGTGAAAGCACTCAACGCACTGTCAGTGTGTGTGAGCAGAGATTTCTCATAGAGAAAAACGATTAGAGAGTGGGAGCGAAGAAAGGAGGGAGTACTGTGAATTCATCAGATTGCTCTGTCGTCTCAGGAAGAAGTAGAAAGCAAAGCAATGGGCATGATCCTATCCAGTTTGTAGTATCAAACGTGAGCTTCTCTGGCTGAACAAAGAATACAGTCCCCACTCTGAGGAGCACAACTGTCTGCCACACAGCAGTGCAGATGCCATGGCTGGTCAACAAATGCTCCCTAAACCTTTTGTTCTAACAGGAGGGGTAAGCAGAGCTTCGTAAGCCGCCAGCTATTCTGCTCGCTCAAGAGACATTTTCTGGTAAAAGGGAGGATACCACTGTTTCACGGCCCAGCTGCTGCCTCAGCAGCAATCTCTTTTCGCCACTGAATTTGCAAAGCTGAGCTGAAGGAGATGCGGCATTCTCAGCTTTGAATTTTCTTTAAGGAATTCATCAGTATGTCCTTACATAACTGAGAGGAATGCTGCAAGAAACTGCTGCCTGTGGTGCCCTTTGAGTTTACAGGCAGCAGGATGAAAGAGGTACACGTCCAGGAATCTCACACCGCAGAGGGAGTTGCAATCCCTGAAGGAACAGCAGGCCACACCTCTTCTACAGTTGTTATAAAAAGTATTTCTTGATCTGTTTTTCTTTCCCTTTAGATCAGCAGGGAAAGAATGTCAGCCTAAGCTCTTTGGGGGAATCCGAATCCCTCACATACCTCTTTTTTATTAATAGAACTTAGTGAAGGAGTTCAGCAAAGCACTGTCATTAAGGTCAATGCCAATGGCTGAATCAAGAGGGTCTGCAGGCACTGTGTCAGTGCTAAAATCCAGTGAGAGGCCTCAGCGTTTGTTGTGTTCCTGAGTGCCCCAGACAGTGGTTTCCTTCTCACTTCCACGCCAGCATAAGCCCAGGCAGAATGTGCTGCTTTGGCCCTGGCATCTGCTGAATGAGTTCGTGCCTATAACAGGAGATATATAGGAGGAGCAAACCAGCAGGCTTTAGAGAAACATTCCAGCTGTGAGTTGTCTTAACAGATATTAATATCTTGAGTTACTTCTCTCCTAGACAGAAGTTGTTCATGAAACAGAGGAAAAGCTATTGCATCCTCCTTTGTTTCCAAATAAGTCACTTTTTCCTATGAGAATGGCAAGCATTATTTTTTCTTTTCAAGAATGCTGCCACCATCATCTGTCAGAGCTCTCTCACAACAAATCTTTTTTTTTCCCACCATATTTTTAGCATTAGGCCGCTGCATGTATTGGATTCTTCTCATGCTATTTAAAATCAGAATGTACATTGTGGATTTCTTAAAAAGATTTTAAAAGAAAATTTTATTAGTGCTTCTTAGCTAGAAATGTACATGCAACTTCCTGCAAAAGTACTTAGAAGAGCTTGCATCTCCATTCTGTCACTAATTCCGAATTTGAAAAGAAAGAACTGATACTTGCAGTTTGTTACACAGATTATGGGTGATCTACATGGTATGCTTGCAGATTGGACTGTAATATTCTGCAGACCTAGAATGTGTTTATGCAAGGGTTTAACAGATGGCACAAATGCAACTGTAGGTAGAGCAGCCAAACAAGGTCACCTCACCCAATCCATGCATTTCTTCAGCCTGCCCTCCCAAATCTACTGCAGGAGGCACCAAAACTTACTTACTTTGTTTTGTGAAAGCTAAACATTCCCTCTGTCCCTGAGTGCAGCCATTAGCAGAGCATGGCTCCTCTTATAAACACTGTATGAAAAGCTATAAACAAAGCTAGGGAAGTATATAGAGGACTACAAATAAGGCTATTTCGGGTCTACCTTTAGTTTAAATGACTGTTACTAACACCATGCTGTCTTTCTCATGGGTGCTTTGTCTTTGTTTCTCTTAGGAAGAACACAGACACTAAAGAAATGGAGAAATTCACTCGGCTGGAAGCTCTGCTGTTTACCTCTGTGCTGGAGAATTGCATTGATCAGCTTGCAATTCTTGGATACATCATGCCAATTTCACACGAGGGCAAGACAGACATCAGCCACGTATGTGCCTCTGTCCTCACTCTTTAAGAAAATACTTCTCATTTTCATTCTTGTCTTTTATGTCTTCTGTTAGCATTCTTCAGATATCCACCCAGGTATTTTTTTCTGCAGAATGCTCCAAGACCCTTCAGGGAAGAAGCAATAAAAGTACCTGGATGATCAGTTTTAATATCCATACTGCAGCAGCACTGAGAAGCATTTGGCAAGACTGTGCAGAGGATCCTGCTGACCTAAGATGAGGTTCCAAGGCTATAGTTTTAAAACCTCAGTGGTTAGATGACAAGTAAAAACAGGGAAAAATAAACAGTACATGTCTAAGGTCTTAGATAAATGCACAGCCACTTCAAAAGTACTAAAGAACAGAACTTTGCAAGTACCCAAAATCAGGGTAATTCTGTTACTCTAAGTGCACACTGAAGCTCCTCTAGTCCCCACTGACAATGAATTAAAGATTTTGTGTTAGTAACTAGTCAGTATTCATGTCCATTAATGATTAGTTTATTTCTAACAGGCACCATATCTAAGTGGTTTTGAGGAGAAGCATAAAGTACCCAGAAGCCCTATGCTCAGGCAGAGGTTTATTGTTGTGGTACATATGGTAGCTGTTAAAGAGTAAGTGGTAGACACAAGAAATAAGGTGGGATCGTCTTGGGGGTAAACTGTTTTAAGTTCTGTTCTCATATATTTAAGTGATATAGCAGGCTGTTTTCAAGTTAAACAAAAAGAGTTCTAAATTTGCTCAAGAGGAACTCAAAAAGATGGAAAAAAAAGCGTGACCTGGATGGAAATAAAACCTGGGATCTAACTTTTCAGATCTAATTCACTCTTTGCTGCCTAATGTATCAATTAAGAATGCAAGAGGAAAGTAAATCAATAAATCGGCAGCAGAACATGCTTGACAGTGAATTTAGTGTGTGAACAATGCTTAGGCTGTGCAATAGAGGGCACTCCTCTCCTTACAAGAGTATGGTGAGCCAGTCTCACCTGTTTCCCGAGGATGCTTCTTCCTCACAGATGCTGGTGTGAAAGCTCTGCTGTGCCAGCAGCAGGAACACTCAGAAAGAGCAGATCTTGAGAACAGTGGGACTTGTTCTCCTTCACACAAACTAAGGTTGATAGACCTTTTCTCTATGGAGAAAACACCTTCATTTTTCTCTTCAAGCAGAGAGGCTCATTTTTACAGAGTAATTTCCTAAGACACAGTTTTCCCACAGAGTACAATCCTCAGTAGCATTCTTACAGATGCAAATACAAATCAAGGAGGAAACAGTTTACAAACAAGAACATGACTTGGGGGAAGCTACTTGCTAACTCCAGCACTCTGAAATTCTCTTCTTGTCCCTGATCTCAGTTTACATTTATCTGTTGTCACTGTGTTTGTACAAACCTGTACCTTTCGTGCTATTTGAGCTCTGTCAGTCCAACAGATCTGTGGCTTTTTCATAGACTGACATTTCATGTATTGAGATATCCAAGTGCTGGCATTTTTTAGAGGCTTAGTCACAGTGTTGCCTATTCCTAAATCAGGGACTATTGTAAGTTACTTCATGCAGTGCATTCCCCAGAGGAAGGCAGCCTTTCTATTTGCTATATTTGGGACAAAAGATGAACAGCCAAGGACTGCATGGATGGCACCACATGCAATTTACAGACTCCTTGCTCTTCTGTAGTTCTTTGGCAATTATTAGTACTTTATTCTCTACTGTTTACACATAATCCAGTTATAGCCTGTCTTGAGCTTTCCCAGACATTATAAACACCTATTAGAGCATCCTTAAAATCTACATGATATTAAAACTTTTTGTTTGCCTAGAATAGTTATTTTAGAAGTACAGCCTTCACCATCAAACTATTTAAATCTCCTTCCCATCCCCCTAGTTAACCACATAATTTTCATGGGTCTCAGTATACTTTACATGAGATTCATTCAATGTAAATTTAACTGTCCAAAAATTAAGCATGGAGTCACCTAGACTCCTTCTGTAGTCAGTGGTGAGTCAGGCAGTCCAGGGGCAGTTCCTTCCCTCCCAAGCTGTATGCTGCATTCAGGAGGATCAGCCTTTCTCAGTGCCCTGCACACCATCCCCACTGATCACAGCAGGACCTCAGAACACGAATGGAGCCTTTCTCCATCAGGGCTTTCTTGGAATTACTGCTAGCATACACTGTTCCCACTCTGACCTCTTGTGTTCACTCTGCCCTTCATGCTACATTGGCACAAATGTTTGTGTGGTTGTGCAGCGATTTGGACTACTAAAAATATATACTTTTTTTTTTTCTTCTGGAAAATGTTTCGTCTCAGTGAGTTCTTTTTTCCATCTCACAAGCAGCCAGGGTGGGGAGTAGGCAGCTAAGGACTTGGATGAGGCTTGAAGCCTCTGCATTAGTTGGCTCTGGTGGTACTGTTATTAAGAACTTAGTGCCAGGCTAAGATCAGCTCTTGTTGTAACAATAAGTAAAGTAAGCAAAGCCCTTGGTGACAAGCAGGGCTAAGACAAGCTAAGATGGTGGAAGGGCTGAGGAGAAACAGACTAACAAGCTTCCTGTACATAAAAACTGCTGCAAAGAAGGAAGGAAGGATTTTTTTCACTGTGTCTATGGAGACGGACAAAAAGTCAGGGGTTCAGCTGCAGAAGTTTGAGAAAAAGCTTCTGTATAAGAACAACGTGCTGGTACTGACTGAAGGGTGTGCAGTCTCCATGGCTGGGGGGTCTTTAAGAAGGCATCAGTCAGGAGTCTGAATCATCACCTCTTGGGGCAGGTGAAATGACCTCCCAAGGTCTTTTCTAGTCCTGTCACATTCAGCCTTTTGATCCCATCAAATTTAATAAGCCTAAAGTGTATGCTCAAATGTAATCAAGATGAATGTTGCTGCTACTCAGTTTGTTGCAGAATCATCAACTGGTCTTAGTATAAGTGGATTCTTGTTTATTATTAATTCTCCTTCCTTCCACATAAATTTGCAGAAAGGCTTTTTCTATTCTTCAAAATTCAAGCTGGTTTCTCTTACTCTGTTTTAGACCAACAGCCAGAAAATGACAAAAATCATAGACACCCAGAACGAGCTGGAGATTAAGTATCAAGAGCTTCTGTCTGCAAGGCAAGGGAGTGGGAAAACTGTTACCTCCAAGTTGTTGAAAAGCACTGAACACAAGCAGCAGTTGAGGAATTCTGAGGAACCAGAAAGAGCCCATCATTTCTCCAAAAGGGCCATGAAACGCAGTGCTCTGTCTGCAGATAGTCTCAGAAAAATTCAGGCTGACAGGTGAGCAAAGCACAAGTGTGATGCCTGTGTGCTGGTCTCAGAGACTATTTAGTTCTGACTCCTGCTTGCCTCTGGGTGCCATGTACTGACAGTGAGTTTACTTTGTATGTGGCTGTGAAACATTACCCAGTTGATAATGGTTGCTTGAGTAGAATTCATCCCAGGATGCAGGCAGTGCTGAGGTACCGGTGCCAGGAGTCAGGTTCCTTGGCAGATATGAAAGCACAAAGCTGAGTCTGAGAATTGTCTCAAGAACTCAAGTTATTCTGTAGGGCACACAGAGCCTCTATGGCAGCTAGAACCATTCTCCTTTATAGAATAGTCAGTGTATGTAAAAAACAAAACCAAAAGAGTTCATTTTTGCTCTAAACCAAGTGCCTCAATTTGCAGAAATACCAGCAGCCTTTGATTTAAAAGACAGACTGGGGAGCTGAGCATTCCACATGCATTTTTGTACATCCTGGCTTCTGTCCACTAATGTCTTAACAAAGAGCTTCAAGAAAATCCTGACACAAATGAGGAAAATATAGCTAAAACATAAGTACCACATGCACCACGAAATTCAACAATTTGGGCAAGCCCATGTCTTTGTTAGGATTGTATTAGGGCTGTACCAGGATGTTTTGGCACCAGATATCCCTCCATAGACACGTCTGCGTCCCCAGCTCTCATCTCCCAAGATCCACCTGGCTGCCATTACTCCTGCAGCCTTTTTCCTGATGCACGAGCTGGCACAACCTGGGTACACTTGCACCTCTTTGCTTTTTTCCTGGAGTAACATCCAGACCACAATTTGAAGTTATAAACTTGGACCACCTTCTGGATACAGACTTCTCTAGAGCTGGAAGCAGCAAGTGCTGTGGGAGAAGCACACTTGGGTTTGCTAAGTCTAAAAACAGAGATGGGATCATACTTTTTTTTTTTTTTTTAAATTAAAGGCAATAATTGATACACTGTACAATGTGGTATCAGTGTACAGCTATAAATGACTGTTGTGTTCATTTTCTCCCTGTCAGGCAGTATGTGAGTGATGTAATTACAGCCACTATGAAGAAGATGGAGGAATCAGGAACATTTGATAGCCTCATAGAAGCTAACGGGAGAGAGAAGGCAAAGAAAAGCAACTTTAACGATGTCCTCATCAGGTCAGAATTGTGTTCTGTACTTTTCAGATTAATGGCTTGGAGCCAAAGCTCATTTCCCTCAGTATATGATAGAAAAACAAAAACAAACCCTAAACCAAGACATAGAAAGGATTCTTTTCAGCTTGAATTACCCTGTCTACTTCACAAGTTGCATTTGCCCTTGAGAGAGAAATAACTGACTATACTGATACTTATCTGACCTGGGAATTGCCTGAGCTTGGACCACAGTGGACACCAGTGTCTGCATTAATGCAAATGCTGCTCCACATCACTTAAAACATAACGTGATGTAGGAGTTTTCTGACCTTCAACTCGTGTCCCCAGAGGAAGCCAGAGCAGCAACCCCTGTTGAAACCAGGGTCAGCAACATACAGACTTTAGGTTATACAATGCCCAGGAGGATCTGCTTTGACCCAAATGCTAATGAGCTCCCTTTTCCAATGAGGGGCTAGCACAGATGGTGGCAGAGGCAATTGTCTTTTGAACATGAAATCCACCTCTTCCAGCATCTAAAACCAAGGGATTTATTGTTTCTCCAAGGAAGGGTCAGAAAGCAAAAATGAAAGTGGCAGTTGCTTGTGGAATCATTATTCAACACTGGAGTTAGAAAGGGGCAAACAAATTACAATCAGAAGGAAGTAATCATTTTTATTCCATTCTATCAGCCCTATCTAACTGCTGTGCTGTCTGTTCTCCTATACATTCTTTTCATTGAGTGAACTTGATCTTTATTTAAATATAACACGTTTGTCTGGTTTTGTGTCAATATACCAGTCTGAAAGCAGTCTGCACTAGGGCTGGAACTCCTCATCAGGAGCTTCTGTAGTAGTTACCCAGCTATGTACTCCAAAAATGAAATGCATGTTTGACTGTAAAGTGGGGATAGGGTACGAAGCCTCAGGCAGCAGTTCTTACTGGCTTTAGATCAAACAATAAGCATAAAAGCTTGGAAAAGCCCTCAAAGTGAAGTAAGATAACGAGACCTACAGCATTATTGCATCATTTTTGTTTTAAAGTGGTAAACACCCCTGGAGGTTTTGGCCTGGTTCTCCCAGTTTTTGGTTCACTTTCCCTTTCATTCCCACCCTCCCCGCTCAATCCATAAGCCTCTTCTTTCAGGATTTACTTACCAAGTTGCTAGCTTTGGTGAGGAATCTCTCTTTCTGACCTGAAAATGTGCTGCCTCACTGAGGTTCAGAAAGAAGAGATGAATGCCTTTTCTACTCCTCAGACAGTGGAAGCAGCTGCAAGCTTTTGCACTGCACTGAAGTAGGGCAAGCTTTTCACTTCTTCAGTTCAGCTGTAAACAAACGTGCTGAGTGAGCAGGTTAACTGGGGTGGTGTTCAGCTTGGTGCAGCAATGTATAAAGAGACAGAAATTTTCCTATCTAGGTACACAGCTCTTGTTTTTTTTATATACATATTCAAGTGACTATATTCTCCCATTTTCCTTCAGGGAGGATGAAGGAAAGAAGGAGATAAAGTCACTCCAGAAACAGCTGCAAGATGTCAAGAAAGAAACTGAAATAGAACTTCAGGTGAGATTACTTAACACTGGGCATCACGCCAGGGGGAAGTGTGTCAGCAAGCTTGCTCCTGCTGCCCAGGAGCTAGCACTCAGCTGAGAGGATGTAGCATATGTAGCAATCCAACTTTTAGGAATATAGGAGCGGAAGAACTGCAATAGATTTCTATTCTGAAAAGAGTTATTAATGAGTTTAAGAATGCTGTTTGATGGTTTTCAAGAGGAAATTCAAAGTGCTTATAATTGTGAAAGGCTGTGACCAAGTCCAAACACCTCAGAAACACTGCTGTGCAAGAACACTGCAAAGCACGGACAGGAGCTACATCTGCAGGCAGGAAGAGATTAGCTGCAGACAGCAGGATCTAAGGTTCTGTCACACTTAACGATGCAGACATGACACCTGGCACAGAAGAAAGAGTGACAGTGAGGGAGTAAGAAATAAAGTATCAGAACTGGCATAATGACAGGTCACTTTGATGCTTCCCAGACAGCTCAGACTCCATGGTCATGCATGCTTAAGGGCAAAAGCACACAGTTCTGTGCAGAAAGATGCAAGTATAACTTGGCTCTGCAGAGGCAGGGAAGAAGGGTGTGTGATGAAGAACAAGCAAAAGAAAGTCAAGGTGAGAGCCATACAAGGCTTGAAAGAAAGAACAAGAATTTGGTGCTTGGTTCACTATGGAGGAAGAGGAAAGTGAGGGCATCTGAGGAAAGACATCACATCACTAAGAATCTTGTCCTTGGACTAAAGAGTGGCCAAAAAGCCAGTATACATTTGGCTGCACAGAGGAGTTTCAAGCTGCTGACATGCTGTTGAAGTACAGTTTATAGAAGACGAAGTTTTTATGTTGGCAGCCTGGATGCATATGTAGTGGAAAGTTTAATTGTAAATAACAAGATGGTTCTGAAAACAGGAAGGGTCTACTGACAATGGAAATACGTACAGCTAGCTATGTGCACCAGAAGCCCACAGGAGATATTAAAACAGAAGGCAGAGAAGAAAGCAGGAATGTACAAGGTGAGAAAACTAACTTACCTCAGTCCTCATCTACCAGCAGAGATCTTGGAAATGAGTAATGGACACTGGGAAACATAGCAGGATGAGAAGAACACTAGAAATAAACTGTGGATGTAACAGAAAGGAGAAAGAAAAGGAGTCGTTGAAGGAAGTGGAAAGATAGCAAGCTAAGAGGAATACCAAGAAAGAACAGTTGTGGAAACTGAAAGAGGAATGAGGGAATAAGTGCTCTTTTTTTTGGTGTGTTATTTTCCTCCCTATGGATTTGAGCACATCCTGGCACTGTGCAGTCAGCTTTGGTGTTTGTCCTGCCTTGCACCTCTCCTAGCTCTAGCAGTTGTACGAATGTGTGCAGCTCCCATGCTGAGAGCATGCTCTTCTTTTTGTTCCTTAAGTACCTTCTGCTAATTTGATTCTTTCTTTTGCCTCATCAAATGGAACCTGCACTCATCTGGGATTTTGGTTTTACATTTCCAGCTTGAACGTCTTTTTCTGGGCTTCCTTATAGCTTCAGCTTTGATAACAAATCAAAGACAAGACTACTTTCAAGTACTGCTTTCCTCCTGTGCCAAAAATAATGGTGTCTCACTCTGTCTCCCAGGGGAGAATAATTTCTATTTGCTTCATATGGGATTTTCCCATAGGCAGTTTTACAGACACTTGCACAATTTGTCACCTTGCCAACTAATTAGGAGCAGGAATACAGCTTGCTGATTTTGGATTATTTTGAACAACAATAATACACAGGCCTATAGACAAAAGCCTACATGGTTGTCTCCAGCCCAGTGGCTGAGAACACAAAACCAAGCAAATCTCATCATAGAACCAGAAAAACATGGTCTTTGCTTCACACATGTTGCTTGTGTGTATTTTCAGCCTTGTTAGTTATTAATGAGATGCTAATTAAAGCTGTATTAGCTGGCTCAGCTCATTTTTCTTTCTGACAGAACACAAATCCAATGCTAAATGTTCTCACTTATTTTGTCTCCTTTTGGAAAACACTGACATCTCAAAAGCTGCTGAGACGAGCAGTCTGCTTTTATACTTACACCTCCGTACAAGAGCATCTGTGTCATTTGGCTGTAGGAATTGTTTGCTGCTACAGTGTTTTATTTTGTAACATGCAGAAAAACATTCAGGTTTATTGGAGCAGTGATGACATTCTGTGCAGACTTTGAAAAACGTTGACACTGGATAAAATAACATTTAGCAGAGAAGCTCAGGAGATGTTACCTTTTAAATTCTTCCACTGCCATTAACTCAGAAACTTCTTAGTTTTGTGGTAAACTCACAGCCATACTCTGCTTTGTGTTTACACTGGAGAAACTTAACAGGCAGCTTCAGTGGAAGGCAGGAGGTCTGTGATGCTCCTAGGGCCACGTCAGCCCCCAGAGCAGCTCAGCAGGACCCAGAGCTGCTGCAGTAGAGCCAGCCCTGGGAGCATTCAAGGCCATCCAGTCCAGCTCCCCTGCAATGAAGAGGGACATTACAAATCCTCACACTGGGAGGCTGAGTGACCTGTCAGCCCTGTTGTCCTTCCAGCTGAAGCATCCCTGGGGGGTGTGCAGCACAGGGCTGTTCTGGCAGCTAGAAGAGATGTGTCTATGGGGCTGCACATTGTGCTTTCAGGGGCTGCAAGTCCCAACTGCAGCAGGTGTGTAGATAAAGCATACCTTCAGGCTTTGCAGGCTGAGGTTTTGCAGCTGCTGGCAGAAAGCTCATCGACACTGGGCACAGAAGCAGGGAGGCAGGCAGCAAGGCACAGTGCAGGCTCAGCAGCTGCCTGCACATAGCTCTTGTTGGTTAACCTTGTAGCTGGCTGCATTTTAAGCGACTGTAGAATCACTGCTGTAGAAAGAATGGAGAGACCTAGGGGGCACATGCAAGAGATAAACAAAAGTGGAAATGCAAAACGTGCATACCCTCTCCAGCAAAGTGCTGCTGCTTTTGCCACCAAACAACGTTTTCTGGGCAGAATCCTATGGTGCTGGATAACAGCAGCAGTCAGGCTGCCGAGCTGGCATTTGTGAGCTGAGAGATCTGAGAAAACAGCTTGTTTGCCTGCTAGCAGAGCAGACCCGCTCCTAACAACTACTTCCTGGGTTTCAATCTTGCTCTCTGCCAGTTTTGTGATAGTTCTGGACACATGATGTATGATTTTGCATTGCTGGTTTGGCAGATTCAAAGCTGAAGTCATCCCAAATAAGTGGCCCAGAGGTTTACTGCGTTAGCTGTGGAAGCATGCTGTGTCCTGGTATGGCCCTTTGCTGTGACAAACCAGAAATGAACAGACATTAACTCTTCTTCCTAGTGCCTGCCCCTGAAGTTTGGGGAACAGCACGGTCCACAGGTGGTTTCCATGGGTTGGGGGCAGCAGCTGTGTTTGCTATGTGCAACCTAACACCGAACACACCCCAGCCCTGCAGCTCCAGGCCCATCAGCAGGGCTGCAATAGCTGCCCTGACGTCTGCAGCTGACTTTCCCTTCAAGTGAATGCATTTCTGTAAACCACCCGTGGGGTTTTGCATTTTGCTTCCCATCTGCTTTGCACTGTGTAAAGCCCCCAGCCTTCCCACTTCTAATGAAGATGTTTGACAGCACCAAATCCAAACCACAGCCATGCCACGCAGCAAAGAAAGCAGAGCAGATGGGCCCCCTTCCTGGCCAAGACCTGGGGCTCTGAAATCAAAAGTGGCTTTCCCTCCGCTTTATCAAAATAAGATATAAAAAATGGTGTTTGTGCTTTGCCCCACCTCTCTGAATTCCCTGTAGCCTACATCAAGCCCTTGTTTTCTGACCTGCAGATAGCAGTGCAGCACTGACTTCAGCAGCTGAGCCTCAGGGCCACAAAACATTGGTGTTTTCCATTAGCATCTCCCTGGTTTCTCTGCCAGCCCTGCAATTGAGACACGCTTCCACCACAACACAGCAAGGCAGCCTCGAGATGCCTCGGTCACCTCCCACAACTACTGATTGGAACACAACCCCTCCCAGTACCCACCAAATTTCACATATGGGAAAATAAAAGCCATTCCCGGAAACCTTAATGGGACATGAACAGGTCACGTCTGGAGCTGTCTGCAGTCATATGATGATATGGCTGTAAAAAAAAGATCTGATCTTGGAAATCTTCAAAATATTTTGAACGCATGACTTTGAAAACCACAAAACAGCATTGGCCAGGGCCCCTAACTGCCAGCGGCCTTATAAATATACTTTACTCTTCCTTACTCTGTCCAACAAGGGGTGCAGTGGGAAGGATTTTCCTTTTAACCGTTCCAGACTCTTCTTATAAGGAAACCTTTCCAAATGAGTCACGCTGCAAAGGCTTTTAAACATAGCAGTACTGAGCTGGCTTCTTCCTGTGGCATTTTTCCATGTTTATGCTGTTAAAGAACGCAAGGGTGCTTCAGAGACAAGATACGTGGGCTTCAAACCATGTACATGGCAGCACTTCGGTATTACATCTTCAGCTGCAAGGTTTGGCTGCTGAACATCAAACCCATCACAGCGTGGCAGGAAAGCAAAGAGAAAGGCTGTAATGGGACAAGTGGGAGCAGAACAGAGAGGCATTACAGTTGCTCTTGCATAACTGCACAGGAGACTTTGATGACCTTTTTAACTCACAGCACAGTTCTTCATTTCACAGGAGGTTCTTCCAAGTTCCAAGCCTAGATTAATGAACTTTTCTCTGTTATTCAAAGAAATAGATTAAAAAGGAGTAAACAAACTCACAGTCCTAAATTGAGCAAATGCACTTTGCTTCCTGAGCACATGCACAGTGCCAGCAAACAGGGCGCGCTGACCAGGGAGTCTTGTCTGTGGGGTTGCTGCTGGAGACAAAGCTGCTCCAGGAAAGCTCAGGTCCACCACAAAACAAGGTGTGGGGAGAGGCTGGGAGCTGACAACCAGCTTTCCTTGGCAATCCTTGCTCTGACTGCATGCTTTTATAACAAAACGGACACCATCTACTTGAAGAGATTTCAGGAAAGAACCACTGAAACATATGAGCAAGTTGAAATTTCAATTTTTTTCTGCTCCTAATACTGTGTTTATACAGTTGCTGCAGAACTAGGGAAAAACAAAACAAAATAAAACAACAAAGCCCAACAAATCCAAGGAATGGAGTATACTTGAGGAAATAAAACTTCGGCATGCATGAGGCTGAGCTATTATCCTCCTGTTACAGGCATTCATTCACTCACATTGATCCAGGGTTTAGCAAAGCCTAACCTCAGTGGCTGAGATTATTGGACTGTCTTCATGCTTCTTTTTCATATGGTCTTCTCCACTAGAACCGAGATAACGTGATTCTCTACCTCAAAAATGAGCTTCAAGAGATGGAAGCCAAAGCAGCCATGGAGCACCGCTACGTGAAGAAAAGCACAGACCTCCAGGTGCACCAAACCCAGAAGAAGTGCAGCAATGCTGAGGACAGACTGAACAAGGAAGTGGAGGTAAACCATTCCCCAGAGCCCTTACTGAAAAGCATCTCCAGTGAGCAAAGAAAAAGTCAGCTCAGCAGGTTGTGTGCAGGTGAGGACAGAAGGACTCAGCACTATGCTGGGAACAGTCCTTGCTCCTAGGGCTCTAGCACTGCCTTGTCTGGTGCCCCACTGGTACATCATGTTATCCTTTTTCTCTAAAACCATCCTGTCCCTTGGAATTACAGCTGAAGCTCTTCAGATCAGTAGGAATGGGATGGACATTGAAACCTTTTTACTGAAAATAACAACAACCAAAAAAAAAGAAAAAAATCCCAACCAGAGCCACTGTCACAGAGAGGTGGCTGTCCTGCTGTCCTGGGTGCTGTTTCCCTGGAGGAATGCTTTATCAGAGGGTTTAGATGATGACAGGATGTTGTCTGCTCCTGGAACCATCATGCAGATGCCATACTTTCTGCATCAGATTGCAAACAGGAAACATGAGGAGAACAACTTTGGTTCCTTTAAGGGTGATTTCAAGTCAAATGGATTTGTTCTAAAACAAAACAAAACAAAACAAAACAAAAAAAAATATATATGTATTTCCTATTCATTTTAATGCTGAAAGTTTATGCTCCATTTGCACATGAGAACTTCCCAGCAACAGGAGAACTGGTAAATGCCACAGCAGGAAGCAAGATTGTGAAGCCATTCCTCTTCCCTTGCATTATGTGAAGTGTGAACATTTCATGCACGGTTATTTGTTGCTGTGAGAAGCAGCCTGAGTCCTCCCTCTGCCCCCTGGAGCCCACGCTGCACTTCATCACTGTCACAGTGACACTGAATGGCACCAGGAAACCCAACCAGCATGCATGTTGTGCTCATGTATTTGCACCACCGTGGTCTAACATTTTCTGTCTGCACTGATCACAGGATTTGAAGAGGAAAACCGATGAGGAGATCAGAGTGCACATGGAGATTGAAAACTTCCTCGGGCATTACTACAAGGTCTGTGTGACTTTTCCTGTTATTGCTTAAACTGGCAACCGATAAACATCACATTGATTAGTTTCTAAAGAAAACCAATTACTGCTCACCAGGTTACTGATGGCTGCTGGTTGGATTACTGCTTCCCCTCAAGCCCTAATTAACTCAGCTGTCCCATATTTGTGATTTGTTTGGATACACTGCCTGAAAACTACTTTCATACGATGACTGGTATTGTTTGACCTCTTTCCCTCAGACAGCTGTATGCAACTAATAGGGATTTTGTTTAAACCATCTCTGGCAGTAGCTGGGACTTCCAGCAACTCAGTGACGAGTGCTCTCACACAAAGTTAGGGTGTCCATTTTGCACACCCAAGTGTTGCACAGTGGGAACATTAAGAAAAGAAGGTCAGAAACAGCCAGCCCAACTATGCCTTTTCTTAATCTGAGGGCGAACCAGGCATGGATAATTGGAAACTCATGATTACTGTACCTGACTCGAGCAGCAAACAGCCATGACTGTCCCTGTGCTGTTGATCCAAAGGTTCAGAGCTTTCCTATGATCAACAGCAGTGCTCAGTACAGTGAGCATCTCATAAACTGTACGAGCAGAGGACTACTTGGAAATTAAGAAAATTGAATTCTTAATGCTGCATCTTCAGAGCAGTAAAACTGTATCTCTAAATCCCAGAACCACAGTTTGATCAGTGTTTCAGAGTGAAGAGACTTCCTGAGCACAAACCCCTCTGCACTCAGTCAGCTCCTGGTGGCTTTGCAGTGGCACATGGAGAAGATGACCGTGCCCCCCATCTCCCCTGTGCATCCAGCTGTGATGCTGTCACAGGATGGACGCTTTTCTTCAGATTATTTTTCCATGCAAGCAGTCATGGCTGTTGCTATAGTGAAGTTAGTCATGAATGGGAGGAAGTCATCAGTGTGGTGGTTTCAGAAACACCTGCCATCCTATTGATGAGTGAGACAAAGCCAAGTTCACAACCTGAGAAAGCACGAACTGCTCTCCCTTGGGACCTTATTCCTGGTGCACTAAGTTCAATCCAGGAAGTGGGCAGAGAGTCGTGTGCAGGATAAAAGCTCTCTCACTGTGAAATTCTGTCCCCTAAACTCCTCATCCTGTGCACACACACACGGAGTGTATTCTGGTTGTCATTTACTTCACCAGGTTTGTGAACAAATGTAACCTTCAGTGCACCACCATTCTTCATACAGCTCTGAAAGCCCAATCCAGTCTCTCTTCATATCATACCTGGCCCTGTGCTGCTGCCCCTGTGGTGGTCCCCAGCAAGTTATCACTACTCCTGCATTGTGATCCTTTCAAGGTGTAGGTGAGAAGGAAACACAGACCATGGGGTTCTTACCACCATCCTGAGAGCAGGCACGAAGCAGCAGCAAGCCTTTCCCCCATTGCTTTTGTACCCTGCTAAGCCCCACTCTATCCATTGCAGAAGGTGGAAGAGAAGCTGGAATACTGGTCAGACAAGTATGAAAATGATACAGATGCTAAGGATGAAGAACTCAATGCCCTAAAAGCATCGAAGGCAAAGAACCTGGAAATGCTGCAGAGGTTCGCCAGTGAGGTAAGACAGCAGCAGCAGCTCAGTGCTCAGCCATGCAAAACTGCATCCTGCCTTTTTCCTGCTGTCATTCAGAAAAGAAACAAAGGCCATGGGGAAAAAATAGCAGTCTTGAGGTACTGGATGGGACTTAAAGTTCTGGGGAGGCACAGCATCACCTGTGACATCAAGGATGGATGATTTTCAAACACTAGCACATAATTAGAAAACCATTAACTGCAGGACTCTGACTGCAGATACATAGGCAGAGCAGAGCAGAGCAGGCAGCACACAGCAGTGTGTCCAGAAAAAGGGGGACTAGAAGAAATTCATTTGTAGGCATTCCTTACTGTCACTGATCAGGGAAGCTGAGTCTGAGTTAGATGTTCCCCTGCTTGGGGGCTCCATTTTCACTCCGAATGCTGTCATCTCAGTGTCCCAAGTGTTTTCACTCATAGCTGCTACCTATCCTGGGGGAACATGGATCCTTCCTACCAACATCTGTTGCCCAAGACCCCATCAGACAGCACAGGATCAGAAGGTTAATCAGACACAGGCCATGAGCAATTTCACTTTGGCAACAGTTTTCAGTGCCTTAGGACTGGTGGTGGTAATGAGCAACATTTGCCATCTGGATTCAGGGAAGATCAAATAAAGGAGGAGGGGGAGGAAGGTCTGTGTTTACCCATTACCTGTGGGCTGCTGCGGGGTTCCTGGTGCTCCCTGGACGTGTTGGTCATGTGGCTGCTGAACTCCTGTCCACTTTGCAGTGCTGGACATTTGAGGAAACCATCATCGCTGACCGGGCACAAAAAGAGGCTGAGAGACGAAAACGAGAGCAGGATGCTCTGGAGCTGAAGAGTATCCTGAAGGTAAAGGGGAGCACAGCTGAGGCAGTGCTGCTCCACCAGCAGTCTGGAGTTAGTTATTAGCAGCACAGGCTTTGTTCAAGCAGAAAATGGCCTGAGAAAGTTGGCTGGTGTGAGGTGGCACAAGCGAGGGACAGATTAAACTTGTCCCTTCTCCTGGGGCAAAGCCAAAGGCAGCAGCTAGCTGCAGAAGGCTTGAGAAAGGAACAAAAGACAGATGATCTGGGGCCGCGCTCACCACAGCAGCCCCACTATCTTGACTGACACAGGAATGGAGCCACAGCTGCTCCCTTCCTCCTGCCACCAGCAGCAGATGCCCTCAGCTTACACATGGACTCCTCCAGCAGAACAGCTCAGGCCTGGCTGCTGCTGCATGGGCCATGGTTCCCTCCTGCAGCTGGGAGAGCACGAGAGGTACTCCGACCATTCTGCTGTACCAGGGCTCCCCCTCACACCTCTCCCTCCTGCTTCCAGCTGCAGGCCTGGTGGAGAGGTACAATGGTCCGCAGAAACCTCGGTCCCTATCAGAACCTCCTGAAGAAGCTCTTAAAGCAGAAAGGCAAAAAGGAAAAACCTGGAGCAAAGAAAAAGATGCGCTAAGAAACCTGGCCACAGATGTTCTCCAGGGCTGCTGCTGGGTAAGGCACTGCTGTGTCCAACAGCACAAAATAAACCATGCAATAGTTTGGTTATTCTGGGGAACAGGGTTCATGACACACAGTTAAGGTGAAGCTCCAGAAACTTGAGAAATGGGAACTGCGTTAAAGCAGTGAGAAATGTGATATCCTTTGTAGTATTTTATACAGCTGTCGAGTAATCCTGCTGATAGCCCAGCAACTCACCAGCATGAGGTGCTCTGCCCTGAGAACCTCCTCTGCTGTCCCCCAAAGCACGGTCCTGGCTGAAGTGATGGGGTTTGCTCTGGCAGCTCTGTGGGGGCAGGAAGCCAGGTCACCCACATCTGGGCTCAGGCAGCGCTCGGCCTGGTGTCAGTGGCAGCTTTAGGTCGAAAACTGATGACAGTTTGCAGTGTCAACATGAGGACAGTCAAAGCTGCAGGTTTCCATTCCCACAGTACTGCAGAGTGTCAGCACACAGACACAACAGCCCTAAATGCCCTCCTCCAGAGGGAAGCAGCCATGGAAAAAGACAGTTGACCACAGCTGTACCTAGCACCCTGGGGAGAGCAGGCAGTAGGCAGGGTGCAATGTCCTGCTTCATTTAACTGCAAGGGCAGCCCTTTCTCTGACACTGCAGCCTGCCAAAAACAGTGCACAAAGCAAAATCAGCCCCGGAGCTGAGCTGGTTGGTTTCTGACACTCATACAACAAAGAGAGCTCAAACCACACAAACCCAGCTGTGCTTTTTGTGTCCAGCCCCTGCTGGCCCTATCCAAACATCCTCATGTCCAGGCTAACCTGTGCCAAAAGCTCTAAAGTTCAAGTAGGATGACTGAGATCACGAGCAAAGAGCCTTTGGCTCAGGACTCTGTCTGAAGGACAGGGGCTGGTGCCTGGCTGCGGGGCTGAGCTGGCTGTCAAAGGAGTGCTGACATTTCAGACAAATCCTAAGTAGGGGTACTACAGCTGAGCACTGCTGGTTAAACCAGAGTGCATTCCTATTCCTGCTACTTCCAGCTATGGAAAAAGGACAGAATGGAAGGATGGTTTCTTTCTGGTTTACACTAAATTCTAGGCACGCTTCAGTAATGCAATCCAACAACTGAAACCTGCAGCATGACGTCAGCTCGTGCCTTTGCTTGCTTAGGACAAAATATAACGTAATGCATAAACACCAACCTCAGGCTCTGCTGGGCTCCAGTTCCTGGTGCCAGGGTAACAGCACTTCCTGGGGTTCACCAAGGGCCCGCAGTGAATGCAGCGGGGAGTCACCACACTGCAGCAAATCATGGAACAATTCAAAACTTCAGTTTCACCACCTAATGTCTCAAAGAGAAAACAAACCCCCGAAGCACACGGACACAGCACAGCCTGCTTCCAAAATGAGCGAGCTCTATGCCCGTATGAAACGAGGGCAATATTTTTTCTTCAAAAATAATTAAAACACGTTCAAAGCAAAAGTGGAACCGCGTCTGCTATCCCAGTGTTGAGGGCTGCTGAAATCTCAAGTCTGGCCACTCGGTGATTCTGGTCCATAAGGCAGGCACTGTTTTTCAACCTGCCCCAGCCCACAGTGAGCTCACCCCCTCCAGGCAGAGCAGCACACTCTTGCCTGTGCCGTGCTCACGCTGCCATCCATCCGGCTCCTCCGGGCTCCTCCGCTGCGTCTGCAGCCTCAGCCCCTGCTCTCCTTGGGACAGGCTCAGTCAGGACTCAGAGCCGACTGCAGCTCCATGGCCATAAAGCTGCTGAGTGACAAGCTGAGTGCACACAGCCCGTGTGCAGCACGGGTACGAGTTCCACAGGCTGAACCCAGACAGGATGAGGTGATGGGGTGGAAGGTGAACACACACCTGGCACAGAGCATGGGACATCCATTCACACAACAAAAATGGCAGGCAGAAGAGTTCATGTCAATCTTAAAACTTTATTCCAAATTACCCATGGTTTCCTTTTATATTATTAACGTGCTAGAAGTTCACACTACTGGCAGAATACAGGCAATTTAAAATAAAGTGTACAATATCCAAACGTATTTATATTTAACAGACACAGAAATTATGGAATGTATTTACAGACATACAGCATGGGATGAAGCCTTAAAACCCTTTATTAATTACACGTTTACACTGCTTTCAGAAATAACAAAATTAGATGGCTTTGTAAAACATCACGATGTCTATACAAAAGGATTTCTTAACGTCTAAATTCACCTTAGGAGTCCTCTGTTCCTAAAACACTTTTTTTTCTTCTAGTTTTTTGAAGGAACACTTAATAGTCATAAAGGGATAAAAAGAACCATTTGCCACTGTGTCACCACCAAGAACAGCAGAGGAGTTCTCGGTGATGTGAAAAGTTCTCTGCGGTTTATTTCAGACACTCCACCAAAGTCCCCTCCTTCCCAAGGAGAAGAATCACATCAGTGCTTCAAGGGACTCCTTAGTGCCACTGCCACTCAGCTTTGGGTGTGCAGCTCAGTGCTCACCGGCGTTTGGGGAAGGACAGTGACACAATGGAGCTGGTGGATGAACACCAGCAAGCACGAAGTGCTCAGATGGATTCCTCCCTCATCTTCCAACACAAATGCCCCAGAAAGGAAAGGTAATTGCCTCTTAGCACAAAACAGAACTTTACACACTGCTTCTTTAAAACATTCTTTTTGCTGGGCACAACAAAATTTGCACATAAACACACTAAAAAAATCCCACTGAGTCTGCAGAACAGAACTGGTTTTTGGTAAAACACATTCAATAAACCGTATGATGAAACTAAGCATTTGGATTTTTGTCCTGAACAAATCTGCTCAACATTCAGTGTCTGCCTGCACCAACACACGAGGCTGTGCAGGTTAAACTACCACGGCCACAAACACCTGAATGTGCTGGAGAGAGCTGCTGCTGCTGCTGGGGGCAGAACTGGAGTGATGCTCAGACACACACAGCCCAGCTGCACCAGCACTGCCTCTCACACCGACTCAGCTGCCACACGTACACACTGCAGGTAGCACAGTGGCTGTCCCAAGCAGACAACAGCAGACAGCCATTTCTAGCAGCTCAGACTGCCCACCTCCCAACCCATTAATTCCTGTGAAGTTGTATTAATGAAATGTCAAACTTCCACCAACCTGAACACTGTTACGTTTCACTGTAAGTGCTGGAAGCTGGACTAAAGCAAACAACACCCTCACAGCTCCGTGTAGGAACAGCTGTATTGAAACAAGAATCCCTGAACAGTCTATGAGTGCTAGTAAGAAGTGACACGCTCCTGTATGACCCAAACGACCTAACATCAAAAACTAATAAGAATTCAGTGTCCTCCTCTTCCAAACTGCACGAGGGACAAACACACGAGAAACATCTGTGCTATGCTGTGCTGTTTGCCACGAGTGGCAGAGCCTTCCAGGCCAACAAACTGCAGCAGAGGCTCCTGATGCTACGTAACCCTTCAAGAATTCCCAACAATCCCTGCAAGTGGAATTCTGTGAAACATAAAACCTGCTTGGGAGGAAAGCAGGCCTGCATCAAGCTGCAAGTTATTGGCGTTTTCGTTTCTTGCAGAGCTCAGGGCAACACGCTACTTAGCATGAAAAGGTTTATCTTTTCAGCTGTGCAGTTTTAAATACCTTCCATGTGATCTCTGTGACTTAAAATGCAATCAGTCAGTGCCAATAAGCAACAACTGGAATCGTTGTGTGAAACAGTGATCCGACAGCCATCATGGGGAGTGCAGACACTGCCACATGGAGCAAACAGTGGAAACAAAGCTGCAAATCAAAAGGGGAAAAAGCAGCTAAGAGCTGCCTTTGTGAGTGCCCCCGTGGCAGGTTCACTGCAGCAAGAGCAGCTGTTAGCTTGCCATTTCCCACTCCTCTTCCTCCCTTTAGACCCCTGAAATCCTCTCGATGCACTGTGCCTCAGACACACCTCCAAGGCATGACACTGCTCAGACCCCACACAAGCTGTGTTAGTGAACTGAACTGGGTCAGACCTCACAAAAGAACTGCATGGGTGGAGAACTGCACTTTGCAAGGTCTTCCTTAGGGGAAAAAAAAATGTTGTAACCGATCTGGTAGCGTGCCTGGCCTTGCTGCTGGGACAAGAGCACAGAGAGCTGCTCGTCTGTGCTTTGCAGGCCAACTTTCAAGTGTAATTCACAACTTTCCTGCTGCCTCTCCTGTTCCTGTATGCTGAATTTCCATTTTTCATTCAAGAAAGAGGAAGGAAGGAATGGCAGTTTTGTAAAACCAGTGCATCCCTCTATAGGAACACCCACGATCAAAGGCTTAAAGCCCTGTCAGGCCCACACACACAAGCCACCTTCTGCTTTCACACTGTGCAGCCCACCCATGGAAATTCAGTCGTTATGTTCCTAAAACGGTATGTTTCTCAGCAGCAGTGAGCTCAGCAGTGCTGGCTCCAGCCCCTCCCAAAAGCATGACCTGGTCGCAGTGGCATGGCAGGCCGTACTTCTCTGCACTGCATAAGTGATTCTTGACAGCCACGTGACAAAACCACTGAGAAACCAAATGCACCCGCACATGGCCCGAGGGGCAGGTGAGAGGAGGTGGGAGACCCCCTGATCTTGCACCATTTTCCACAGACAGATGTGCTGAAACCCAAACAGAACGCAAACCCAGCAAGAACGCTACCGCCACTCACGGAATTTAAGCAGTTCTGGATCAGTGTTTCTCACTGAGATGTTTCTTGTGGAGAATGCACGCCTGTTTTTTTTCCTACACACCTTCAGTCATGAGGATATGCCAACACAGGCGACAGCTGCACAAGGACTGACCCTGATATGAAACACTGTACTGGTTAAGATTGTGTTGCAATTTTTTTTTGTTTAATATACATATTTATAAAATGGAAAGGGATGTTGCTCTCTGGAGGCCAAGAAACATCCTCCCTCTGAATCCTGTGGAGAAGGAATGACATTTCATTCCCCCTGTGCCCACTGCAGCAACATCCTTTTATTTTCCTCTTTTTTCTTTTTTTTTTTTCCTTTTTTTTCCTTTTTAAACAAATGAATTCCTGTAGGAACAGCCTTCCAAGCTGTACACCAATGTCTGCCATCCACATGGTCAGTTCCTACAGCCAGCCCCCACAGCCTGCCACTGCAGCTCCCTGCCCTCCTCACCACCAGCTCCCCTGCAGCAGGGGGCAAAATTCCCAATAATAAAAACGTTACTGGAATCTGTCGTGATCTCCAAAAAAAATGGAGAGATGAAGCAAAACATTCCTGTCAGGAATCATGGAAACTCGTTTCCTTACAACAGAGCTCTGCGTGTTTGGATGCACTGCATGGGCAGTAAAGTCTTGACGTCCTTCTGTTTAGCCAAGGTAACCCACAAGTCCTGGAGGTCTTTACACAGCAGACAAGTGGTGAAGCTGCTGCTGCTTTGGGGGTGCCAGCTCCAGGAGTGCCTGCACAGTCACAGCTACCTGTGTCAAACCTTTCTCTTCTAAAATATGGAGAGGCAAACATAATTGCTCCTGAATGGGGAACAAAACAAAGACAAAAACAAAATGGATGAAAAACACTCAACTGAAAAGGAAACCAAAATATGAAATGTTACAGACAGCTCTCTCTCTCTCTCTCTCACTCACACACACAGGTATGGCATGAAGCTGCTGCTTGCAAATAAGAGCAGTGACTACGTCTCCTCAAAGCAGGCGTTCCTGGGCTAATGGCCACGCTCATCCAGCAGCTGTCACACAGAACAAATAGTGAGAATGTGAAGGACTGTGGGAGAACTGAGAAACAGCAAAATCCTTAATTGCTGCCCGCGTGGAAATGGTAGGAATTAATGAAGTCAAAATCAGGCTGACTTAAGGAGGGGAAAACTTCACTTCAACACAAAGTGCTGCCTTACTGCCTCCTTTCCAAAACACAACTGGCTTTTTCAGGGACACAGCAAGCTTTGCTTTGGTACCAAATGGAAGCAAATCCCAACTTGGGAGCAGAAAAACAGCACTGTATGCCACGGATACACTGTGCAACAAGTCTAAGGGGAAAGGCCATGCTTGAAAGCACTTCTCCCAACGAGGCACTGCCTGTCTGAAGTCCTGCCCGTACAGTGACGTGACCTCTGCTATGTAAATTCCTGGGGAGCGACAAAAAAGCAGAAAGCACCATTTGTCTTCTGAAATGGAAAAAAAGAAGAAAACTTGCTTCTGACTGAAATGACTTCGGTAATAAATGTAGGAAATGTCATTTCTCCCATTCATAGCAATGAGAAATTAACAGCATGTCTGAAGACAAATACAGCTCCTACGTTACGTCTGAGTCACTACCGAAGGAGACCCCGACAGCAGCTTCCAAAATTGTCTGAAGAATAAGAGCAGTACACCAAGTGCAAGAAGGTTTCAAAGTGTTTATTAAGAGTTGTGCTATTCTCAGTCTCAGGTGGAGTCAAAGCCTCATCCTACAGCAGTGCTTGGCACAGGGGGGACACCCTCAGCCCACAGCAGTCACCCGAGGACACACGTGCCCAGCAGTCCTCTGTATCTTTAGAGAAATAACCAAGCTGTATTCTTCCTACAAAGCTACAGATTCTTTTTCCACGAGTTACTTCTGCAGCACCCTGCATTTCTCCACTCTTTGCATCTTTACTGATACTCCATACTAAAGAAATCCTTCAGCATAAATAATGGCAGCCAACGTTCCTCCCCCAAAGCTCTGAGTGGAGAGGACCAAGCCAGGTTGGCAGTGTGGTGGTGAGCCAGCCCATCCAGCTGCAATGCACTTCTCCTCCACAGCACTTCTTTGAAACAACGTGCTTTTTGAGAATATACTTGTCAACTGGAACAAATGTTTATTATCCTTTTTTTTTCTTTTTTTTTTTCCTTTTCATAGGTATGCAAATTGATAAGGGGAAAAGCTTTGGGAAGAATCCATACCACAGAGATAGCAGAACTTAAGAATGCGAAGGCACGGTTAGTGTAAGAGCCCTGGCAGCTTTTATCACAGTGTTCATTAGAAGAAGAAGATAAGGAACATAGGAACTGAGTTCATTTTAGTTCACACCAGTAAACAGTGCAAAAAATAGCTTATTTAGAAACAACACCCCCCACCAAAGGTCCCCTCTTTCCTCAGAAATGTTTTGCTTGGACAGAACGTTTTGTGCCGCTCACAGTGTGGTTTGGGAAGAGGGCATCTGCTCCTCCACTGCTCCTTTGCTGAATACTCACTGCGTGTTACAAGAGCTTGTGTGATCCACGAACACGTAACACATTTTGACTGCCAGTGACCACATCTGCAGCCAAACTCCTGAGTATCTTAAATTGTGCTTCGCAGTTGTTGCCAGGTTAATGCAGGAGTGCTAACACCATTAACCAGGCCCCACAAGCCACTTACTGCATTTTCAGGTATGACAAACAGGTACTGAAGTCACATTCAGAACAGGACTGTCACCCAGCACTTACCTGCGCCTGACCTCTGATCACTACTCCCTGAATTAGCCTACACTCTGAGGAGACATGGTCTTTTGCATGTGGCAGTGCCCTCAAGTCCTGAGGTGTCCCTGAGAAACACATTAAAGCACCAGGATGCTTTTCCAGAGGAGGGAAAAGCTGTGAAGCTGTGCAGAAGACTTCCTGAGATTTGTGTAACAGCACGGAGGGAGCTGAGCACGCAGCCAGGCCGTGTATTTCTGCAAACATATGATACCAAAGTTTCTAAAAATAACTGGATAGGAAGAAAAAGGGATGAAGCACGGATCTGGGCTCCCACAGTCAAGGGGCAACTCAGGAAATTTTTGTTTAGTTTTATCCAGAGCACAGCAAAATGCTTTGGCAATCCTATGGCACCTGAGAGAACCCAAACAATTTTTCCTTCCATGCCAGAAATATTTTCTTTCAGAGCTGTTCAGAGAGTTCAGTTTCTCTGCAAATCTCCTCCTTGATCTGTTATGAAGCTCAAAAAGCTCAGGATTCGTGGACAGCTATTTTAAAAACCCTGACTCATACATAAAACACGAGAATCCACAAACAGGAAAGTCAGATTCTCTCAGCAGCATGGATAAGGAGCCGGGTCCAAAAAAAATCCCCAGATCTTGTGGACAAAACCTATCAAGGCCATGTTTCCTAAGACTGTGAGATCTCATCAGGGTCACTGACATTGAAAACAAATGCTTTGTGCTGTGTAACATCTTTTTCATCAGATAATCCTGAAGCAATTTACTGGGTGCAGTTCTTACTATACAGACAGGGGAACAGAGGCACCAAGTGACAGCTGTGTCAGCCCACAGCACGCACCTGTGTCCCTAAACCTCAGCCCCCTGCTCCAGCCCACGGACAGCACCTCCTCCCCTGGCACTCCATCTCAACATCACACAGTAGATATAAATGTGAGTTATGTCACAGGTGGTAGTGTGGATGCACCGATGTGTTTACACACTGCATTTGTCACCTCTGTTACTTCTTTCCTCATAAGTGAGAAAGAGCACTTTGTACATGTGGCCTTGACAAAACCCCAAATCCTTTACCGAGAACTGGAGCGATGGAGGGAGGAAGCAGCACTGTCTCTCAGCTACAGGAAAAAGACCCAGCGATAGAACATACAGAGCGTTAGCATCAGAGTACAGTAAAACACCACAAAGCCCCAGAGCTGAACAGAAAGGGAGACAAGACTGGATTCTTCTGAATCTGTCCCCAGGGAAAGAAGAGTCTCAACTGTTCTTTTAACGCTGAGGTTTAGCTGAAGAATGTCAGAAGGGGAACAAAGATTGTCCTGTCCAGAGTGTGTAAGCAGGAAGGGAAAACAGACAGAAAAAAAGGTCAGTCAGTTAGCCATAGCAACATCCACTAAGCAGTCAGGCATCAGACATTTCAGATACATCCTACATGCTCAAGAAGTGTAACATGGTTATTTCTCACAAAGGAACCTGTACAACTCCCATTTCCAAGAACAAAGTGCAGATACACAGTGCTCAGTGAGAAGCCTGCAACCTACACAACTTACACACAGAGCCACCTCAGTAGATAAAAAAGAGCAGTTCACACACAGCTCAGAGAAAGCCATTTCTGCAGGGGAAACAGACTGCAGCCTTCTGAGATGCTTTTGGCACTGAGTGCTCATGCTCAGTCTCGTATCATAATTAATGAAACCAGCTCAAGGGATTATTTTTGTGCAGTTGATACTTGAACGCAGTATTCTGTGGAAATATCTATTACAAATTAGAGTTTAATTATTACTAATTAGAGTTTCAGTGCTCCATAACTATCCCCACTGAGCATCACTTGCCTGCTGTACATCAATGAAATCTAGATGCACAACGTGCTCAGCAGGAGCACTGACCAGCAACGTTTAGTGGAAATGCTGTTTCACTGTGATGCCTGTAATTGCATTTTCTAGAAGTAACCTTGTATGTAAAGCAGCATTCCTCTAAGAAGGTATTTCTGCACAGATCCATACTTCCAGAAAGCTCTTCATTTTTGTAATTAGAATTTAAATGAAAAGAAATAGCTGCAGGCATCTTCTCAACAAAAATACACAAGGCTGCCACGCCGTTCTTTCATACTGATATCTTACCTTCTCATCTCAGCAGGCATGTAATGTAGACATGTGAGAGCAGCTTTAGAATTCAGCTGGGGATATTTCAGTAAGTTTCCCCAGAGACATTCTCCTTGAACTCTTTCACATTAAAGCAGGAGAAATGAGAAAAACAGGAGGCTCCTAGGCAGAAGGTGCAGTTCATGGAGTACAGGCCTACAGGAGACTCTGTGCCCCAGCACTTTTCTCCTTTTGTTTTTAAACGTGTGTCATTTCAGTGATCAGCTTTGTACTCTAACCCCATAAAAATTACACCTCTGTGTGGAAGGCAGCTGTAAATAGGGAGGCTGCAATGGGACTGAACCATTTTCCCCCCAGAAGGATTTATATTGTACAGTCCCTGCTGGGAGTCACAGGCTCCAGTTTCTTAGGGGACTAAAATATCTCATGATCTCAAAACACTAATGATCATTTATGACTTCCTACCTTATTCCAGTGCCATTCACCAGTGAGTCATGTGAAACTGCTGGGCAGCTCAATAAATACGCTATCCTAAAATCCCAATGGCTCAAATACCTTTGTGCGGAGCTATCAGAAATACAGTGTGACTGAATGGAGAGCTCTGCTTTTAGGGAGAGCAGGGAAATGAGTCACTGGGTCTGCTTCTCCCTTTCACAATACATAAAAAGGAAAACAGCACCTACACAGAAACATCAGTATTTCTCTGTGTGAGAAACCAACCAAATTGATGCAGCAGAAGAAAAATAAAGAAAAATGTAAAATATCCAAACCATTTGTACTGAGGCAGCTGCTGAGTACGTCGAAGTGGAAAGGACAGGACAGCATAAAAACACTGTAACAGGACTCATTTCAGAAGGGAGAAAGAAAACCAGAGGTTAGAGTTCTACCACTGGCACATAACAGCAAGAATGAGGGTCTATGCAAAGGCAGCTACCATCACAGAAGGGCCAATAGTAGTGAGACTTCTTGGCAACACAGCACAGATGTTCACACAAGAGGATTATTCTGAAGGAACATCAAATGCTTTGGAATTAGAGTTACACATGCAAAACATCATCCTGATTTTACCCCACTTTTAAGCTGCCAAATTATCTAATACTGAAAAAACTGAACTGTCTCTGTCAAGTACCTTGCAGTTCTAAAGACAGTCTCAAGCTGCAGCCAGCTGTTAGGAGCTTAAGGCACAGCAGTCAGCAAATCAGACCTCTGATAGATAAACTACACCCAACTTCTTCTTACTGTGGAAGTCTTACCTACGCAGCGAGGCGTACCTCACACGTCAACCTTCTAAACTGTTCAGCACCTGATTTTTATCAAACATTTCAAGGGATGGGTTGGTTTCTTTCTTTTTTTTCTTTATTTTCTCCTGACCACCTACAAAACCACACCTGCAGCACAACGTCAGAAGAGCAGGACAGTGTACCTGAGGCACTCCGATCCTTCGGCAAGCTTCCAAGAAGTTCTCCACGTTCCGTCTGCATTTCGCCATCGTAAGTTTGGGCTGCAAAAGAAGCAGGCACAGGGTTCTTAATTGGAAGGATTTTAATGAAACTCTCAATAAATCTCTTCGCCAAGAAAGCCCACACCGCAATGAGTGGATAATTCAAACCAGGCTCTGCTGTAGTTTGCTTTACAAAGTTTCAAGCTTTCTGAAAAGCTACTTTGTGAGTGCTGGGTGATTTTTAAGGGCACAGTTGTGACCTGTGCTGTATTGGTATACAAAGTGTTACATAAAACAGGCTGACAGTTCCAGTGACTGAAACATGATCATTTCAAAAGCACGTTTTGAATGAAGCATACATACACAGCACCTGTGCTGTGATTTCAGTGCTATTTAATGATATGAAGCAATCTGGAGTCCGTTCTGGATCACTACATTAAATAAATACTTAAAATCTTGTTTCGTTAAGAAAGAGATAAAAAATGAAGGTTAGATGAAACCAGAAGATCACGGAATGAAACTGGAACTGCGACTTGCTGCATACAAGCTTCTTGCAGATGAATTCACTGGCACTCTTCAAGTTAAGACTTTTTCTGCACAGTTGGCTTTCTCACCTCTACACAGACAAAGCACTGCACAGGCTCTGTCTTGTTTCTATTCCTGAAGCTTATTCTTTTCTGATTAAAGAGACACGAGCTTCCTGTTCCTTCATACAAGCTGCCCACAGTCTGTGCAGCAGCAGCCTCTGCGAGTTCAGTGTTTTTCCTGCAGAGGGGAGAAGAGCAGACTGGTGGGGCTCTTCCTCTGCACCCTCAGTCTGCCACATTCCCCCACTAAGTAAGCAGGTTAAAGGCTACTGCTGACTTCTTTCTCCTGCAGGACAGAGGGAGCACAAAGATCACATTGTGACTGAGGAAAGACACGATGCCTCTTCTGCTGCTGGAGCCATCCAGCTACAGGCTGCCTCTTCCCCGAGATTTATGACAAAGCCATGATTTAACTTGTAACACAGAATATTCAGCAGCACATAAAACCAGGCCATTGAGAAGATATTCCTGACGACACGAGTCTTGTGAATAGCAGCTGTCTGCATTTCTCTCAACAATTCCACAATCTGCCTGAAATGCTGGCATGTCCTGCCCAGCCGTTCCCAAAATAATGAAGACATCTCATTGTTCACAGAGCTCGGAGCAGGAGGAACCACAATGATACAGTATGCAGCCCTGCAAGTGCCAGTGCAAATTCCAACCAACACAAGGACTGACTCCAGAATAAGGAGCAGCAAACAACAAGCTTGTTTCAAATTCTTCCTGCAGGAAAAGACTTTTTCCCCCTATTTATATACTTGTAAGATAACACGAAGGTGCACAACAAGCAGTTTGTCTCTCTGCTGTACTTTCAAACAGCTGGTCCTAAATGTTTTCACTGAACTTTTTGACTGCCACAGATTTTTTGTTGTTTGATTTTTTTGTGGCAGATGAGATAAACAATTTGTCACTGTGTCACAGCTTTAATTCAGTGCTCTCCATACACAATACAGAATAATGCACCTAATAATGCATTACCTTCACTGCCCCACAAAAACACAGCACTTCAGTAAGAGAAACAATTTCTTCACTTGTTAAACTTATCTGTGCACTTCTTTCCTTGCTCTGAACAGCCCCTAGATAAAACAAACTATTTTTTCCCCTGTTATCACAAAGGTATGACTGGATTTATTTTGTTCCAGGAGATGGTGCTCTCCAAGCACAGGCAAACACAGCTCAAGTATGCTGTGCTGGAATTCCTGAGTGGAGAAACGTGTAGTGCTGTGATATGGACACAGAAATCAATTCGGCTTCTCTGCTTGCCCTTGCTGCTCTGTGCAGTGGGATCCCAAATAATGTAGAGATGTCATTGTTACATACTTACAACAGCAGGGGAGGGGACGTGGATGCTGGGGACAGACCGAGGACGCACGTGGTTAGCCAGGTGGCACAGAACGACGCCGTCAGTGAGGGCTGCTCCCAGATCACTGGGCAATGACACCTTCAACCGTGACTCAATATTCTGTGAAAAATGAACATGGACACAAGAAGTAAGTGCTGCCTTCCTCAAACTGTTTCATTCTGCAGAACGTTTTATAAGAGCAGAAGCATTTGCATTCCAGCTCCCTGATCACACTCCGGACAGTTTGGAGGACAGGTTCTGTACTGTGCTGGGCCAGAGCTGAACGCAATCTGGGAGCACTTGAGTTCAGTGACAAAGTTTTCTGTGCACAGCATGGGGGACTAATACAACCATTCTTCAAAAATAACAGGAATCAGGGTCTAAGAACAGTACAGAATCCTTCACACTCTCAGCAAGTGGCTCTGCAAAGGGAAGTGAAAGTAGTTGTCAGCTGGAGGACAATGTAGCTTGCAATAGTCTCAGTAAAGAAAAACAGACTTTTACTTAGTGTAGGTTTTAAAGATGATGTAGTTAACATTTGTTTAAGAGATAAACACAAATTCAAATCAGATTCTACTTCAAATGCTGTGCAAACTTCACCAAGTTGTTAAGTTCTATCTAAAATTTTAAGTACATAAAAAAAGATTTAAGCTTACCTAGGAAGCAGAACAAGAGAGACTGTACATAAAGCATTCTGAGATAAGAGATGAAAGGCTCTACAAACACTGAGTTTTGTTTCATTTTACTTAAGAGAGCTTTCTTCTTTTAGAGAAAGCAGGTTGTCCTGGCTCTTAAAATTTGCAGAGAAAGAACCCTCTGTCCCTCTGGGATGCTTATGGCTTTCAGAATCAGCTTTAAGAAAGAGGAATTCTTATTTACCAAGAAAGCTCAAAGTATTACAACACTTCAAGGAATCCCTTCACAGACAGCATAAGTGTGCCTGGGGGCAAAGCAGAGCAGTACCTTAATGCCCTGTGCAATATTCAATATTTGCCATTGTCATGGGTACAAACCAGGGCCTACTGGCCCTCAACAAACAACAATCCTGATTATATACTTTGGCCACAGATACTGTACAATTAACTAAGGATAAAGTGAGAGTCAGTAGGTACACAAGGAAAGCACACTGCTGTCATGGCTGGCAGCTGCCTCTGTGTGCCACTCAATTGTCCATGGGCTTTATAGCAAAGATGCATTTTTACAAAGAGATTAAAAGGGAGACACTGAGGGAGCTTCCCAGGGAGCTCCCTGCACACATGAAGGATGATAAGGAGGAAAGCACACATGCATTTTAAAAGCAAAGATCACTGCACAGTCAGAAGCAGGAGTTAGGGCTGCGTATTTCACAGCAGCTGAAACAAACCTTATCCACAATAAAGAAGTAACCACCACTGCATCCATCTGAAAGAAACACTCAGACTGCACAGTGCCATTTAATTTCACAGAATCACAGAATCATAGGGGTTGGATGGGACCTCAAGAGATCATCGAGTCCAACCCCCTGCCAAAGCAGGTTCCCTACAGCAAGTCACACAGACAGGTGTCCAGGTGGGTCTTGAATATCTCCAGAGAAGGACACTCCACAACCCCCCTGGGCAGCGTGTCCATGTGTCATGCGTGTGTCACACATGTAACTTCAAGCTATCATTTTGCAAACAATTTTCTTGGGCTTCTGCTTAGATATCCATTAACTCAGATAAACCTAAAAGCTCACAGATTTAACATTTAACATTTAATCTACGCATTGCCACACTCATTAGAGGTGTCAAAGATGTTGCAAAAGGTATTTAGGTGCTACTCTGGCTGAGAATAAAAAATAGAATAAAATAAAATAAAAGCAACCAGTCTATTTCAAAGGAAGATGCTGCTGGATTGGATTTGAAAACTGGATACAATTTTATGTGTGTTAAAACTTTCAATATTGACAGTTTAGGTTCAACAAGTAGAACTAAGGTCCTTTTTCTCTGTCTGAACAACAACAAAAAAGACAGCTGACTCCTCACCATAACTGGTTCAGTGAGATCCATCCAAACCACAAGGGCAGCCTCAACGTGATGGCACACAGCGCGTTTACCGAGAGCTTCACGTACTGCTTGTCAGCACTCACCTTGCGGAGCTGCTCTATTAGCTCCAGCTCCTCCTCACGCTGCTTGGAGTGCTGTCTAACTCGAGTGTCTGCAGAGTCATTAGCAGGAGACAAGGCACGGGTAGAGGATGAAGCAACCACTAAAAAAACAGCAAGAAGGAAAGAGAAATCAGTAAGCGTGGTTTGGCTGACTGCCCTAGGCTGCTGCATTACACATGTACAGTGTTCCAGAATGGACACAGGGCATTGCTTTTCTCAAATCTGCTTCTTTAATAAGCCTATTAACCCATCAAACTAATGACCTGCTCACCCAAATGAGCTGTTTCCTAACACATCATCTTTTCCATTTAGATTTTGTTGTTTCTGTTGGCAATTAATCATTCACAAGAACAGATGAAGTATAAAGAGTTCAGCCTTTCTACAGGCTTTGCAATTCAGTCATGTGCTGCTATGTATAGTGCAAAATCCACCAAGGTGCTTTTATAAATTGTCAAAGGCTTGTGTGGCATTTCCTTGCTATCTTTTTGGGCTCAAGGACAAGGACCAGGAAGAACACATTCCCACATTTTCACAAATACCACAGTGGTTCATAAGGTATTTATGATGCCACATGTTTACCAGTGGAATCCTAAAGTTAGTTTGATGATAATGACCTGAAGTAACAGAACAGTGCAAAACCTAGGAATGCAGGTGTTAATACAAGCTAATTTCTGAGTTATATAACCTACCTTTGTTTGCTTCATCCCTGACAGCTGCTCGGAAAAGGAAACTCTCGGGTCGCTGGGAAGGGTTTCTATAGGAAGGCAGGGCTGCATGACCAGGATGTGGAGGGGAAAGGTGGACTAAACAAATGTGGGAAGGCACAGGAAAGGAAATGAGGAAGAAGGAAACTGTTAGAGTTTAAATAGGAAATGGGTTCAGCAACGTGGTAATTAAAACAAACAAAATCAAATGTAATATAATGACAAACTAAATTACATGCATGCATGATAAAAGCACAGAGCAGGAAAAGGCACTTTCAAGGACACTTGCCATGCAAAGCACATTCCACATACCACCTCCACCAACTGTTCTGACTGTTGCTGAATGGATCTGTGGCCAAAGCCTCCGCTCTCCCTGAGGACACACTGCAGCCCTGCTGCCTCTCCCCTCGTGTTTTCAAGGAAACCCAAATAACCAGGAAAGCTCTCAAGCACAGCAGTGCCACATTTGGAGATGAGACTGGTGCTCCCTTCTCCTCAAAGCACAGATGTGCAGGCAGATACTTTATTTTTTCAGAACCCTTGCCACCTTTCCTTGTTACCTGTCTGAGTGGTAGGCGAGCCAGGAGAGATGGTGGATCTGTCATCACTCTGTAGACAAAAAAGTAGAAGAGTATAAACGGTCCTAATCTGGAAAAAGCTCTGAGTACATTTTTATTATTTGCTGTGTTGGATAAAAGGCACCATCCATCTAAACACATTTCAGAAGGAAAAGCCAGGTGTGCAAAACACAATGTACTGCTCCCCAAGTCTCATCTCTACAGAAAGCAGCTGAACTTTCTTTTTGTTTTGCAGGAATGCTAGAACTCCACAACTACTCATTGCTGAGGAAGAAGTGATGAAGCAGCACAGACAGTGCCATGCTGCCTTTGTTCACTCTTCCTTCTCACCAAGACGTTGAGTATTCTTTGCAGAGGGGACACAGCAAAAACAGCTGATCAGAAAACATGCAAAACTTGCATCACAGCAACACGGATAGGAATGCACAGCCCCTCTGACACCTTGAAACTGAAAAACTCCTATTCATTGAATATCACTTTCCTGACTGAAATACAGGGCAGTTTTACTACAGTGCTTAACACAGACCAGCTTCTCATGATGAATGCACTCAGAATAGCAGTTGTCACAAAAGTATAGGATACCTATACTCACTGGAAAAACAAACCAGTAAAGAATACAACAGAAGTACTTTATCATAAACTCAACTTTGCTAAGAGAAAATCACCTTGTAAATAGAAAGCAACATCAAAGGCAATGAGGAGCCCCTCAGAGCACACGGGTTACCATGCTTTCTAGCTCAGACACAGCCTAAAGCTAAGATGAGGTAATAGTTACTACGATTTAATCAGGAAAATCAGAATCATGCCCTACCTGAACTTTTGACTAAAAGCTGACATACCCACACCTGTTAAAACAGATGTGTGGATCCAAGATTTTTGTTGGTTTTATTGGTGAATGATAATAGCAAGAGATACCTTGACAGCACTGAAAGCAGAGGATTTAGGCAGGGCAGCAGCACAGCTTTCTTGATTCAACCCTGAGAGTGACTGAATACAGAAAGAAGGCAGCAGCAGTGTTAGCAAGCAGCTGGCAGGGCACGTGCACAGGTGGGATTGAGCAGCCAAGTTAGAAAGGAGGAGGTGCCAACAGTTACGTTCTCAAACACTTAAGATGCAAAAGACAGGCACAACAGATATTTACTCTTCAAACTGTGGTTAAAGCTTTCCTACTCTCCTGAACTTTCTGGCTAATAAGCTTGGGAGGTGAAATTTTCCTTTCTATGCACAGCAAAGTGAAATCAGAAGCAAACCTGAACAACAAACAGGTTAAGAACTTCCTAAAGAAACATCTCAAGTAACATCAGACTCTCATTCCAATGGAAAGCGTGCCCTGTAACAGTTCCTCCAGAGCCACTACTCTAAATAAATGCTTTCCTTTTTAATGTCTCAAGTATGATAAGCATTTGTAGTAAGTTAACTTAGCAAAGGTACTCAGATTGAATGGGCTAAAGAACACACATCTGTTCTGCCACCAATACCTAACGCTGCTCTGTGTGAATTACACCCAGAGATGTTACACACAGGGCAAGCCTTACACAAACAGCTCCATGCCCCATGCAGACGTAGCAGCTGATCCTCAGAACAGCCTCCTCTTTGCAGCAGTGCAGAGCTAACCTTCCTTGCTTTTGTTGTTTGCTTTACAAGTTTCAAGATATTGTTTCAGCAAACATAACATCAGCTAGTATAGCAAAAAGCAAAGTAAAACAAGCAGTGGTGGTCGGCAATTTTAATGCAACTTCATTCCTGTACAAAAAGAGCAAGACAGCCTTGACACAGACTAACAAGCAGCAGTCACAATCCACAAACTCAGCAGTGGGCAAAGAGGGGGGAACACAGCACACACAGGGTAAGAGAAGCACAACAGCAACACAGCGCATGCTCTTCACCTGTTTGCGAGTCCCTGGCCTTCTCTTAATGGTATTGGTGTTATTGTCAATCTCAAACACAGAGAGAGGCTCAAAGCCATTCTGTCAGGGACAGAGAGGAAAGAAAGGGAAGGAAGAGAGGAAGAAGTGAGGCAAAGAACTATAAGAAAAGGTAGCTGTGATACAAGGAGAATCAGGGTGCTGCAATTCAGACTTGCACACTACTGCACGCGCTGCTCTTCATTTCTACATCTAGCACTGAAGTTACAGAAATCTCCCCAGCCAGAAACAACTTCAGATATAGGGAATGCCAAAACACAGCCCAACTATGTCTCTTTAGTAACTAAAAATATGGCTATTTCACATCAATTTGATTGTCAGTTGTCTGAGCATACAAAGGGATGCCAACTGTCCGAGAGAAACCTCCAGGGCACAAGTTAGCATCATTCACATCATGCTTACTTCACTCATGCTGTTATTAATTGTAGCACAGTGGTGCCCAAAAGCCTTAACTTAAAATGTTTCACAGATCCCATGTGTTAACTGTGGTGGTGGTCCCAGACCACAAGAAGGAAGCACGCCGAAGGCAGCCCACTGACACGAGTGTTATATGAAGAGTCACAGCAGCTGCCTGATGCCCACTGGAAAGAAGTGATCAGAGCAATGTGTACAACACAAACACACTTCAATACGTGTAAATGGCAACATACAAGGGGACCAAAAGAAAAGCAATGAGATTTAAAAAGGAAAACCACAACTTAAATTTGGCTTCTAGGAATTTTTCTGTTCAAGAGGTAACAACACCTGAAGAAGGAAGAAGTCAAATAAAGGAGATTGCATTCTAAGTAACCATTAACTTTTTGTGGTATTTTTGTAATGATTTTCATTACTTTGAGCTGAATGCAACAGTAGGAGCAAAATAAAAGCAACTGGCTGCTCAGTTTATAGAGCTCTGGCATAAGGATGGAAACGCTGAACACATCTTTTACGATATCTTTGTGTACCATTTTCCTCTTTTACCACGAAGTGTTACTCCCACACCTTGAACCTGGAACAATTAGTGGAAAATCCAATAGCCAGTATACAGCTGCATTTGTGTGCAGTGTTTAGGCAAAGAAAATGATAAAGAGGAAACTATGTAAATGGAAAAAGTGTACTGAACTGTCATTAGCAAATGGTGTTTTAATATGAGTGCCCCTATGCTTCACTGAAGGAAAAGAACGCCCTCAGGGGTTTGGCATTGAGCTAGATCCAAATTCTAAGAACAGAAGAAACGTCCAAGGAAATGCAATAGAATTAAAAAAGGTTAAAGTAACTTCAACTCTTACGACTTCTGTTTTTTAAGTAAACTAGTGATCAACTCCTTGTTGTTAGACAAGTTTTTGTCACACAAAATACATCAGTGAAAAAAAGAAGTGCTGCAGAGCCGTGAGCTATAGCCAGAGCTGCATGTTCCAGTTACAGTAACCACTACACACAGCTGTCCTGGCATCTGCCATCATTAGACACAGTATGCATTTCCACTGCAGCAGCATCTGCAGATCACACTTCAGTAGTTCAGAAAACCAGCGTTTCATACACTGAAACCACGATGTGCAGGATGCAGGGTTTAGTGCTGCTGAAAAAAAGCAAGAAATCACAAGAAAGTTTAATACAGAAATGATTGTTATCAAATGGAATCCAAACCTTTCCTGCCAGCCTGGCCACTTCTTCCCCCCAACCCCTTTTTAGTACAAAGATTTAACCTGAATAAAGAAACAAAAGAAACCACTGTGGATGGAAGTTCAGCAAACCGACTGTTAACAGCTCCAAGTGTGCAATCTAAAATCCAGTATATCAACTTACAATAAAAATCATGGGATGACACTAACAAATAGAAAGGGTCCTTAAAATGGATCATCTTTGAAACACTCTAAAGACGAATTCACTGTCAACAGAATATCAGCCCTTCACAAAACCCACGTCTGTTCTCCTGGCTCTTACAGCCCATACAATGTGCTTTTCTATTCAGATGAGCTGACTGTGATCTCTGTAGACATGCATGCATGGTCACAACCACCACAACGCATTCCTTTCATAGCGAGCCTTCTTCTGCCCCCTCACAGTGCTCAGCATGTGACAGCACGACACCAACACGTTTGAATGAAGAGACAGTAAACATTTTGACCAACATGTTTTGAAAGAGATGTATTCTGAGAGCACTGCCCATAGGAAATGTAGGCAGGTAATAGGGATGCACATGAGTTAAGAACATAAATCCCAGGCATGCAGTCATGCAACGGCAGGCAAATCAAGTGTATCTCCCTTCTAGAGACAAGGATTGTGGCATTAATTATATTCTTTAATTATGCTACATCACTAAAATGCCATAAAAGAAGAAATAGCATAAAACATGAAGTAGGTAGGAAGTTTTTTTCCTTTTGCTAATGTTCAAAATAGGTAATTAAGACATCTCCATCGATAACCCGCAGCAGAGTATGAGAAATATTTCAGGCTTTGAGCACTTCTGCACACAGCAGTATTTCCCTTTGCTGTGCTACAGTTCCCAGGACACCAAAGCATGCTGCAAAGCTCAAGCAGGAGGCTGTATCCTAAGCACTGAGTTGTCCATTTGACATGAAGAGCTCAGCAATTAGGGAGCAAACTGAACAGAGGAAGAATCAAACTGTAATGACCAGAGATCAGTTTTGAGTTGCTCTACATTAGCAGTAATTTCCTTCTGCTCTCAGTAAGTGATGAGCTTTCATTATTTGGCAGGAAAACTGTATTATTAAGAAATGGCTGACAGTAAAATATCAACACACTCAAAAGAAGTCCTTCTCAAAGAAGAGCTCATGTTTTATGCTATTTAGATTAGATCGGAAAGAGTTGGTCTAATCTGATTGACCATAACACATTGTTATTTTGATGCTCTAGGATCTGCCACAGAAAAAGGCTGTTGCGTGCAGGATCTTACCACTAACAAGGCACTATCATCAGTATGCTGAGACCTTCTGGATGGAAAGGGACACTGGGAGGTGGGAGAGATGGAGCAATGTCAGAAACAAACAGAATGACACAGCAGTGAACAGACAGACATTCTGGAACACGTGCTGCTTGTGAGGCGCCATCTCTACAGTTCCACACAGTACTCAAAATGCATAGGAATAAACAGCCACATGACCCATGAATTACAGGATGTTCCTATCAGGAATCAATTATTCTGCTCTCTGTGCTGTCTCAAGCACATACAGTCAACCATGCATGCACAGTTTTTACCATGGGAGAACAAAGGACCCTTTAAAAGAGTAAATTCAGAACAGAAGAACATTAAAAAGGAAAAGAAGCAAAAACTTTTTCAGACATCCCACATTTTGGTGATTTCCAAAGAAAAAAAATAAGGTGAAAAATGCTTCTAAAGAGATCATTACTTGCATTATGCTATTAAAGGTTTTGATCTGATTAACACTGCCATGTGAATTAATTTCCCTCATGTCAGAAGGGATGGCAAGTGGTGGAAGAGCATTTGTTACTCTGAAACGTGATGCACACAGTGAGCAGATGTCACTGGCTCAGGTCTGTATATTTTAAAACACCGAGCTCCGTGTGATTTTTTGTCCCCTTTCTATTGCCTTTGACTGTAAAATGGTATTAAAATTAAGTCCTTTTCTTTTGTCTTGAATAAGCAGACAGACCTCAAAATGAAAACAGCTGATCTTTCTGGGCTAATAGGCAATACAGCAGGCAAATGGGAGGAAACTGATGGATGGATGAGAAATGAGTGCACCACAAAAACCTGCTTGAACGCTCCCATTAGAAAGTGAACTGTATTGCTTCCAAGCAGCATCTCGAAAGGGAACGTGAAATCTATTTTCTGTACAGCACACAGAAAACATACAAGAAAACAAAACACTCAGACACACAATCTACACAAACAGAAGGAAATATTAAACTCATCTGTAAGGGGAGGTGTGTGCCTGGGGTGCCAACCAAGGGCTTATCAAATGTGAATATACTGAGCTATAACCCAGTCCTGAAGGGTTCTCCACAGTCAGGAAAACCTCTGATTTCTGAGACAGCTTTTTTCCCCTGGAGAAAAGTAATGCTCTCATTGGACTCTTACCTCACTATCCAGAGGACTTTGCTTCTGAGGACTTAAGGACGCTTTTTGCTATAAAGAAACAAAGGAAAGACCAATTTAAAACAATGAGACAGAAAAAAAAGCTCTGAATTATACAGTATAATTTAGAAGTGTTTTAAAACAGAAATAGTTCTATTTTTAAATAAAACATGCAGCAGGCTGATTTCAAGCTTCCACAGAACTGAAACTTCACTAATATTATTAGTCAAAAACCAGCCTTTATACTGTATGAAAACAAAAACCCCAAATTGTTTTTGCATCTTAAAGAGGCATAAGAGACCCAAAATACAACCCAAGGGAGGAATTCAATTGCTGAGAACAAAGTTCTCATGAATAACAAAGGCGTGAGAAGAAAAAAAAGAAAAGAAAGCTCTCAATGAAGATGCATTTTGTTAAGTTTTTAACTGGAAGACTGAGCTGATTTTCTTTAATAATTAAAAATATTAAAAAACACACCTAGTTGTGTTAGAGAAAAGCCTGGTGCACAGGCAGCTGAAGCCCTATCTGTTTCTTTGTTTGATTTATAAAATATCATGCGTGCCCATGAGTGCAGCATGCAAGCATTAATGACCATGGCAATTCATTTTCATTAAGAGCAGAAAAGATACAGGTTTGGAATCAACCTGGGACGAAAGGAAGGTACCTTAACAAAGTCGAGAACAGCTTCCCTCTGGATCTGCTTTGTTCTCATCCTTTCCTCCTCGTACTGCAGAGCTGCCAGCTGTGCCTCCCGACGGGTACGCTCGATGTGCCTGCGGTGCGGATCCGGATCTGTATTGGGCACCTGGAACAAAACAGTGCACTGTGCTGTTCAGACAGAGCTACAGTGGGTAAGGCAGATGAGAAACAGTCTGCCTCTTATGGCTAGGTGAAGTTTGGTTCTGTATCAGACTTAGCCAAAAGAGTAAGATGGAAGAGCTGGATGCGTTACCTGGTTCTGGTGACTTGACAGAAAGTAAGGTGAATCAGCCGGGGGTCTGCCAAATGGAAAAAGAGAAGGTATACTTTTAATCTTAAATTAAAAAATAAAATCATATATGAATTGTCAGTGATGCACAAGTATCTTATTAACTGTAAGACTAACTCCTTAGTAAGATGGTTACTGCAGCAGTTTAACTTCATTATTTCATGATCGACTCCGTGCAGTCATTTCTACCTCTTCTCCTGAACTGTATTAAAATGCTTCTGTAGCTCAAGATGTACCAGTGGCTTTGTTCATTTGGCTCATTGCATTGTGATATCCAGTACCTAACACTCATTCTCCAGGAGCTGATTAAGTAACCAATCCAGGAGTTCTACAAATGATCCTCATACAGAGGAACAACTGGCTACTATGGTCAGCAAGGTTAATAATAAAAAAAAATATTTAGTAAGAGCTACACATTTCTTCTCCCTACCTCTCTGTCCTGTCCACATAACTCCTTAATACTTGGTGATGCTCTCTGTCCTGCATGAAATTTAGAGTTTCAGGTCTTCGCAATTCATCAGTGTCCCTGCAGATAAACACCAAGTGGAAGGGGGATTGGCCACTGATGCATAAACACTGTCAGACAAATCCTTCTCCAGATTACAGCTGTTGGTAAAACTAATTGCTGAGACACTTAGCTTCACACAACCACACAGGTGAAATTTAAGACAACTAAAGAAACGCTGTGATACCAAGTTAGGTCACAGCTACAGCATTTCATGCTTCAATAGATGTAATTTCCTTAATTATCAGAATAATTTCAAAACACAGGAAGTTTCAATCTCTCTTGATATTACATTCTGAAGATTACAGGCCTTTCTGTTTCTGGAAAGAACAGCACTCAGAGTTCAACTAAGTTCCAGGAAGCATACTCAGAACAGAGTGCACTCAGCAGCGCTGTATCAGAAATGCACCACAGCCCATCCAGGGGCAACGACTGTATTTACTGAGCTGAATCAACTGATGTAAGTACTCTTAAGATGAAGCCTGCATTACATCCAACTCTTCCAGAGTTTTAATGGCTCCAGCATGCTTAAAAAAAAAAAAAAAAAAAAAGAAAGGGCTGCATGCCAAGGCATTTGCAGTGAATTATAGTGGAAGCAGTTTGGAGCTTGTGATTGGCACAAATGAAATATTTGTCTAATATATGCTTAAAATTATATACATCAAAACCTGCCAATTGTCACATGGCTGTTTTTCCATAATCTCGGGGGCAATAACATTACTTGTTTTCAGTGCCTGATTAAGAATTTTGCTCAGCTGCACCAGAATACGAATAAGCTACAATTCCCCTGGATCCTTCATTAATGACTTGCACATGAAGAGCCACTGCCATTCTCAAGTTAATTTTGCTAGCAGCAGACACCCTACTAATCTAAAGTGCCTTTATCATTAAATCCATACATGTAAACAGCAGCTTACTCCTGGTTAACTGCCTTCTTGCCTTGTTTTCTTCTTATGGAATTTCTAGTTTGTGTAATTATTTCTATGTTGACCATCAATGTTCCAACAGGACAAAATATCATAAAACCAAAACCAAACTGGCCTGTCAAACCACAAGCATTTGCTTCATTTGGGGAGAACACGTTAGGTTCTCCACAAACTATTTTATGCTTTACTTACAGATTCTACAGGGTAAGGAATGCTGATATATACTGATGGAGTCACCCTCTGTTGTATCACTGCAGCTCCTATATTTACACGCTGACTGCACATTTCAAGATCTCTGTTAAAACATTGCCATGATTCCAGGAAAATTTACACACTATTGTTGATTTCTTGTTCTCTTTGAAGACCATTTTTAAGCACCGTGACACTGACAGTGTAAATAATGACATATGACAGCCTGCAGTTCTCTCCCTTCCTCTCTCTTTTAAAATATTCCTAGTGCAGCTGAGCTGGTTTTCTGCTGCCTCCTTCACATTCATTTTCACCCCACAGAATACTGTAATGTTTCAGCAGCATATTTAAGGTGCTGTCAGTTTTGATTTCATTTACATTATCAAAAAGCTATTATCTTTCCTATTCTCTACTCTTTCAACAAGACACCCAGACATCCCAAAATTAACCACCTCATTTATGTCCTCTCCAACTCTGACCCACGTGTTATGGATAAGAATTTATCTATTATTTAATCAAAGCACAAATGAAATCACAGAAAGCATCTATTACATCCGTTCACAACTATATGCTTTATTTTGGCAGATTTCTTAACCAACTCCCTTAAATCTGAGCACTGGCACAGAACAGTCAAGCCTTTTGATCACTGCCATTGTTAGAATATGAATTCCACATCCAGAGTAATAACATATCTGTGAAGTGCCATGCACGCCCCCAGTGAAGAAAAAGGGAATGTCATTTAAAAAAAATTACAGGAAAACATTCAGTGAAGGCGTTCTGGATTCATCACAAAACTTTGTACAGATGAGCATCAGCACATCTCTTACCTAGTGTGCTGTAAATACCGTCTCGTGTCCTCAGCCTTCTGAAATTCTCTAGTAGATACAGGCTTTGCTGGAGAGCTCTGTGTAAAACAGCACAGGAGACTGAGTTAGCAACAAATCCACAATACTGTACATTAAAAGTCAACGCATCCCTTCATATAATAACAATTCCAACAACTGGAATTTAAGATATCCAAGAGAGAACCACAAAACACATCTGAGAGGTGGCTATTTCCAACTAGGCAAGCTCACTTCTCTTTTTTCCTGTGATTTAAAGAAACCTTTGTATTAAGACTAAATACACCTACTGAAAAATTGGGAGTGTAAATACACCCACTACTAAGAATAACACAGGGAATTAAATAGAGGTAGGAAATAATAAATATCACTTAGAAGAAATGTAGAGATAAGCCCTGAGGAAGGTTTATACAACTGTACAGCAAGGAAGTCTGGAAGCTCAGAAACACAGCATACAAAGCTGATGCTCTCCTATGATGCCCTAATGACAAGTCACAGGACAATGGAAAAAGGAAGACGTGAGATGAATACCTACAGCTTAAATTGAATTATAAAGTCATGGATCCCATTGGGAACAGACATACTGCTCTTGGTGTTATTTTTCAACTTATATTTGGACCCAGAACATAGAAAAATGGAAACTTGATTAACTTGTCACTGTTCATTTGCTACAATGCAATACAGTTGGCCTTTTAACTTTTAGTGTTCTAAAATTGCTGCCTTTTTAGAGAAATTGTGAACAGCTTCATTTTTATGAATATGAATAGGTTCATACAGGTTCATATGAATACAAATCTATAACTTGTTTGATGTTGATCTATGTCTTTTCACTATTCAAAGTGAACAGCCCTTGCACTGTGTTGCCAGCAGCTGCCTTTTCTGAGTTCTACTCATTTCTATGCTTCAAATGGCATCATTTGATGTTGCATTTGTGAGATGTCCAAAAGGAATACCTCTCCAACAGACATTCAAAGCAGAACAGGCACAGCGATCCTACATCAACACTGAAGGGTCATGATCTCTTTCTCCCACAGTATCTTTCTGCTTCAAAACACACAATGATCCAAAAAGACACATCTGAACTGCAGCAGAACAGGTGCTGTTTAAGCATATCAACAACCAGCAAAGATCTGCTGGGACAGGTTGCTTATGCAGCATATATAACAATCTGCTGAACTGGGAAGCTGTGCATGTAGGTACTAATTAAGACTCACAGCACACAGAAAGAAATGTGACGGGGCTAAAACCCTCTGCTAGAGTTTGATTTCTGAGGAGACTCTGCCATGTCCAGTATCCAAACAGTACACAGCGTTCGCAGCAGAGGCTGCTACAACCAGAACGGAGATGTCTTCCAGTTTGGGCACACTGCTCATCCATATGCTGTGAGGAAACAGGTGACACTCAGGAATGGGATGGCAGTTACTCAGAGTTCTGAAATGCAGCCTTCCAGTGCAAGCACTACATACCAACTTAAACAGAAAGATACTCGAGAACAAAAATGAAAAAGATACTGTTTAGACTTGCTGGGAGGAATGAACAGAGAGGCTTCTTTGCTTCCTTTGTGTGTGTGAGTGTACGGAGTGTCTGTGAGAGAAGAAAATAGGCCAGAGCTACTCATGGCCATATCCAGAGATCTGCAACATGCTGGTTGGAAAACCTAACCCGTCTGGCAATACTTTCACCCACTGCTCTTTTAACTGCATGCTTTTGCTGACTGAGAACAGTCGGATGCCAGATTGATCTCAAACTACAGGCAATGTTTTTTGTCCACACAGGTGACTGTAGACATATCCAAGTCTGTAACCTGAGGTGACACTTCGGAGCTTTGCTCAAAACTGAGATAGAAACTGTTTGCAGTATACAGTGGATTTCCTGAAAAGTCTGAGTATTGAAGTTACTCTAAACATAAAACGTTATGTTCATGGTAGTAAGTTTCCTGATGTATAACTTAAAATCAACAAGAACAGCCAAATTAATGGAGCTGCAAAATTCACATAGTAAATCTTGAAGCTGGCAATGAACATTTTTTCCCTTAAAAAAGCCATTTGTTCAGTAATTCATCAGGAAAACATGAACAGCAAACAACATCTTAGGTATCACCAGTTATCATTCAAAAGCATCAACTTCTGTGTTTTCTGATGACAGTATTCCTCTGGAAAACCATTCACTTCACACAAACCCAGAGCTCAACAGGAGAAGCGTGGCTGCTGTAGCCTCACCCCACAGCTCCCAGTGGACACTCAGGAGCAGCTCAACGCTCCAGCCCTGACCCTCCACAAAGCATGACAGATCCCCCAGATCAGATCAGACCATACTAATTTCTTCTTTCTTTTTCCTCTGTAAGAAAACCTGTGAGGATAAGAAGCATTAATATAAACACAAAGGCTTTCCTGTGGCATATGAATTGAATTAAATAAAAGCACCACCTCATTAGAGATTCGTCGCTGGTCAATATATGCCATGAACTGCGAGCTGAGGCTGTCTGAGTCCATGCACTTGGGCTGCCTCACCTCCTCCTCCTCCTCTTCTGTGGCACAGCTATCAATATAGTCGATCTGATCGAGATCATGTTCCACTTGACATACACACACAAAGGAAATACCCATCATTAGATGATCAACAGGAGGAGAAAATAAACAACACAAAAACAGTGCCAGGAACTAAGGTCCTACTGGCTTCCTTCCATCTGGAAAGCTCAGTCTCAAAGGTGCTGGACCCTGCCTGGCCCACTGATGTTTGTTAAAGATCAGATTTTGAAAAGTAATGATAAAATTCATGGTTTTCAAAAAGTAATGAGAAACATACAAAACATGTAGTTCTGAACTGCTGGCTGCAGATCCTTAAAAAATAACCAAAGAAATTAAAGCCATATTATAACTTTCTCAACTCTGAAAGGCACCTATCCACTAACAGATCGTGCAATGATCTGTGTACATGCTGAATTTACCTTGTTTCTAACTCACCTCCTTCAGACAAACTAGGATGGATATAACACAGCTCTTCTATTTTTACTACTGCAACAACAAAACTGAGGAACATGACCAAGCTGTCTGGATGCAAACATGATGATTACAAAAAGCATAATTGGAAATTATTAGTGGAGCATGTTACAGAAAACAACATCCTCTAAAACAACATAAAACAACAGAGGAGTCTTATTTTATATACACAGAAGGTGCATTCTGCTCAGGAATTCTGAGAGTCATGACACTGAGTGAACTACCTTTGTGAAAAATCCAATACTGTGGATGCAGGGAAAGCTATAAGCTCCTTTTCTGAGTATCAGAGCCTTCCTGTCCTTTAAACTGTCCCCAAACTTGCTCTAGACTCTCTTGCAGACATTCTTTTCCTACTCCCCCGCCTCTTTCCTGCATGCCTAAAACAGACTTCTCTTTGCTTCACCACACAATCTAGCAACTGTTAACTGCCAAAGCCACCTCCTCTGCTACTACACCCATCCAGAGCAGCATTCCTATATATTCTGGCTTCATTCCATTTCAGTTTCGAATCTTAAAAAAACAAACAAAAAAACCCCAAACAAAACAGAAAAAACAACCCAACAACAAAATAAAACCCACCAAACAAATAACCATCCCACACCCAAAATTCCCAACAAAAGCCACACCACACACACCACAACAACCTCCTTCCCAGCCTTGCTTATTAGACTTTAATACTAATATTACAGCAGAAGGTGAAAGACATCAGTAGCAGCATTAGGAGCACAAAACCACCAGGGGACTGCTGGTGACCTAGGAGATCTATGGTGAGACTTGCACCCCACTCTAGTACTCCTGCTACGAGCTGACTGTGCTCCACCTTAATAGACTGATGAGGAATTTCAAATGCCCAGTGTACAGCACCCAAAGAACAAAATACTGTTAGTCTTAGAGGTGCAGCTGGCAGCACTACCAGTTATTAAGGCTGCCCATGGCTTCCCATAACATCATGTTTTCAATTCCTCTAACTTTGCCAGAATTTAACTGTTGGAATTGATTTTTTTTTGTTCATTATTGTGTAGAGGAGTACAAGTTTCAGGTATTTCTAGAAGTCAGCAATGAAAACATAATATTGTGGCAGAAAAGAGTAAGACTTAAAAAACAAGATGGCAAAAGCTGAAGACAGAGTGGAGGAGGGAAGAGAATGGGAGGAGGACGAGGAAGATGAAAACTATTGGGAAGAGACTCAGACATGGCACATGAGCTGGAACCCATAGGGGAAACGGAAAACAGCAGAAAACTTCATCAGTAGATGCAGTGCTGGGAGATCTAATAAGCAGCAGTGAGTGAAAAGAAGAGGGAATGACTGAAAAAAAAAAACCACCCAGAAATGCAGAAGAATGTTAAAACTGGATATGGTAACAAAATGAGGACTGAACCCTAAGCCAGCGTTAGCAGAGGATTACTGCAAATTAAGATGGATAGATAAAGACTGCAGAGATCAAGAAACACAGGAAGCACTGTCATCTATGGAACACACGAAAAAAGTGCCACTTTAAGACCATGGGGCAACAAACTGAGGTCTAAAAACATGATCTCACAAGTACCTGTCCCTCTAGATGGCTCGTGTGTCTGTATTAAAACTGAAGATTTTTAAGCAAGGCACATCTGCTGCTTGAAAAGATGGGATTCCCTGGCAAAGCTGCTCATCTCATTGTGAAAGCAGCAGACACAGAGCACAGACCATTCACTGCTGCTGTAATTTCTCCCAGTAGCTCAAGCAGAAAACTTTATGAACTGAAATTCAAGATTCCAAACCATAATTCAAAGTACTCAAGTGACCTGAACACAGTTGAGGCATACATGTGGAAGCTGACATACTTCCCTGAAACTGCTAATTCTGATGCTTTTGGTTTTGCCTTTACTTAAAATAATGTTTACACAGCAGTCTTTCTGAATCTTACACTGTTCTCTGTCTTTGGACATCCTATTGCTCATAGCAAATATTCTAAAACTCTAATGATGACAACAATACATAGCCAAAGATCACTATTTACCTCCACCATTAGTTACAACTATGCTCCCTCGGTTTTCTTGATACTGATTTTCTCTTCTCAGTCTCTGCTCTTTAGTGATCTCTGCCACACGTAAAGGGAGGTCTGAGAACTCATCTGTAGGCTGCAGAAAACAAACAACGAAGAAACATTTTATGTTACCTACTGAATATGTTTCCAGATGTAACTTAGCAGTTTCCTTTCCCATACAAAGTGGCACTCAACAAAAATAAATTTGCAACACTTACTTCATTCCCTGACCATCTCTTGTCTCCGCTGTCCACACTATTGAAGCCAGAATCAAGCGCTCCATACGGACGACCAGAATACAGTTCCTCGTGGCTGTCAAACACAATGGTTTACATACAGAAAATGGGTCAGCTATTACAGAAGTAAAAGCAGAACAGGCTACCAAGCACAGTATGAGCTCAGCATACTGGAAAGCAGCATACTGCATTTGTTATGCAGAACAAGAAGGATGTGCTTGTAATTAGAAATATTCCTCTTGGTCAACTGCCCTCCTGCCTCTGCCCACACCTTTAAGAGCTCATCTAATCCAAAGTGTTTATACTTCAAACATGACCTAAACAGAAATGGTAACGAAGAAAACAGAATTGTTTTCTCATTGTTATTTCACTGCTTAGTAAGTGTAACTTTCATTTTCCACTATTTGCATGTTCTTCCTACAATATTTTTCCACAAATAAGCAAAAAACCATCTACTGCTAAAAATACACGAATACAAGGATATATTCATTCTACACAAAAGTATGCAGAATGCACTTCATAACTATCTTCTGCATCACCGCTAGCTAAGGAGCTGTACAGCAAGCAGGACATTTCAAATACCTCATAACCTAATAAATATAGAAGTACAGTTTTCATCTGTGGAGTCTGACTCTGTCAGTGACACGGCTGGACGAGGGCAGCAGGCATGTGCCTGTATGACAATAAATACAGCCAAAGGGCCACACAGTTCTCAAAAGTTCCGGGCTCAGAAACACCAGAACTCAGTAGCACAGCCATCACAGATGTCAGGCCTGGCAACTGCTGCAGATTGCTGTAGTAGAGAGACAATGGGACTTGTCTGACCCGCCACAGATGGCATTTCACAATGGCCCAACTGTCCTACTGGCACTCGCCGCCCCAGGGAGAACTGCAGCAGTAATTACTACACAATACACATGGAAGAACGAACTTTGGGAAGCTAATTGCTTCACCCCATCATAACCAGACTGCAGGCCATCTTCTCACTGGTGCTGCTCTCCAGTTGCTGCTCCCTTATAAACTCTCTTTCAGGGATTACTTGTTTTAAAATAGTTCTTGCTGCTATTATTTACGCAGCAGTGTATGCATGTTTGGGACTTCTACAACTTTACTGCCTTTTTCCACCTTCCTACACTGGGCTGGCTGCATTTTCAAACACACAAGACAAGCAAGAAAGTAACAGGAGGAATGGAGAGGTACAGATGAGAAATATCAGGCTCTGTATCTTCTGCTCACCTGCAGATGGACACCAACAAGACAAGCTCTGGTACCTGCTCGGTGTTGGAGTTAAATCAAAGGAGGCCCAGTGTTACAGCCTGGTATCTGAGCAGAAAGCTCATCTGGACAGTAAGGCCGTAGCAAGAAATAAGGGGAAAAAAACAACCCTCCCTTTTGGAGTGGGAAATAAAAATCACCCAGTGCAATTAATTTGAGTCACTGACAGCAGAACAATGCTTTTACGCCGGCAGCTCACAGAACATAAATAACACGTTTAAAATATGGCTCAGAGAGGGGAGAACAAAAAATCAGTTAGCCATTTAATTCCATTTTAAGGGCACCAATATTCTCAGAATCTTCTGAGAACCCTGACCTAATGTGAACAATTACTCAGAATTGAAGAGCACTGAAGTGGCTTTGTGGCCACATCTCAAACATGGAAAAACCCTTTGACACACATTTTCTCCTTTTTTTTACTTTCAGAAATCCAAGTTATGATTAAAATACATTCATTCTTGTGTCAGAAAAGCAAGTAATGAGAACGTTAATAGTAATACACAGTAACAGCAAGCACTAAGCATGCAGACCCATTTACTCTGGAATTTCCCTAATATTGCAGATAATTATCTGCAACAGCTTATATATGCTAGGAAAGTAACACTCAAAAAATACCTTGAGCTCACAAAGAAAAATAATGTAAGGCACTCAGTGCTGCTGAGAAATTGCTGTCAGCCCATCATGAAAACCCTGCTTCAGAAATCTGACTCATAGTGATTTATTGTGAGGCCTTCTGATTTGTTTAACTGCTGCTAAGACAGCAGTACATCCTTCAGCAACTCCCTCCTCCACACGTTATTACCACCTTTGAGGTGACGGAGGTAATTCTTATATATATTTAGCTTCATACTTCACTGACTCCCCTTCTGCATTGTGTAACAGAAATAAATCTTCACTCTTGCTTTTCTCTCGATATCTTCAAACTCAGCAGCTGATACAGCTGACTGTTCCAATGTTTGTGTTACAATACCAAGCAATACTGCCAAGTGAAAGCTTGCCAAGAATAACAGTTTACTAATGGGGTGGAGATCAGCGTTTACACCTGCAGCCTGAGCACAGTGGTTATAACATCCTGTACAAAAGGTTAGAAATCACATCGGGGTATACTTCAGTAGGTGAAAAATACTGAGATTTTACAAAGTGAACACCTGTTAGCAACATGACAGCATGGCCCCCTACTACTACACATTTTCTTTTTACTGTACATTAACCCTAACACATTGCCTTTCAGATGTTACTGCTGAGGCTGTCTCCTGAACTACTCTTTGCTTCTTGTAAGGCAGTCCCTTGCTAGAATGTACCATGAAATAACACAACCAGTAGTCTCCAACCCACCCCCAGCAATGAGCTTGCCAAAGAACAATTGTTCTTGGATCTGCTGTTTCATTTATTTTTTAATTCAAATGGCTGACAAAGCTTTTCTGAATGGCACCAAAACCCAGAACACAGATGGTGCAAAACTTACCAAGATCCAAATCCCATGGGTCTCCTATCATAATCAGGCAAATCTGGAGCTATTTTGCATGCTTCTATGTTCAGATATTTAAATATGTGAATTTTTCCTTTTATACATATCTATGAAATAAGACAAGGGAAATAAGCATAATTTTATAATACATTTTCAAAATCTTCAACAGAACTTTAATCTGCAGTCAAGAATAACGAATGAGAAGAGCTATGCCAACCAATGCATCTTTTCGTCTAACCTCACTGCATTTTACTGAAGCAGAGTGTCACAGGATGCCCGTGAGACAAATGGAAGCTCTCTTCCAAGTACATGTGGTCTGCATGCAACTTTGTCAGCTGGATGCTAGGATCTCAGCATGCAAATAAGACATAAGCATGTACAACTACTAGAATTCATAACCTTGGCATAAGAACAGATGCATCCCACCCATGCCCAACTTAGAATGGCAGTGGCAGACTGCCAATGTAAACTCAAATGTGATGTGAATGAAGCCAACCACAGCTTCTTTGCTTTCTAAAGGGAGATGAAAACCTGAGGCAAAACCTTATGGAAATGACAGGTTTCAGCAAGTGCTCCTCTTGATTCAGAAGAGGCAGCTTACAGTAGAACCTGTAATTCCCAACGGCTTATACATTAAAAATGGAATTAGTCACTAGCCATATTGCAGTCTCCAGTTCAAAGGACAATTGGAGTGCTTCTGCTAAGTGAATCAGCACACAGCAGTGCCAAGACCTCAGCCAAAACTTTGACATTTGAGCAGCACAAAACCAGCTTTGCCTACAGAGCTTTGTCTCTCCTACACCCTTCCTAAAACTACAGCCATCACCTCCTGCTAACATTAGCACAGTGCTAACAGTGGAATTTTTTGTATAATGCCACAAGTGAGACTGATGTGATAAATAGAAGAAAAAGGGATTTTTCAAGCCACGCTGAATATTTAATATTTTCAGAGAATACTATTTATTTTAAGTTCTCTTGTTCTTAAGTTAAAGGTTCTAATACAATCCTTCACCTTTTTGTTCCACCCTTTTCAATTAAACTAGTCATCTGAATTCCCAACAGCAGCTTACCTGTGCGGGGGGTGACTGGAGAGGGTTGTTCTCCAACATGATGGTTTGCAGGTGTCTGAGGTTCCTATAACAAACTGGGATTGTTGTTATTTTATTGCAGGAGAAATCTAATCGAATCAAAGGCAACTCAGCGAGCTCTGCAAGTAGAAAATAAGCATTTAATTTAGCAGATTTAGAAGTATATAAAATTCCACCTATCTATTTTATGAAAAACTAAATGCAACTGCTACTAGTATTCACAGGAATATAAAGGTATTAAAAATACAGAAGTGCTTCAAGTTTCTGCTGCTACAACTGAGTTTTAATCTCACCTTCAGGTAAACGCACCAAATGATTTCTTCTGACATTTAGATCCCGTAAGGATTCCAAATTGCCAATCTGTGGAGGTATTGTCTGTATTTCGTTACAGCTCACATCCTACAAAGCACGAGTAAAGAGTTAGAGCACTGCACGCTGACAGAGCTGGACGTATTATGGCAGACAAACCCTTCTGAGGCCCAAAGCAGATTTAACTAAGTTGTCACTGCACACAAACGATTGGTTTTACCATCAGAAAATTGAACGAGAGCAGAATGAGAGACAGAATATTCATCTTGCACATCCCCAGAGAACATCTTAATTACTGAACCGTTTTTATCAGATTATCTGAAGCACATCTGAACCTCTTAAACATATCAAATTAAATTGATTTAATTAACTTAATTAAATCCCCTAAATTAAAGATTAACTAGTGATAGTTAAAAAATAACTGCATACTCACGAGCTCTGTCAACTGCCTGAGCTGTCCGATTTCTTCAGGTATTGAAACCAGTTTATTATTACTTGCTATCAAAACTTTTAGTGGTAGACTACAGAGGTGTACTGGCAACGTTGACAGTTGGTTTCGACTTTTCGGACAGAAAGAAAATCAGATCATCAGAACTGTCAGGAGAAGTCACCTCTCAACACACAGAAAGCACATGCTATTTTGATTATCAACTCCATTTTTGTTTAATTACAGTAAAACTAGCTCCACAAAGCTTCATGGTTGCTGTATCAAGTTGTGTCTGAGCACGCTCTGAATATCAAGCACCAAGCACAACCTGATGCTGTTGAACTCAGTGTTAGGGAACATGACATTTCTGGAACCTTTTGTGTGCTGGCAGAGGTAGTTCTGCAGGTGAGCACAGACAACTCGCCACAAAGTCACCAGGTGCTCCATTAAATACCTTTGAAATATTCAGTAAGCCATGTGGAACGAGAATCTCAGTATGATGAACTTGGCTGCTCCAAAATCCAATCTGTACCTTTCACAATAGACTACTATTAAAACAAATAGGAGGACATATGACTAGACCATGACCTCAGATGAGAATCATGCAGGATTACATTGGATTATAAAGGGAAAAAGACTCCCTTCAAAACAAAAGGCAGCAAAGAGCTTTTATATTCCATCAGTATTCAGGTGCCCAGATCTGAATTCGATGGACTTTCCAACAACAATATCCTCCTTCAGTCAGCATGCCTGTATTTTCCATGAAAACTACTGGGATTTTCTCTTGAGTACCTTACGTTGGAATTAGCTTCCTTCTTCAAACTTCACTTCTACAAGCTGCTGCTTAATCCTTATGTTCCCTAACCCACCTAAGTGGGCGAGACTGGTTCAGGTTGCTTTGTTTCAAATAGGTACAACATAATGTGACAATGACACACCGTGCCTATTATTTATGATGTGCTCAGATGTATAAACCTAGACAACTGCTGCTGAAGCAAAATTTTTTAAGGCAATAGTTACCTGATATTTAGAAACGTTAAAGACTGTAAGTTCAAAACAGCCTCTGGGATGTATCGAATGCAGTTCTGGTACAAATTAAGGCTCTCGAGGGAGATGAAGTGACATGCTTCTGCTGGAAGCTCTGACAGTCTGTTCCGTGACAAATCTGAAGAAGAAAAAAGAGCCTTTCTCAGAAGCTATCTTCAACTTCCTAAGGGCAGCTATTATCGGCATACTCTCCATCACAGAGTGGGAAGCACTGGACAGGATTCTATTTTGCCATCCCGCCTGCAAAATGTTCAAGATTATAAAGTGGCTCTCATTTCACAAGGGAAATAAATCAACATATTTCGAAATCTTATAGTGACAATGAGAGAGGCAGATGCAACATTCCTTTCATAGTCATGCTTTCACATCCCGATCTGCCCAGAGCTTAAGGGAGCTAGTTTACGATGCTGAAAGCCCAGCTTCAGATCTCTGCTCCAGGATCACCCTTAGTTTTTGGATTTACAGTTTTTTTTTTTTTTTTTTTTTTTTTTTAATTCATTGCCACAGAGTGGGCGGTGCTGTAATGAAAGAAAATTAATTTTTTTTAAACAAACCAAAACCAGTTTTCAACCAACAAAGACCACAAGTACTCTCCTCCCAGCCTCCTGTTAGGTACTCGTTGCACAGAAATCTCAGCTTCTAATCTCTACTCTAAAATACGTTATGCACAGTGCACCTACGTGCCCTCTACACCATACAGAGGGCATTCCCAGCTTCACACAGATACCAGCTGAACGCTGCCATCCCAACCACGCAGCCCAAGGATTTCAATCCCCAGCCTTTCCCAGTGTTATAAAACCTGACAAACTCCAGCACTCCCCTCCAGGATCAGTTTGATAGCTGCAGGAGACGTAAAGCAGAGTAACAGTGCCAAAGCCGTGCAACAGCGTGATGTCCAACGGCGTGGCGTTCCCAATGGGATCTCTCCTGCTCCAGCACTGTCCAAAAATGTCAGAGAAGAGTCCTTCCAAACTAACATACTATCCCAACAAATATAAAAATAATATAGAGGAACTGTAGTGAATGCAGCCAGTCCCAGGACAGGCTGCCCATGTAACGAGCCCTGTGTTCAGGCAGGAGAGGCACAAATAAAAACGGTTTGCACTGTTTTGGAGAAGGTTTCACCACAAACACGATAAACCTCAGTTGCTTTTTCTTTCACTTCATTGTACCAAAGAATGTCTGAGACCAATTGTTTACATGTTGGCCTGTTGTCTGGACTCCCACAGTACACTAACCATGATTCAGTATTTCTAGAGAAATGATTCCCTACAAAATAAGACTGCGTATGAAGAAATGAAAAGGCGCTTTTTTAAACAACAAATGAGCTCAGAGCATGATACCAGAGGGACACCAAAGCCATCAGCAGCAATGACTGAGCTCTGTCAGCCCTCACTTAATCTACAGCACAGATGAAATCGGAGCTGATTTCGAGGCAGCACTACAGTCACATTCACTCAAATTGGGTCTGATCAATTACAGGTTTGGCTGATAACACTGCAGCATTTTTACTCACATCACACTCACAACAACACCATCTTGCACAGAGTAACCATGTTTTCATGGGCTCAAATGTGGAGATAAGAGGGAGATCTGCCAGGAAAATATCTACTCTCTGTTCCCCAACCCTGAATCTCCAGCAGGAACACAGCTCTCCAGGTCAGCCTCCTGAGGCTCAGTGACATTTGTGTTTTGGCCAATGTCCCTGGGGCCCTCTCCTGTGGCAGAAAGCAGCGAGCAATGGGATCAGACATGGGCAGGGAAAAGCAGTCACTGCACGAAGCCATTCCACTCTGTTCTCCGTCCCACCTTCATCCTAAGAGTACTGGAATGAAAGGAACAGCTCTAACAAAGGCAGGAGAGGAGTGTTAAAGAAACCCAGCAGTGCACTGCACGTCCGCAGTACAGCAGCACCCACTGCTTTTCCAAGGGAGAAAGTGGGAGTGAGGCAAATCAAAAGTACTGGTTTAATGCGTGCAAACCCTTGTTACCTGACAGACCAAGACAGCAAGCATGCTAATTCCCCTCTCAACAGCACAAATGCTGAATTTGACTAGGACTAAATATATGAGTGAAATACAGATCCGGTAACTTGAACCAGAAGTGATTTGTTTGTGTTCAACTTTCATGGGTTAATGCAACCATGAACAGAAATCCACTTTCTAAATAAATAAATAAAAATAAATAAATAAAAAAGGCCCTCCTAGCCTGCTAAAAATGGACGTGTTTCCTTGAAGGCAACATCATGAGGAATTTTGGCAAAGGGGAAACATTCTTTGGAATGAAGCTCTTAGTGAGAGATGAGAAAGACTGTGCCATAGCAGCAGGAGCTGCCACGGGTGGGCCCAGGCTGCAGCTGTGTGGCAGCAGAGGAGTGTGGCTGGTGCTGCTGTCCCACCTGAACCTGGCTGAGATGACCTCTGTTGGGGGGCAAGAATATTCCTCTTTTCCCTAACACAACAAAGCACGTGTTTTAACTTAGAAGTACTCTCACAGTTTTCCTTTTATACTAGAAGAATTTACATTTTGTCTGTCGGCTAATCAATCTTATTTTAATATAAATAATTACAGCAGCCAACCAGAGACTGGGACTGACAGCCAGAACTAGGCAGAGTCAACCTCCTGACGATGACAAAGGACAGCTGTTCAAGGGCGATGTTCAAAACCCGCCAGCAGAGATGGGTTTCCCCACATACACAGACTTGCAGTGGTAACAGGAAGGCTGTTACCACCAGCAGCTTCACAAAGCAGTCGATGCAATCTGGCAGGTAGGGAAAGCAGCCCACCCAGCCAACTCCTTTACAGCTGCTGCTCCCTGGGAATTAACTGTGTTTGTTATGAGGAAGGAAACAACAAAACACTGTAAAAATACCTCTGTGACACAATTATGATACTTGGTGGTCTCTCTGCTCACTGCCTGGGAGTATTCTCCTTTTCAAGCATCAGAAACACTGGAATCTTGGGAACTTTATGGCACACACAGTGGGTTTCCTGCCACAGTGGTGACTTTACCTCTTCCTGTCCCTGTGCTGCTGTGATGTAACACAACCACTTTCGTCACACTCTAATTTCAAACAAACCTCAGAAGTGCCATCTCATGACTTGCCTCCTACCTGCTAGTCCTGTCAAACCCGAGCTCTTCCCAACTGTTTTCCCATGCATCTTAGATATACCTCTGGTGACCGTGTTAAGCCTAGGCAAAAGAAGGAGCCACTTACTGAACGGAGATGAGGCTGCCTAACAAACCAAACTGATGTCAGGCCTAATTTATTTCTGTTTTGACGCACACTGTGGCTTCGCAGTCAGCCAATCCAACCCAGCACTGTGACAGAAGGGAAGCATTCCTCATTGGCCATGCGTTATCATCCCCTCCGTCGTGCCAGCACTGCTGATTGTACAACCACACAGCCAGTTGGATCTCATTCTTGTGAGCAAATCCTGTGAAAAAACCAAAGCCATGAATAGCTCTCAGCCCTTCTGAGGCACGATCTCTGATTCATCATGCTGCTGCGTAAGCTCTAACATCAATACCAGGGAGATGATGAGACTGTGTGGCTGCAAGTGCAGGGAAGAGACAGACCACGACTGGTGGCAGCCTCCAGGATCGGATCAGCTGGCTTACAGATCTGCACTTTACGGTTTCTTTACCATACGATCTACTAACAAACCTGAGTTCACTACCGAGCAGCCAAGACAGGGCTGTGACCAGGGATCCATTCCCAAGGTTTCTCCTTACTGATATGTACTTGTGGACACTGCATGGTATTTTAAGGAAGGCACGTGGTGGAGCAAATTGAGCACTTCAAGAATGAGATGCCACCACTTCTCCAACGAGTAGAGAGAAGAATTTGAAGACTTTAGATGGGAGCCTTGCTGAAGGAAGTCAGATGAGCCAGCAGCTGGGCCATATGACCAGTCAGCAGACAAGAGGACAGCGTACAGCAGAACACAAACTGTGACTGTGTTTACTGCTGATGATGTGAACAAAATGGAACTGAATATCTATGTTTGAAAGTAAGGATTAAATATAACCCTTCTGACACAGTTGGACGTTTATAAAGCTTTTACATACATTCTGCTTCCAACACTTTTCTACCCTCCACTCCCTTGCAATCTTCTATCTTCCAGAAACTTCACTCAATTTCCTCACTAGCTTGGGCATCCAGCCAGCAGAACAGTCATGCTTCTCTTTCACACAACCCTAAAATACCAAGTCAAGCAAACAAATATAAGTGAAAGTAGCAATGCAATGTTGCAAGGTATCTAGCACTGAGGAAATGAACCGAGGTCTCCAGCTCACCAAATCCGGTTAAATTGGGGAAGTTCTGCTCATTGCTAGCTAGCTGCATTGCAGATTCTTCCTTTTGTGTAAAAAGTATATATACACACTATTAACTACCAGGAAAAGCAGCCTTTGGACTATGCTTGCAACACTGGTAAGGCAGCATACACTCCCCCATTGATAAAATGGATTAAAGGAAGCTCATTTGGCTTGACCTAACGCCTACTCCCTGTTGACTTTATCTAAAAAGAAGGAAAGAAAAGCCACCTGTGAGGCCAACCTTTCATGCTCACTCTGGGATCCACCTATACTGGCGGATCTTTTGTACACTCCTCACCATGCCCCTCCCCTTTGCTGTAAGCTACTGATTCTGCAACGCTTGCATGAACATTTCCCAATCTACACCATGCAAGAAAACAGTCAAGTTAGCCTATGCTATTTTTATGCTGCTTAAACTGTTCTTCTAAATGTTGCCTGAAAGTGACTGGGGAAGATCTATCTGAACTGCATCTCCAGGAGAAACTCGAGTTCAGCAGCCCTTATCTGCACACCGCCCAGCAAGGAGGAGCCCTGCCTCTGTGAAAAAGCTTGGAAGGTGGGAACAAAGAAGGCAACTCCGGGAAAAAAAACAAAAACATTTAATAGAAATTATCTAAGCAGACATAACTTGGAATCAGATCAAAGTTCTCATTACTTACACATTCTATTTTCTCTCATCATAAAGCAACCATCTCTGGTAAAACAGGAGTAAAATTTCTTCACTAAAAAAGGAGACTACGCTTGTGTTGTGAACGCTTTGCTGCATTACCACTATTTAGAGACTCTGCACACTTCAGATTTGCAGATCCAGGCCCTCAACCCAGAATGCACAAATGGAAATGTGGCTTTCCTCCTGTATTTTTTCCCTGTCTTTTATTTAATTAAAGTGGTCTGCTTTTTCATTTTTTTTTAATCTCTGTAAGCTGTATTCAGGAGTACACTCCAATGCAGGACAGAATGCCAAGCTGCCACCTCCAGAGCAGGTGGCTCAGCCAGCCTTGCAATAGGAAGACTCCTGCTTCTTACCAGTGAAAAGGCTTTGCCTTCTTTATATCAACTTTTCATTTCCTTACCTCTGTAAGTCTAAAGAAACACGTCTTTTTTCATGGTCTACAGACCTGCCAGTAAGAACTCAGACTGCTTCTAGGTCTTCATGCACATCATCATCTCCTTCTGTTCCACTTCCCTCCCTTTTCCATTTATTCTGTGCACCGTGCGGTATGTACATATGGTACTGCACACTAAGCTATTATTCAAAATAGAAAAGATTTGTGCCAAGAAACTCTACTGCACATATAGCTTTTCCACAGAAAAAAGGACACAACACACACATGATAAATATTAGCTCTCACAGTCCACGATCAGACTCCAGATACCATGCTAGATATCACAGTCTATCATACAGAATCCACAGACAACACACAATTATTCAGAGACGGGGCACGTGGGCAAAGCACGTGGATAAAGCAAACCCACAAATTAATATGAACCATAATGCAGATGATATACAACAAGTAATGGCTCTGCTGACAGGAGAGCATCAGGCCCTGCAATGCAGCACTGACCCAGCCCAGCCCTCCCCTACAGCAGTGCTGTTTTGAAGGCTGCTGTGCAACTTGGTGGTCCTGCAGCCAGATGCAGCACAACAGTGCATCTAGGATCACCCCAGCTTTGTACATTCCCCCTCATCTTTTTCACCAATCAGTTCAAAACATACTTTTTTTTTCCTCTCTCTCCCTGCAGACAATTCATCTCAAATGATATACTGAAGTCAGCAGTAGGTGGACAGTGCACAAAGAAAGAAGTTTCAGCAACAAATGAATTTACATCTTCTGTGGAGAATTAGAAATAAAGCAGCTCAAACCCGAACTGAAAATTCAAAGGTCTTAAAAAACCAAGAGAGTAATTCCTCACAGAAAGGTCAATTATTTTCAGAGAAAGCCAAGCATTTCTATAAAATGTTATGCCTGTTGTTATGCATTTCTGCAAAGCCCTTTATAGAGTGCCTCCATATTTATGGTATCCAGCTCCAGCTCCATCAGACTGCACAGTAAGGTCACCAAGCACTCCTTGTACCACTGCAGACGCTGATCTGCCTTGAGCAGGATGGTATTTCATTGAGGAGGAAAGTCAATAAAGCCCTAACAGTCAAAAGTCCTATGTTCTTTTAATGACTCCTTGAGGCCATCTCTCACGCTGACATCATTCCTAACAAAAAAAGCCTGTTATGCTTTACACAAGCAGTGCTGCAATGTTCAATAGGACAACTACAGCCAGAATTCCTGAGAAGGAGCTGGAGACGTACCAAGTCATCTGTATGAGACGAGCCATCTCCGAGCAAAGAAATTTAACAAGGGTATAGGATATGTATGGAAAGTATCCCATATCAAACAGAGAGAGCAGTCAAATGAGGGGGATACATGACAGCAACTGTCAAAACATATGCTCACAATACAATATACATTCTGAATCTGGAAGCCATAAAAGTCACCTTCAGTTGAAAACACATCATGCAGGCATTAGTAAAGATCAAGGACCACGGAACTGGTGGTCACCATTTCATACATCACTATTTGAAAGGCCAAATATGCTGAAAAACAGCAGCAAGGCAACTGACATGAATTACCATGAGTTACCATCTCACATTAATATTCTGAACTGACTTGTGCATGACTCCTCCCCACAAAATTAAACCTTACGAATCTCTCACAGCAAAGATGACCAAGCAGTCTGACTGCAACTGAAAATAAGCTTTTCAAAACGAAACCCCAACCAATCCCAGTCTAACAGTCCACTTCTTTCCCATGAGTCAGCGATGCAAATCACTCCCCAGCTGCAGCAGTCACTGCTCTGTTCTTGGCTGGTCCACATGGAAGGGGTGGCTCCTTCTGAAAGGCTGCTGCAGAAGTAACTCATCTCCTCCCACCCCTCAACTCATTTACATCATCTTTGGGTCCAAAAGCAATACCCAACTGAACAAATAACTCAAAAAATAAATGAATTTTAAAGCAAACAGCACATAAAAGCTTTGAAAATTGAGCTAAACCCATTGCTAGATTGTTAAGACACACAGCCCATGCGTACAGCAAGGAGAATGCCAATGAATCACATGGGGGGGGGGTTATACATTTTCACTAATTGGTCACGCTATGCAATTTTTATTATTACTTAAAAAAAACCAAACATTATGAAAACAGTACCTTAAGTGATTAACTTAGTTTCAGTATAAAAATGGAAGTGATCAGCAACAAGAAAGCTGCGTGGGTAGGAAAATGTGAGTCAAGCAGGGAACGTGAAGTTTATACACAAATTACACACAGTAACGGTGGCACTGAAACAACAGCACTTGTCTTACCCTGAAGATAATACTGATCTCTTGTTGCTCAAGTATACGGTGACAAAGTATCCCCAGATCACACTTCTGTTTCTACTATCTATACTTCTAATGGAAGTAAAATAAAACTCACCAGGCTACTGTAAAACAAGAGAAACTTGTGAAGAGTACCACTGTAAAATACATCGTGAAATAACATTTTAGTTCACAGTATATATATCACCTGATAATGTTTAATGTTCCTCACAAACAATAACCATCTCTATGAAACTTCAACTACAGCCAAAGATCATTATCTATTTGACATGTCAACACATTTTCTTCTAATATGATTATAACAGTGACCAAACTGCTCTCACCTGAGAAACATGAAAGTATAAGCTGCTTCTCCAGGTGTGTGGTGGTAGCTGGCCAGGCCAAGTTACAGAGCCTCTGCATCATGCATTGCATTGCATCAGTGCCCCACAAGAGCAAAAAGCAGCTCACATGATTCCACAAAGGTTTTTGTGTTTGTTTGCTTTTGTAATCCCCAAGGTCCTGAGCAGTTGTCAGGTATTGGATATATTGCTGGATACTGCTACTGAGAAAGCTCCAGAGACATGTGTTGTGGTCACTCATCAGAAAAGGAAATCCCTCCCCCAAGACAGAGGAGACAATGCCTCATTTAATTTATACCAGAACCTGCACAGACAACTTGCAACACGTGCTCCAAGTCCCTGCATTTCCATCTACTGCATATTCAATGTGGTCAAGACTTGAAAAAAAGAACTGCACCACACTGAAAGGATATAGTCAGATTGAGAAATACAGTTACAAAACCACAGAATGGTTTGGGTGAGACCTCAAAGCCCACTCAGCCCCACCAGCTCAGGCTGCCCAGGGCTGTCCAACTGGGTTTGGTGCCTGCAAAGTTGGGGCACCCACTGCCAGGGCCTTACCACCGAGTAAAGGATTTCTTCCTATCACCTACATTTCCTCTTACAGTTTAAAGACATCACCTCTTGCCCTATCACTACATGCCCTGCTGAAGAGTCCCTCCCTACCTTCCCTGTTGGGCCCTTAACTGCAGTGAGGTCCTCCTGCAGCCTTCCCTTCTCCTGGCTGAGCACCCCCATCTCCCTCAGCATGTCCCCATAGGAGAGGTGCTCCCGCCCGCTGACCATCCCCATGGCCTCCCCTGGACCCACTCCAGCAGCTCCATGTCCTTCTCAACAAATTAAAAGGTAGACTTGTTATTTAAGCACATATTTGTAAAAACAGATGGGAGTGCAAATCCAAATAAAGTGCACTAGAAGCATGTGGAAAAAAGAGTACCACTTCCATTGTGCCTCACCTCATCCAAGCACTATCTACATGCCAATTATTCAACAGCAGTAAACAACAATACCCCTAGATGCAACTTGAGGAGAATGTTACAGCACAGGCAAAGTTAAACTCAAGAAAAAAAGTATCTTAACTTCATAAGGAATAAAGATCTCTGGCAAGAAAAGCTATTTCAGAATATTTCTTTTATTGGTACTTTAATACGTTCAATGAAATTCTATGAGCTGGAAGAGATTCTTGCAGTAAGTAATAAAAAAAGAAGTACTTGTGACTTGTAACACAGGATTGCCTGAAATCAATTTTTACTCTTCTAAGTGTGGTATGTAGAGGTGTTTGTGACAACAAAAACAAAGCACGAGTTTCAGACCTGGGATAAGAGTAGTTTGCCCTTGCACCCCACTTTCAGCCTTATCATTTTCCATTACTCATTGCAACCATAACCACCTGCGTGCTTTGACCTGCAACAAAATGCAACAAGGATAGAAAGTTAAATCTGTGAAACAACCAAACCAACAAACAAAACCCACCATAATATCACGATCAAGAAAGTTCTCAACACAATTGCAGCACAGCTGTGTTTTTGTGAACCCCTACATTCTCAGTACCTTAAAGCACAGCCCTGGGATAAAGAACTGCTACCTCATCTGCATGGTAAGGGCGGGCTTCTTGGGTTGGTTGGCAACTGTTTTAAACAAACTCACTGATACTCTTAAAAGAACGTTTTGAGCAGTATGACTAAAGCATTGGGCAGAGCAGCACCCTGGGAAAAGAACACACGGGGAGCTGGGCTCCTTGCTCAGCTCAGAGCCTCTTCCACCCAATGCCTATTTCTTTGGCTTCTAACATTCACCGTATTTACCAGACAAGAAAAAGAATGCTGTAATAACATCAGGAACGTTTTAAATAGCTGACCTGCATCTAGGCACTAACAAAAGAAACTAAAATTTTCCACCTGTTATTTCAAATTACAAGTTGGTTCTTTTTTCCTCCAAGAAGAAAAAAAATCATCAGAATAAAATGGTATTTTCAAGGAGAACAGTAACTACAGGACAGAACGACCAGTGCCAGCTCATGTGATAGAGCAGAATATCCTCCAGCATCCTCAGAGCAAACAGCCAGTACTTAGTAACCAGCGAAGTCTGGGAAAAGCTTCTGGGCTTTCCTTCACCCTGCATAACTTTTAATGGCAATTATAACAGCCTTCTGACACGGGCATCACTAAATGATGTGACAGGATTTGCACAACAGCAGAGTCATAAAATATACAATGCTCGTCTATTCTGTACCACAGTTGTAGCTCAAACAATCAGCCTGCTGCTTCAGCAGAGATGGATTCCAAACACCTTTCCTTTTTTCTGCCCTACTAAGCAAAGCTCCACCTGCCCCTTGGCAAGGCAGAAGAAGGCAAGCAATAGATATTTTATGGCCCATAACCACTTTCAGTTATGGCCCTCTACAAAAACATTTACTCCATAGTTGAGCTCGGAGTCAACACAGTGACAAGCACATAACTGTACTGCTATTATTGTGCTCAATGACTCTTTTTACTCCTGGAGAACAGTGTGTATGACACCATCTCAGTGGCCAATAGAAGCCTTGGGCTGCGACTGAACACAGAGGTAAATTACAAGGTCATAAATAAGAGTAATAATGAATTAAGGAGGTTTAAATTACTGCTTATTTCATCAGCACCCTTAAACTAATGGTCTCCTCGGATTTGAAAGGAATTTTCTACCGAATGTTAGGAAATAGATTATTCCTCTTTAACACAGTAGCAGCTTGGATGAGAAGAGTGTGGATGGCATCATGTGAGCCATTTCAGATAGCACGATTGAAGTGGGGGAAAAAAAGAGGCTAAGAGGCAGAAGCTGGGCTGAAGCAGATGAAAAATATGAAAAGGGGACACATGAGACAATGGCATGCTGCTGGTGACAGGTGACAAACACAAGGAGGAACCCCAGTCTGCCCCAGCATGGTCCCTCCAGTTACAGAGACGACGTGGAACAACAGCGTTTGAAACCCTTCCAGCAGCAGGGAGCACCAACCAGAGCCCAAGGCAGCAGTAACACACTGTTATATTCACAGCTGAGTTTCAAGAATATCCAGAATAAAGAGAGTAAAATTCACACAGTTTGTTGAATGATGGGGAAACATCAAAATAAAAAAAAAAAAAGAAAAAAAAAAGGGATGGCCAGTAATCCCATAGGGCTCTGCGAAGAGCAGGCTTCACTATGTTCTGGCCTACACTGCAAGAGGGATATTTTGGGCACATCTTCACGTTGGAGTGCTTCAGAGCACAGAGGGAGGTCAGCCCAGGGCTCCAGCTGTGCACACCACTGCTGCTCCTGCAGGCTGCCTGGCCACCACTGCAAACCGTGCCATCCGAGCCCCATTTGTTAATAAAGAGCAAAGAGCCCCTGAATTGTCAGAAGCTTTTCCTTCGCTACCGTGCAGTGTTAGTTTTACCACGTGCCACATAATTTGTTATAACTAATTCCTCACTGCTGGTTCTTCTACTTGAGAAACTAATTACGCCTGCTGCAGTCCAAAACTAAAAGTTAAACCATCCATTCCAAATTACTTGCAGAGAATATAATATATTGTCAAATGAAAGCATAAGATCCAAACTCATCAGCAATAAAGTTACAGTGAATGCAATTCAGTCCTATGAGCCACAACGCTAAGGAAAAAAAAAATCCCAGTCCCACTGCCTCCAAGGCTGGCATACTGTCTGACAAAAAATAATCAGTGAATTTACAACAGGCCAGTGGTAAAAGCTTACAAATAGAATTAAATGTGCCACATCACAACTGACATCAACTGACGTGCCTGCCAAACAGGCCCTCTCATTCCTGCCACCTCAGATAGCCTTTCCACCCTGTCTGTTGTCATTTACATGCACACGGACACACAGCAAGCAGCCCCAGGACCTGGTCTGACTGCAGAACAGCTGAACACTGATCTGTCCTTCATGTGATTGCAGGGCTCACGTAAACCTCTCAGCCCCTCTCTTCTTTACTTCTTACATAGCTACAGTTGTACTCAGAAATAATTAAGACTGTGTATTCAGATAAGTGTTTATTAAAAAAAAAAATCTGATTGAGATTGAGGCAGGGAAGTGGAAGACTATGGAGAAGTAACTAGAAGCACATGTAATTCTGAACACCACTTAAAAGGTTTACTGGTAGTGAAAGTTGGATTGTGGGATCCTGGCTTTTTTTTTTTTTTTTAATCAACTCATTAAAATAAAGGCATTCCAAATGTCATGCATTAGTTTTATTACAAGGCTTAGAAACTACAAGCTCAGACTCCACTTTCCCAGTTGCTGTAAAACATGAAGACCGCCTGAGCGCTAAGAAGCTCTGAGCAGCACTGCAAGCCTCAGCTCTCCATCCAAACCCAACACAAAGCATTCCATTAATGCAGTTTCTCTCCACATCTATAAGGTAACAAATAAGAAAGACCCCGAATGATCAAAGCACCACCCTCAGCTCTAACTCCTAGGAATTGCAGGTACGTATGCACAGCACGCACACACGATCCATACCTTCCAGTAACAGAAGCGTAAAAGGAAAGAAAACAAACAGGAGCAATGGTCAGACTCTAAAGGACGGACACAGCAAGGAGGTAAAAGCAAAAAATACAGCTGTCTGCAACTGAAGAGCCACTGCTCACTAAGCCTCCATGGCTGGGGAAAGTGTCACTTTCCCTCCTCTTCTCCAGACACCAACTGGCATGGTGCATTTCCAAGTGGATTTCAGTAAGGTGGAGGCGAGCCTGCGCCTGAGTACAGCACTGAACTACTCCACTGAAACATTCAGTTTTTCATTTTTAATGCTGAAACTTCAGAGATTGGAGTGACAACTCTGTAAGCCCCTCTGTCAAACACCCCATTACTTGAGCAGAGGACCGCCCCACTCCTCTCCAAGTCACCCCAAAGATCATAATGATCTTCATCCAAAGACACAGTAACCCAAAAGAGCTTTGTTCAAACACTTATTTAATTTTAGCATGGTTTGGCCTTGGCTGTTGTGGCTTTTAAGAATGAACGTTTGGGAAATACAGACACTGCTGTGTGAGCCACAGCATACTTCTCAACCTGTTCTACATTTCATCGAGTAATAGCAACCAAACTTCTGGCAGGAACGAGGATACCGGCGAGACCTCTTCGAGCAGAACGCTCAGATGCTCGCTGTAATCTTTCTAAACAAACCCATGCAAGCACAAGGAAATTGTACTGATGGTACACTGGGCTTCTACTGTTTCTGTGAAGAGCTGCTATAAAGAAAGCCATAGGTACCTTAACAGCAAAGTCACTCAATAGGCAGCAGTGGGCAATTTTTCTCTTCCTTTTCAGAGCCCTTTTTCACTATTAGCATATTCCAGAAGCAAGACATAGTGCTCAGCACATATAATTATCCTACTGGTCCATTTCCATGCAACAGCTATTTTTTATATCACATAAACCTACATATTCCCATTTTCTCCTTAAGAAAATGGAGACAGCGAGTGGTTTAGGTAATTACAGCTGTCATGGTGGGTCTGACAAATAATTCCTCTGCTCAATATATGCTCCAGGCCACTGGGAAGGCTGTCAAACAATGACATCAGAGTCTGCATTAGAAATGGCAAAATGCAACTCCGTTTCCTTTCAAATTTAACTTGGATGGTTTATAGCCATTTCTTTTCCTATTCCCTGGTTGAAAACGGGAGTGGAATGAACAAATGTGTCATAATTCAATCCAGATCAAATAGGGACAGATAACGGCTGTTAAATAAAAGAGCCTGAATCAGAGAGGCACGTCCATGCCTTGCTCATGAGGTCTGATCACAATTCATCATCACAGAGTTTTGTAATCTTGAGTCATTTCCTAAAATTCCAAGCACAAAGGGATGAGCACGAAGAACAGCTGCCTTCCCCTTTCAGTGCCCAGGTCACTATTACCCCGCACCTCTGGATATGATCCATCCCTCACAGACAGTGTGTCACACTGCTGCATCACACACACCAGGAGCTGCCCTCCTGCTAACCCACTCCCAGCTCTCACATGGACCACCTTCAATTTGGTTTTAAGTCTCTACCTCTTAATTTCAGCTGAAGTGTGAAACAACCAGGGACTCAGTGCTGACTGACTCAGTACTGCCTGACTTAAGGTTAGTACTTAAATAAACCTTTACTTTCATATTTCACTTTCAAACAGAAAATGAAGCAGTGCTGTCTGTACAGAACTGCACTCATCACATGAATTTTGTAGGTATTTCAGACTCTTAGGTACTGATGATCTCACCACAGTGCAGAGCCACCTGAAAATGGGTATACAAGGAGAGAAAAAATAAGCTGCTTAAATAAGGTTACATGCAGTGGGGTTTGGTGAAGTAAATACCTCTGGAATTTCCACTCACGTGAGAGTACCACGGTATTTATTCTGTTTGTAAACACAATTAGGAAATAAGTTTATGCAACAAGCAGCGACCGCAGCCTGAGCACTGGACTTAATACAACCATCAACACTGGATCCAAGAAAGATCCCAAGAAACATGCTTTTCACACGGGTTTCTCATTTCAAAACACAATCTTATGGGCTGATACCTACTTAGAGTGATTCTGCCCGCACGTCACCAGCCTCAAAACCCACACTGGGCACCCAACTGGCCCTGCTCCTCCTGTTGACTGCTTTGGTGGCTGGGCTGCAACAACACCTTCCAGGTGAGCCCTTTGGTTCTGCTCAGGCTTGGGGCTACGTTGGGTGCCATTCTTTTAGCAGTGCAGTTACGTTAATGTGGGATGTGCTTTGCTGCCACATGTTCAAGATACAGGCAATAACAGTAACGTGCAATTTTGTTACTACAAGAACAGGAATGAGGTATACCAGTATGACATGATGCACGTCTATTCTGGCACATAAAGTGGAGTAAGATTTGAATGCATATTCTTTCACCTTTTTACAGTTTGAGAGCAATTCCATTGATTTTTGGGAAACATCACACTTGTATGCTCCACCCAGTGTGCTTCAGGTCTTTGTAACACAGCATGCAAAAAGGCACTGAACAGTCAGTGTATACTCCACAGGGTTATTTTAGGTGTTCACAATACTTAACAGCCATTCACGCTAGTTACCAGGTTATTTGCGGCTGCTACCATGTCGCTGCAAGTTTCACAACACAAAGAAATCAACACCCAGAAAGGTGTGCATCAAACCGGCATCTGAGCACCCAGCTGACCACTGCGAATCAGAAATCCCTGCGTGGATTTCATTCCCTGGCTCCGTCTTGCCCGAAGCTAAAAAGTCATTAAGTAAACAGCACTTTTAAAAGAAAAAGGCACGAACTTTAGTTATCCACAGCAGTGTTAAAAGCTGAGGATTCAAAGAGTATCACTGAACAAGCTTTGTTCCTTTTAACTTAAGAACAGTTCTAGCTCTCCTCAAGGCTCACTGCAACAACAAACACACAGAAGTGTACAGCACACACTGCTGCTTATTAGAATTTAATGCTTCTTGAACAACGACAATGCAAAGATTCATCACAATGGATGGGAACCTTGGTGGAAGCAAGAATTCCCACAAATTGTTCACGAGTACAGCAAGTGAATGGCGTTATAAACAAACAGGCCCAATCCCCCACTGACGTATGGCACACTTGCAGTGGATGAACGTGCAGTGTGGTGCAGCCACGCTAGTAGAGAAACAACAAGCAGAGAAACAACGACGAGTAGCATTCTCTGTTTATAGAGGCGTTCAAGCAAAACACACCACATCAGCCTTGAGGATTTTCCTCAGCGACAGGCAGCTGAGGAAGTCAGAGAACGTGGAGGAAAGCTCTGTCTCGCTGTGCCTAACCGACGCACCGACGAAGGCGGTGGTTTTCAAAAAGCGGCAGCGGGAGTTTATTTCTAAGGCCGTGCCTTCAAACAAAAGCGGGGCGAAGCTACAAACCCGAAGCACCCGAGCAGGAGCAGCAGGTGCCCGCGGCTCCGCCTTCAGCACAGCCGGTGGAGCGGCGTGCCGCTGACAGCTGGAGGTGCCCGCAGGTTCGTGTATGCAGAATCCTGCACGCGTGTGCGACAGAACACGAAGCTGCCCGGCAAAAACCACATCCGTGAGCAGAAGGGGCTGCAAACAGCCTCTTTAAAACTCATCCTCGGAAACGCCGAATTGAAGGGATTTCCCCACCCCCCCCCCCCGCCGCCGGCAGGGGGGGCGCGGGCGG
>VXAB01012723.1:249014-266785 GCA_013399175.1 Odontophorus gujanensis
CGCCCCTCTGCCCCTCGGGGCCCCAGGGCCGGGCAGGGCGCTGCCCCCTCCCGCCGCCCCGTCCCGTCTCTCACCGGCGCGGGTGGTGTCGCTGAGGTCGTGGTTGGCGGCACTGGCCCGCGGGTAGTCGCGCAGCTTCCTGCCGCTCAGGCTGAGCGTTCCGCTGGCCGCCGCATCTTCCAAAGCTCGGTCCAAGGATCGGCTCCACGAGCCGGGGCCAGCGGGGCCGGCCGGAGGGGGACACGTCGCCGCGCTCCCCATCGGCATCACGGCGGAGCCGCCCTCCGGCGCCGCCAGCGCCGCGGCCGCCATTTCCCCCCTCGCAGCGCAGCCCCAGCCGCCCTCCGCCGCTCCGCTCGCGCGCCGCCGCGCAGGCGCAGGAGAGCTCGACGACGGGCCGGGAGAGCGCATGCGCGGGGCTTGACAGGGGGGCACGCAGCGCGCACGCGTGGCAGCGGTGTTTCCGTGTCGCTCCGTTGCCCGGCAGCCGCTCAACAAACAGCGGAAAGCGGCTGTTCCGGAGCTCCTCGGCGGCAGTCGTTGGGGTGATCCGGCGTGCCACGGCGCGCAGCTGCCCCTCCACAACGGCTGCAGCACAGACACTGCGGAAAGGCTCTAGTTCAGCTGCCAGGGGTGATGGGACCGTACTGCTCAGTGCTCCTTCAGCAGCAAAAAAACGGGGAGAAAAAAAATATATATTTCTGAGCAAAGTGGCAAAGTAACGGCTGATGCGGGCTTCCCCGTGGCAACACCAAAGCCACCCGAGCTTAAAAGGCGTTTGTAACGGACATCTAACACTGCTGAAGGTGGCAGCCACGCAGCTGCCGTACTGCAGCTGGTCACACAGCATCTCAGCCAGCAGTTCCAGGCAGCGCTTTTTCCTCCACCCCCGCTTAGCAGCAGCACTGCCGTTACTCACACAGACCTGCTGCCAGTGCTCCTCCACCAAGCACTCACTTGAGGCGCCGGGCTGCAGCTTATCCCGTGGGTGATAAGTTCACGTGGGTCCTGTAACAGGGGCACGGCCTGCAGACTCAGCATTAGTGAGGCACGCAGTGATAAAACAAGAACCAGTGTGCAGGGAGGTTAAGGTATCCCGTGTGATAACCACCACCAAACCACTGACAGTGCTGCTGAAAGGGACATCCATAACTCACACTTGTAAAGGCAAGCGAGCTTACGCTGCAAGTGATTCAATTCAGGATATGGGCAATGAGTGCATGCCCTCTTCATATTATCTGCTTATTGCTACCTTCCTCATGTTTAACAACAACTTAGTCATTTACAACCCCTGAAGGAAGATATCAGAACATCCACATAACCAACACATGGCACAAGTGGTTACAGCAGGAACAAGGCAGTATGAAACCTTTAACTTTTTATTTGAAAAAAAAAATTAACAGCTTCAGAATAGATCAAATAACTTCTTCAAAAGATACCAAAAGGTACAGTGTAAAGCATCTTCTCATTAAATACAAACTGGTATTTTTTGATGCATTGCATCAATGTTTTGCATCTAGGTTGATGCAAAAAAAAAGACTTTTTCGTTGCATCCCAGCACATGGAAAACGTACACACTGAAACAGAATGACTGACACCACATTATCTACTCAAATTCTAACAGTGAGAACTTTCAGAAAAAATCCTACCAAATTAAGAAAAAAACCACCTTAACATCATTACGCTCAATTTGTTTCTGCTAAGGTATATCTGTCAACATTAAAAGTAAGGGTTGAAGTACTATATAGCATCAAAGATGCATTCTGACTTTAAAATTGCTGCATGAATGAAAGCTCTTCTACAGACAATGCTTTCCAACATGGAAGTCCCCAGTGAATGCTAGTCAACATCGAATTTGAGATAAAAACACAAGGAAACCGGTTATGTAACAAGTTCAGTGTAAACTCTTCAAGAAGAATAAAAGGAATTAAAACCACTCCAAGCACCATAAACACTTATGGACGCAGCAAGCTGTCCACTCCTTCACCTGGCTGTACCTGAACTGCAATGCTACAGAACAAGGTTCAGTTTATCAGAGCCTGGGCTGGAAGCAGCTTTATCTGCATGTTCATCCCCCACAAGTGCCTCATTTTAGGGATGATACACACATTGGCAACAACTCGTTACCATCCTGCAGATTCAGACACACAAAGCTAAGCCTCAAGTAAGCGACTATGTGCTCCTGCTTACGGCCTCACCTACACTGAGGGAGCATGGGCTTTCTCCCAGCAACATTCCCCACCTTCAGCCAGCTTCAAGATGCCTGACCACTGAGCTTTACATCTCACCTCTCTTTGGTATTGTCATGGTTTTATGATTTTTGTTATATTACTGATATTCCACATCATAACATCATGCAGTGTGAAATATCAATAATATAAAAAAAATCATAAAACCATGACAGGTATATACAAATGAGTGCATTAGATTGCATGCTTCTGGCCACAAAGCAGAGAAAGCCCTCCAGGACAAGGTTTGTGAGATGAGAATCCTGTGCCTGGGAGGGTAAAGAACTCTACCATACCACCTTCTTGTGAACTGTTACATTTAGTCCTATGAAATTACTCAAAAAATGTAAGGTTATTGCCTTTCGTTTGAGGAAAAAACAGCAACTTAAAAATAGTAAGCAATAGTTTAAGGAAAAAAAAATAAGAGACAAGACATACTCCCTTTGCAGATGATGCCAGTGAAGTCCAGATATTTGTAGTATAAGTTACTTTCATATTTCCAGTGCAGTATTCTTCCAAAGTAATCTGGACCACTTTTAAAGGATAAGAGTAGGATAGTCTCCATCCTGATTTAATATTGTGGGTCTCAGTTAACAGCTTTATTTGTGAAAAAGAGGATGCGAAGCGTTAAGTCTTCAAGAAAGAAAGGAAAAAAAACCTGAACTTCAAAAGCACAAAGAAGTACAACCAATGCTCCCATTAAAAATGCTGCTACATCACTACCGAAGTATTCATGGACTGAGGCCCTGTGCCAAACTGCAGTCCACAGGAACGTTCGTAGGTAGCCCCTAACATCGTAAAACGGTAGTTGTAATGAAACACTGACAGTCTCAACTATAGCAAGGTGTCAAAGAACAGATGCTCAACACTTCTAAACAAAAAGAAAAAGCTTTTAAATTTTGTTTATATATTAATTGCAAGATGAATCAAAATCAGTGTTTGTCAACAGCTGGGCAACAGAATCTTTTCCAACCAGGTAATGGTGTCACTTTAGCTGAACAGTTTCCCTGCTTTTCCCCCCTTTCAGGGCAGAATGTCCTTTACTGTTCAAAGTAGAAATAATAAAGAGAGCTATTTCTGACACCATCTTAACAAGAAGTCTGGAGGATTTCAGTGACATACATATTCTCCTGCCCACTTTTATCTCACTTTCTTAGACGGGTGGGATCAGTGCTCATCCATTTGTCGTGTTAGCCCACTGTTACAAAACGGCTTCCTTTGTTCTGAGACAGCGCTGTTCTCTGCTCCTTCAGGATCCCAAAACGTTCATTCAGTGTCATCCCTGTCTGGAAAAATAAAAAAACAAAAGAAGTTTGACTTGGTTTAGCCCTTCCCTGCATCACTGAAAAATCAAGAGCTACCATTTCTTGGAATTCACTCACAGTACACATCATCAAGATGGACAGCCTACTCAGGAAAATGTAGAGTTAAACTGAGGACAGACTGAAAAAGGGTACTTCTACAATGTTCACTTTTCCATACAGATTCTACGCAACTTCAACAAATACAGTCGTTTAATCACTACAGTGTAGTTTCTTTCCAGTTCTTCCAGTTGAGGCTGTAGAATGAAGTCCAGTCCAAAAGTTCAAGTAACTGTTACAGTGTAGTAGTAGACTATTTTTGGCATATTGCTTGTTCACAGAAGAAACAAATCCAGACCAATGCCCTGACCCCACATAGTTTTCCTGCAGATGGTAGTAAGAAGCTGATCATAAGAACAGCCTCATCTTGTGGTCAAGTTCTCCAGCATCTAACCCTCTGGCAGCCATTAAGAGTTTATTCAAGGACAGCAATAAGATTTCTGCATCCAATTACTCATCTTCTTTAAAACAGTAAACCTTTTCTCACCTTTCAAGTGATTTTTTCCTTTTCTTTCTTGTTTTAAATTAAAGTTGCTCTATAACATAGGTATCGTGAATCTCTGCTCATCCCTGAATTACACACACTAGTTGAATTAAAAACAGCAGAACACCAGAAGGGTTTTAGAAACATTTAGCATTTTAAATCCCATTTAAAGCATGTGGGCATTAAAATGTAGACTAGAGGAGCAGGAACAGTGAGTTCAGGTACTTGCTTGAAGTTACACAGCAAGTTAGTGGAAGAACTGCAAGTGAAAACAAGAAGTCGTCACTAGTTCCCACTTTTTATCACCAGTGAGTCAAGGAAGAAAGTGCTTGGCTCACTACATTTGATCTGCATTGAAATTACATCCACACTTAAGGAATGAAACTGCTTTTACCTGCTTTCCAACACTATTGATATCAAACTGCAATGGAACCCCTTTAGGAATCTTCTTCTCTTCAGATTGGTCCCTCTTCATCAGAAATGGGGGCACAGGAGTACGAGTTAATCGCAATTTCTGGGAACTGTGAAAGAAGAGGATTAAACAGAAAGCAATGAACACATTTCATGCAGTGAAACCTTACTGCAGATAGAACTATATATATATTTTTTTTAATCAAGCTACTGGATGAGGCTGGCTAAAGAGCTGGAGAGCTCATATTCAAGAAGGCTAAAGTCAAGCAGATCTATAAAAGTGAAGTGTTTGTTATCGTTATCAGAAAGCAAGCACCTCAAAAGGAAGCAATTTTATCTTTTAATGACAAACCCATTATTCATGTTTAATTATTCTCATAAATTTATAAAATAAAAAGTGGTACAGTCCTCTTTACAGACAAAAAGCAACTGATGAAAAAAGAGTCAGAAAATTTTTCGAATAAGACACCTTTTGAATCAACAGTAACTTCAGCTTCACACGGACAAATACAGCAACGCTTCCTTTAAACACAATTCTCGCAGTGTCATTATTGATCAGGCATAAACAATTACCATCACTCATCAACTAGAGGCACATTCATTTTCATTCAGTCAGGGGAGCAAAATAGCCACAAAACAGCCTGAAATGGAAGAGGCAGACAAGGTGAAAAAAGCTACCAGTTCACCACTTTTCAACTCCTTACATCAGATCAAACCCCTGAACTGGGAGATCCCTTGTGAAACCCAGCTGTGACATTACTGAAACACACCTCAGAAATACTCAAAAAAGGGACACTCAGAAGTCTTCACAATAAAAAAGTCATCTTGAGGTCCCTAGAAAGACTGCAAGGAACTTGCTAAATGGCTCAAGAACAACGATTTCAGTTACATTAAGAACACTGGAGAACTATCTTTTAAACTCACATTGGGGTCATGATTGCTCCTGGGTTGTCAATGGACACAGTCAGAATCCCTCCACTTGTGGTAGAAGTTCGCCATCTAGTTTGGAAACACAGAAATCACTTACAAAAACATTACAGAAATTTCTGTCAGATTATCTCCAAATGCACTTCTAAAGCTCTCACTAAAAAACAATGTGCAAGCTTTAAAAATGTAGGTCAACAAGATGAACACATGCAGCCTACAAGCTTGGTTATTGATTCCTGTACTCACATTATCTAAACTTACTCAGGTGATCTCTAGATCCCATGCTGGCAAGGTGTACTAAAGCTGCAGTACTGACTGGAATGTTCACTTGAAGTCATTCATGCTCCTTGCCACAGGTACAGCCAAGTTAGTTTTTACTAGTTAGTAGTAAATCAAAGAGGTGACATACTGTGGTTCAGTGGCATATGCTGTTTACTCAGCCTGTTTTGTTACCAACAGCAAAGATGTAAAGAGCATATCAGGCTGTGAATGATAAGCAGTATTCATGAATGGCAGATACTAGTCTGTTTCTTGGAAGCTATCGCCTTCCCACTCAATCCTGCAAGCACCTTATGCAAACAAACTCCTCCTGGTTAAATTGGAAGACAATTGAGGAAACAACTGAGAAAAACAGGAGGAGGATCACTGTCACTCAGTTGAGATGCCTACAGGGGGAAAAAAACAAATAGAAAACATCCAGAAAAACAGAAATTATATATTTTACAAAAGCCAGAAGCAGAAATTGGAACTAAAGGGAGAACAGTAGAACAAACAAGTAACCATACTGAAGTTTTCCCAACTGAAATACTTACTGACGAGTTCTCTTTACTGTCTGATTATCAAGATCTTCTGTTGGCTGTACTTGGGCTTGCACCTGAAATCACATCAATACAGACACTGCATTTGCATTCTTTTTCAACTGCCGTTGTAGCAGCTCGAGATAGAGCACTCAAAAAAACTGAAGTTGAGACCTGTCTGTCCAGGCAGAGCTTTACTTTTAGAGGGACATAAAAATATGTCATCTACTACTGTAAGACACTGGAGGGAAATCACTGTAAGAACACAAAATATTTTCAAAATAATCATTAATAAAATAATCAGTAGAGATGGAAACATCTTTGAGAACGACCTCAGCAAACACTTGATCAAGATAACACAAAAAATTCCAGGACAGCAAAAGAAACATGGCTAACAACTGATTATATGTTTTCCAAAACATCTCTAAGTTCCACTGCCATTTTAAATGAGTTTGGTTTTGTTTTTCTCCTGATCCTGCCCATAAATCTGCGATTCCCTTCAGTGGAAGGCAGCAACTGCCTACAGTCAAAACCACAGCAGACAGAGGATGAGGGCACAAATGAGAACTGCAAACACCACTATCATTCACTGCACTCTTTCTTTCTGTTTTCTTGATTGTAGTCAAGATAACTAAGATCCTTTGCATACAGATAAGATAGTCATCAGGTTCTGAAACACTGCTCTATCATTTTGATAAAGGTAACTGTTGAAAGCTGTGCACTGCTTCCTAACACTGTCTTGTAAGACAAAACGTTAATAGTTTGCAACTGTTCAGAAATGGAGAGGTTCCATACTTTTCAAACAGCTCAGCTACACCAAAATGGGAAGACTCAATGGGCTGAAGAGGAGAAGTACATTGCCCAGAGGAACATGTGCCTCCTTAACACTTTACTTGAAGTTCCTATTTAGATTTGATTTATTAATATCAGCATTATAGGTCAGCTTAGAATCTGCAGCACAACATTGTTATTTTCAGTGACGTTTCGCTACCTTCAATCCTCTTCGAAACAAGAAAGTTGCTTGACGAGTGTCTTTCTGTTGATTTAGTTTGTTTCCAATTCTGGCAAAAGCAGATGGCATATTATTCCTGTAATACATAAAAAACGTGGTTATGAAAGGCTTCCTAGACAGGTAACATTTGAGAGAGACCGTTATGAAGGACATCTGCAAAGCTGTCTCCCTGTGAGAGAACATTTCAATTCTAATAAGCTTCTCACCTCCTAGGAACAAAACACTCAAAAATGTAGAAATTTCACAGCCTTACAGAATTCTTTAGGTTGAAAAAAACCTTTCAGATCACCAAGTCACCACTAAATCATTTCTGTAAGCACCATACCACACATCTCATAGATGTTGGACTGAGAGCCATGGTTTAGTGGAGATACACTCATGGTAGAAGGATGGTTGGAATGAATGACCTTAGATGTCTTTTCCAATCTTGGTGATTCTATATAGTATCACCAGGAATCCTTCGTTCCTAGTTACTAATACTGCTTTACTTTGCTTGATGTCCTCCAGCACTTAAATTTTGCTTTTCAGATTAAAAAAAAGAAGAAAAAAAAGCTGTGTTGATAACTGTAAACAAAGCTGTGTTTACAGTTTCCACAACAGTCACACAGTGAAGATTTCCACTGCAGAAAACAGTTTAGTTGCAGTCTGTAGCAGACATAAATCAATTCTGGCTCAAATAAAATATGCAATAGCTCCCATGAAACTGAAGATGGCACCAGCTTCCACAAAACAGACATTATTTACAAAGTTTGCTCAATTGTGGTTGTCATTTTTAAGCAACAGAAATCCACAGCAGCTGCTTTCACACAGGCTGCCTGTGATGTAAATGAAAGTAAAATCCCAGGTCCCCACAACTGCAGGTAATTCCCAAGTATTCTACCTGGTAATAAATATCTTTTCTATCATGATCATCTCACACAGCTTCCAGCTCTGCTGAACTTCATACATGTTATCAACAGCCTCGACTGTATTACTACTGTCAGTCACAACCACCTTCTCTTGGCCCCAGCTTTGTCACAAAGAAGACTCGTTATGGAAAGCTGTTAAGAAGACTTTGGAAAGCAGACATGGTATTTTACCTTCTGCTTAGTGGGGCAGGCCTCCTGAGGGCTGGAATTTTTCTCTGCATTTCAGTTTGCCTCCGCAAGTTTGGTTTCTTTTTCAGAACTGGATAATTTCGTTGCGTGTTCTTAAAAATAAGAAAATAAAAAGCAATGGGTATATAGAACTAATATATTAGCAATTAATTAATAAACTGTAACATGCATAGCGTAACTATATGTGCTTAAACTACCTGTTGAGTATCATATTAAATTCAGAAGACTGAATTCTGTTGTGTACTGCTCCACAGAGTTCATTCACAAAGCCTAAAACCTCTACTGTTTCCAACTTTGTCTGACATCATAGTAATTGAGACTTCAGTTCTTGTTTACAAACTACATATAGAACACACTTGGCTACGCCTGCCTTTCAAAATACACCATAATTTTTGAAATGCCACCTACACTTTTAAGTTACACATTCCCCTCATTACCAGGCAAAAGATAAAATAAAATAAAAAGCACCACTTACCAGTTACTTTTATTTTATCTCCCTATCTAAGTGACAAAATACATCCTCCACATACCTTTACAACTGTTATTCTTCACAAATCCAAAAGCAATCCCTGTTCTACAAAACCAGACTACGTGGAGTAAGTAACAAAGCACTGGAGGAATGCAGAACAGGAAGCAAACAAAAGTATTTTGCAGAATTCATTTTTACAACAGGCACACACTTAACACTTGCATACCTGTGGGTTCACTGGTATCTAGCAAAGTGACATAAACAACAAGAAATCCTAATAAAGGAGTTTTTCTTGTAAAAGCACAGCAACTACCAGCACACTTACACAGAACATCTATCCGCACTTGAATTTTCATGCCTTGCAATCTAATTAAGTGTTCAAAAGCTGTCAGACTTTGTGATTAACCAACTCCTTCAAAACAAACACCAACTTGGCCAAGACACCCCTGATTTCACAAAACATCATACCAGATGCCTGCACAGTACAGAACAAGCATTTCAATAGCCTACGTGTTCCACTTCTAAACTGTTCTTACTTGCAGAGTTAGGGTTACACCTAATGCAGTTACATGAACCATTGCAAATGCATTAATTACCTTCTCACTCAGTGGCTGTCTGTTCAGAGGACTAATTCCTTTGTGTGAACCCATTGCCTTTTTGGCTGCCAAGCCAGTTATAACTCCATAAGGACGCTTCTTCCTTACAATCTTTTTCCTTTGTCCCAAATGATTTTTACCATAACCTGAAAAAAAAAACCCCACAACCGTGAGGGGTTCAAAAATTCCTACTGAAATAATAATTTTATTGTTAAGACAACATGCAGGCAGTGCAAGCTTTTTGGCAGCACACTTCAAGCTTTGGAGCAGGAGCTGTCACTATATCTGATGTGATCAGTTATTTGTTTCTGTAAGTTTGGATCTAAACCTAGACAGCAATAAACAGTTTCTCACATAAATCTTCATTTTACTCTCCCTCACTGTATTATTTATGTTCCAAATTTGTTATGTAGCACATCTGCAGGAATAACTAAGAGTATTTCCAGCACAGAACACTACCAAATATCCTTCATCAAGTGCTGAACAACACAAAACCAGAACAAGTAATTCAGTTCCTTGTCCATTCAGCAATTTTTAAACTAATGGTTTAATTAAGAAAATGAGGGGGATGGGTAAGAAACAACTTCCAAGTTCATTTATGTAGATCAGTTGTTCCCAAGTCAAGTCTTAAGAAAAAAAGAACATAGCAGATAGCCCTCAAAACCATATTAAACAGTATACAAATTACATCTTGTTTGAAGTGTTTTCAATTAGAAGTCCATGTGGCAGTCTCGAAAAGACTGAGAAATGACAGCAGCCTTTCATATGAAAGGCTTGCGAGGTTGAGGTCTGCAGAATAAACATCTCAAGTCTCCAGTTACAAGGGTTTGGTTAATCCTGTCTGGAGCCATTTAGCTTCATTCTATGTAAACAGACAGTGCCTTAGTTTTATCCCGAAGTCAACCCCTCTAGAACCTCAGACTGGAAAATACATTTAAGACTGAGAAGATAGCTATACAGCAACAGACACACCTAAACTTGACGTATGCAATGTTATGGTATTGATAATACACTTTTACTTCTTGACTAAATGGGAGCTACCATAAGAAGCAAAACCATTGATCAGAACACAGCTTGGACAAATTTCATCTTGAGAAAATGATATGTCACCACACTGTGGTGAGTTAACAAACACTTCCCTACGAATAGAAGGGCTGAAAAACAGAAAGGGACCTCACAAGCACTCTGGACCAAGTTCTGCTCCATGAGATGACAACTTCAAAGTTAGCTCAGGCTGCACAGGGTTTTGTGTGGTTGCATTCTGTGTATCACCAAGGACAACTTTTATTCAAATGAACAATGTTCTGCTCTCTGTTTCATCCCACTAAAGTTGAAAAGAGTTCCAGCTCCAGTTCCTTGCTTCCTGCCAGAGAGTTTGGTAGTCACTTTTAAAACCAGAGGGAATTGAATGCCATTGAGCTTTTGTGGTTTCTGTAGCTGTCCACAAACAACAAAGGATTTGCCACTTAGCAGAACAACCTCAATGGCCATGGAACAGCAGTAAATCTGCTTACCAGTTACAAGTAATAAATGCTCAGAAGAACTGTTTAATGAGACCTTCTGCTCAAAAACAGTTCAGGAGGGATTTGCATCAATTGAAGGAAATGGTATATAGCTGTACAGAAGTGAACAGTAACTTATTCACAATGTTTCGACATATGAAGATAACAACTTTGCTGAAAATTTGCCTTTTTTCCTAGAATAAAAGCAGAAAAAGAGGGAAAGTTCCCAGATTAAAGTAACTGCCAAGACAACTGTACTCAGAATTTTTTTTATCTGAAGCTCATGTTCTCCCTAAAACTCTAAATTGTGGCATTTTCTTCTTTTGTGCCCTTTAGATCATGAGCAATTGCATTTGACAGCTGTGGTTGTTAACAGAAGCCTATGTTTGACAGTCCACCACTTCAATTCACTCAGTCAGCCCCATAAATATTCTTACACTTGGCCTGACTGATGTAAAATACTTTCCCATACTTCCAAGAATTTACCAAAGATGCACAGTTCAAGTAACACTGCTATGCTGGCCTGTCTAAAAAGCAAAACTCCTCTGGAGCCCTGAGCTATGTGACATTCCATAGGCTCTGAGACATTCGGGCTTAAGTTGTTGAATATGAACTGCTGCTACAACAAGTATTAATCAGAGAGGACAAAAATGAGGATTACTGTGCATGCACCAGTCCGATGTGCATTCGTTTTAAATCAATGCAACTAAGCAAGAGCTGCATTGATTTATTGCATGCCCTAACTTAAGCACTTCATTAGCTGAGGAGATAACTTCCTGCATACAGCATCATGCAGTGCTAAAAAGATACTTTGCAAAACTCAACGTAAGAAAAAGCTTTATTTCCAGCAGATGACAGTCATGTATTGGACACATGGGAATCATTTTCAGAATGACTCCTGTTCATTGAAAGAACTGCAAGTTATTCAGGAAACCTCCAGTAAAGCTGTTACTGTGCACTTCTCCCCTCTTTATCCCTTGCCTATGTGATTCTTTCCCTGCTGTTGTAATCCACTGTAAAAACACAGGGTGAACAAGGCTGATGTGGTACTTCCCTTGCATAGTCTTAACAAGAAAAGTAGACTCAGACACCCTTCACAATCCATCTGTAAATCCCAGAGGCAGTGCTGCAGACTGCAGTTACAGCTATTTTTGTGATTTCTAGCATAAGAATTCTACCTAGTATATGTAAATATGCTGGCTCTTCATCACAGAGCTGTAAGGTTCGGCAAGGTTTCTGCATTTCCTGATGCATGGGCTTTAGTGCAAGCACTTTCTACCCATCTCTGAAGGGAGACAAAATATCAACACAACTCCTGAAGCTATATACATATATCAGAAGGCAAGAAGATGGACACTATCAGTTAAAGGAAGGATCAAGTGCCTAAGTTCCACATTCCAAATATGTCACGTCATATTCGATGCACCCACCTTTCTGTTGTTGGATGCCCCACTTGGAGCCTGACGTCCTGAATTGCCGAGTTTGATTCTGCTGAAGTCCTCTTTTCATTTTGGGGGAATACTGCTTTCTTTCTTCTTTCTTGTTTAGTTTAATTATATCATCTGTAAAAAAATAGAAGGAAAAAAAAAAGATTTGACGTATTTCAGACACATTCTAAACCTAAAGAAAAAGCTCAAGCAAATTAGAGTCACATGAAACAAACTGGTTAACCTTACCAAGCCAGCACATACAAGTTAAGGTTCCAGAAATATTATCTCTGCAAAACATCCAGCCCCTGTTAGTCTTACAGTATCTCTTTCCCCTACTACTTTATGAAATAAGCAGTTGCATACATTCAGAACATCCAAGGTACTTTTAAGATCGTGGTATTTATTCAAACACCACATTTTAATAAAATAACTCTGCTTTTATATGCCATTAAAGAAAAGATAATCCTGTCTTATTCTCACTCTTCCTAGATTTCACCTATTCAAGTCTCAGCACTTTCATCCCATGTTACTTAATAAAATCATAGAAAGAAAACTGAGGCTATATTCACAAATTCACTGAGGTTCAGATAATGGAGAAAAATATCCGCAATCCAATCATCTTATTTATTTTCTCAGGAAACAATGTTGAACAATTTACTAATAGGTTTAAGAATATGTGCAAGATGAACTCATGAAAAGCTGACAGGTTTGTCAACAGCAAATCACGTCACAGCAGCCTAATTCATCCACTGATCAGGTTAGCTGGCTCAGGAGACGGGAGTCAAGGAACCGGATGCTTTGTATCCCAATAAAGAAAAGTTTAGGGAAAATCCAATTATTTTGCTGCAAAAATGAATGAAAATATGGGAAAAAAAATCTGCTAGGATGGAAACTAAAGCCACTCCAAAGTTTCACACAGCTCAAAAACAGCTAAAACTGTCCGTGCCAACAGCATTACTCAATCAGTAGCCCTGCTTGAACTTCATACAGTAATAACGTGGTGCTGAGCCAGACATGACTTCCCAACATTTCCAAGTAGAACGTGTGCTTCTTCATATCACTTAACTCCACCCTGATGTACCTGCGATAAACCACCACACTCAGTGAGCACCGGTCCTTGCTTCACAGCTCATCTGCTCCAACTTAACTCCCGTTTTTTGGGAGACAGTTAGTTGTTGGTGCACACACGCTTGAAGCTTCTTAAACAAAAGAACTTTTCTGCTGTTTTCTTATTGGGAGAAATGAAGCATATCTGGGACATTATGCATTTGTTAGCTAAGACAGACCAAAGCATTCTCCTATTTTGTCTGAGACCAGAGATTAAAATTACATGTGAAACAGCAGAACGTAGGAATGTTACAAACTGCAAGCTGAGTCTCAGAGTACATAACACACCAGCAATAAGAAGTTTAATATTTGTTAGTATAAGAGAGAACTCTCAACACAAAGATCTAGATCTCAAGGTTCCCTAGATTAGCATTCTGTCAGCTTCTGATACTGTGACAAATGTGGGACTGCATCTTTGCCTCCAGCAGACAATAAAACTGCAACTCAGGGCAGTAGGTGCAGATGAAGCTGTTCTCATGCCTTGCAGCTGAGTAAGTCAAGGGACACAGCCACCAAGAATAATTTCTTAAACAAAACATCACCATGACACCACAACAATTCTCTGCCATCTGTTGTCGGTCAACGTCCAGAACACATAGCAGTGATAAATTCAGAAGTCAACTTGGCCAAATAAGAAAACTTTATGAAAATAGCTAACCACTGAGAACCGGTGGCATTATTCCTAGTAACCTTGCTTGGGAACAAAGCGTGCTACTCTACAAGGAGATTTATAGAAATGCTTTAATGGCACCCCACGTTCAGAAGTCGTCGTCTCCCTCACTGGAACAAAGAGTAGCAGTGGATTATCCATTAAGGAAATACATATATACATCCTCTTATAGTCAGGCGACCCACAAAGACCAAGACTTCTGTTGCATGGTTTCACTTTTCGAAGCAGACCCCCTCCCAGTTCCTATATAACATTCTGTGCTCACGCTGAGGAGCGGCCTTGGAGCCCAGAACAGCATTTTTCGGAATATAACCGGACTGAAAGAGGTACTGCAGGAACGCACCACACGTACCCCCAGCTCAACACGGAGGGTCGCAGCAGCTCCGGCCCCGAGGCGCAGCTCGGCCACCTCACATAGCACGGCAGCCGGGCTGTGGGACACACCCACGGGAGGACAAGGAGTGAGGGTCACGGGAAACGCTTTATCCGTCTGATAAAACACCTCCAGAGTAAACGCGGCAGGTTACCAGCTCCAAACGCCTCCAGGAAGCGGGGCGCGGCCCGCTCACCCCGCCGGGCGCGGCCTATCCCTGCCGCGTCCGTCCCGCCCCACCTCACCGAGCGCTCGGATCAGCCCCATCCCAAAGCGCTTCCCCGCTCACCGAGGGACATGTCAATCTTCTCCAGGCTATCACTGCTGCCGCCCCGGGTCCCCGCCGCGGCCGAGGAGCCGGACAGCAGCGTCGCAGCCCCGAACCCGCTCATGGCTGCGAGCAGGACGACCGCCGCCGCCTCCCAAGACCGCCCCGACCGACGGTGAGCCGGCCGTGCGCATGCGCCGTGTGCGACGGCGCATGCGCGGCAATCCTCCACCCAGCGCCACCACCTCAAGCGCGCCCCCGCCTTACGTCGCATGCGCGGAAACCGCTCAGCCGCGAGAGCGGACGCCTGCGCGGAGAGGCGCTGCCTCTTTCCACCCCTCCGGCGCGGTGATTGGCACGACGCCCCCTGGCGGCCGGGAGGAGCAGGTACAGCGGGGCGGGGGGCGCGGGAGGGAGCGGCTGCGGCCCCTAATTGCGGGCCTGCCGCAGCACGACGTGCGGGACCCGCCGGCGGTGATGGCAAAGCCTTTTATTTTGCATGTGTATTTCCATCCCTTGGCAACGCTTGCGTTGTTGAGGGGTCAGCAGTAGGTGACTGCTCACTCAGCAAGAGACAGGACGGGGATCTGGCTCTTTTTCCACTCGGTGGCATTTCCTTCCTTCATCCTTTGGAACGCTCTGCAATTGCCATTGAAATTTCTACGCCTTGCTCGTGGTTAGTTGAAACTAATCAGAGTTCCTGAGATAGCAAGGGAAGGCAGAGACGGGCAAACACCGCAATCACACAGGCTGGGCTTCCTTCAGAACCTGCCAATAAATGCTGAAAGGAAAATGCTTTTCAGCTTCCCCTGCTCACCATGCTCACCCTGTGTCACAGTCCATACCTCCTCTGTGTTTGTTCTGGGAGCTCAGAACCTGCCTTCCCCTTCCCCTTGTCCCCCAGGACCCTTTGCAACACAACCAGAGGATCTCTTGGTTGAGGGTTTGCCTGACTGCATGCATGGAGGGTAAGACTCCAGATGCTACGCCACAAATGCCCTTGGGAAGGAATAAATAGTTCCATACACACGCTTCTCCTTGTGGTGCAAACACTCCCAGATTTCATTAACTGCCCACATTACAACACATGCTCACTCACTACAGTAAACATGCCCTAGCAAATACCTAGATGGAGGTGTCCCTGTTCATAGCAGGGCAGTTGGACTAGATTACCTTTAAAGGTCACTTCTGACTCAAACCATTACCTTCAGCAATATCCAAAGTACCCAGAGCACAATTAAATTGTTGTGCATGCCATACCTGGCACAGCTCTATCCCTCTATGCTGGGATTCTTCTGTGTTCCCCTATGTGCTGTGTAAGTTCAGAAAAGGGTCTTGGAGCATACTTGTTAATAGATGAATCTTCCTCTAAATGACAAGTAGGATGTCAGGTTTTTAAAGTTTATATTACTAGAGGAAAGATGACATCACCAGATTACTGATAAACACTAATAATAGAACTGCCAAATAAAACGCACATTTTTAAAAGAAAAAAGACAACTCAAAGTCCCCATGACACAATGGGGTGCAGCTCCATCTGGTGACTGCGTCACACTGATGAACAAACTTCATTTACCCAAAACAAATATGCTAATTGCAAAGGTGGCAGATGCTGCCTGCCCTCGAGGCAGGTGGAAATCAGACAAAATCCAGACTGTACCACATCCATTGGTTGCATTGGTTATCCAAACAGGAGACCAGCTGTCACCTGTTCAGGCCAACAGAAATCCAAACCAACATTACAATGCTGAAGAGTACTTTTATTGTGTTCTAAATGGCTAAAATAATATGAGAATGATAGAAGTAATCAAACTAACATCTGCTCCTGGTTTTCTGCCTGGCCCTTGGGATTGTGTCTGCATGCGGTCAAGTGGTGATGGTTCCATATGCCACTGACATTGATAAAGGATTTATATACGTACAGTACTTTAACTATATGAATGATTTACTTCTATCTCAGAATACTCTTATTCCTTTCTTGCATCCCAACCATCTTCCAACCCTCCATGGCTATGACAACTTCTTTGCTCACTTCATGGTGCAGCAGCATACTTCAACACAGTGGTGAACCTGATGAATATTTTCTCTCTATCCCTACCTACTTCCATCTGCACACTTAACAGCTTTTTCACTGGCTGTGATCCCTTACATTTTTAGCTGTAGAAAGCCATGGAATTACTCACCAGCTTAGCCTCAGTGAAAAATTTCCTGCTGACATCCAACCTAGATCTCCCCCTTGCGATAATGCTCTCTGCCTGCATAATAAATAGATTCCCTCCTGCCCATAAGCTACCTTTACATACTGGAAGGCTGCAGTGAGGTCTGCCTGAAGCCTTTTCCAGGCTGCAGAAGCCCAGAAATGCTTCAAGCAGCACATCTGCACGAACGGAGCACCAGTAAGAGCACGTGCTGTTAGGAGCACGGTCACAGGAAGCTCCCACCTCGCAAAAGACGGCAGAAACCTTCGCTGTCCGAGGCACCGAACATCTCAGCAGACACACGAAGCCGTTACTGCTCCCGGTAACCCGGCACTGGCTGCTCTCAGCCTGACAGCGTGCTCACGGTCCTATTCCCCGCGGGGCACAGCCGGGCACCGCACCGACGTACCTGGGACACGGCAGCGCGAATCCCTCGACGGCAAAGCGGCACGCCACGTGACCCAGCCACCGCCCGACATGACTGCGTGCACCTCCTGCCGGGACCTATAGTCATTGCTCCGCGCGGGGCGCGCTGGGAAGCGCTGATTGGCGGAGAGGGCCGCGGGGCATGCCGGGAGTTGTAGTTCTGCGACGGCCATGACTGAAGCCATGGGGGCGGGGCGGCCGCTCCCCCTCCACGTGACAGCGGCGGGGCGGTGGCGGCGGCGGGGCCGCGCGCGCCGGGGATGGAGGTCGAGCCCCGCGGGGGGCGCGCGGAGAGCAGGTGGGGGCGCGCGTGGGGGGGGGCGCGGCGACGCCCGGCGATCGCAGCGCGGACGGCACGCGCTGCGGGGGGGGGGTCGGGGGGCGGGGGGGCGGCGGGGGGGGGTGGTCGTGCCTA
>VXAB01012723.1:266907-295988 GCA_013399175.1 Odontophorus gujanensis
GCGGACGGGACGCGCTGCGGGGGGGGGATCGGTGTGCGGGGGGACGGCGGCGGTGTGTGATCGTAGCTAGGCGAGGACACGCGTGGGGATGGGGATACGGGCGGGCAGCGGCCGCCAGGCTTCCGCCGTGCCGATGCCCACGCATCTCGCTGGGCTCGGGTGGCTGTGCCGCCCTCGATCGGGCTGCGGGCGTTGCTTCAGCCTCTATGCGAGTCCCAACGTCGGGCTCCCGCTGAGCGCACGTGGCTGTGACAGGTGGGAGCGGCCGCCCGGGTCGGGTTTGGGGCGCGGCTCCGTGCGGGTATCGGACCCCGTGCCCAGAGACGTTCCGATGTCATTCCCATTCGCTCCAGGCTTTTTGCAGCTCTTCGGTTTGTGCTCGAGTGAGGAGCGCAGCACAGATGTCAGCCGGAGAGGAGAGGTTCGCGGAAACCTGATCCGAGAGAGCGGCATTCCTTATCCGACAGCCGCAGCTCCCGGGCTGCTCTGCTGCCGGATCTGCTGCAAGAATGCGGCCGGAGCTTTTAGGGCCATAGCGCGGGTCCGGTCCGGGCTGCCCGCTAGGGTAGCGTGGTTTGCTAACACTTTCTTACCGGTGTTTCACACCCTGAGGATGCAGAAAGGCTGGAGTGGCTGTGTTTGCTTCGCTTCTTTCCAGAACCGTGTCAGTGCTGTTCTCACCTCCACAAGCACTGCTGATCTGCATCGCTGTGCATCATGAAGGGCCGATGCGGTGCCACAGCTCTGGGGAAAGAGGTGGCACCGTCCCCTCTGCTGCCCGTGCACGGAGCTGTCTGTGTGTGGGGTTTGGGTTTTAGGGGAGGATTCTGGCAGGGGCCTGGCATAGCCTCATTGTCCCACGTGCAGATGATGTGAGATCCTAATTCCCAGCGAGGTGCCCTAGGTTGTGGCCCTGCGTGACTGATCTCCCAGGCAGGCAGTGTGCTGTGGGGCAAGGGGAGCTCTGGGACAGCCTTTGCCTTGTGAGCCACTTGCCATTGCTGCAGATGAATCACACAAAGCCAGAATTTCTTTAATTTCTTTTCCCAGAAGCACCGAGCAGGCGGCAAAGCAGAAGGAAATTTGGTGCTTGTTGTCAGGGGAACCCATGCACATAGCAGCATGCACACAGCTGCGGGTACCGGCCGCCCTGGGAGCTGCAGGAGGAGCAGCTGTACCCCTGGGTAATGTGGCAGAAGTCACCCTGCTGTTGCCCACAAATGACCCCAGCACCCTCAGCCCAAGCTCCTTAGTGTGCTAAGAAGGATCAGGCGATGCCTCCAGGTAGAGAGCAGCGATTGCTTGGTGCATTCTGGAGAGCATAGGGTTGCACACAGCAGGCATGGTTGGTAAGAAGGCTTCAGGTTTGGGGATGGCATCTACCTCAGTGATTCTGGTTTGATGGTTATTTTTCTTTTAAATGAAACTTACCTGACTCAGCAGCGTTGTTCCGTGCACCTGTCGTGAGTCACCCCTGCTGACTTGGGCCAGGAGCTGTTCCTGCCCTAGCTGTCATGGAAGGACTGAGAAAGCCCTGGGAGCACAAGCAGAATTTCCCTCAGAATTTCCCCATCGTTTTTGTCAGCCATGCCATTAAGTGATTTCCAGCTGCAAGGCTCTATTCCTTCTTTTATTACTGCAGTGCAAAAGTTTCAGTTCTGTTTGGAACAATTCCTGACCATGGGTTGACTTGACTGTGTCTGGAATAGAGCTGGTGTTGGTAAAGCAAGGAGAGACCTAGGGAGCTGGTGGCTGGAAGTGGGGGCTGAGTCAGAGGGCATCTGTAGGGAGGGAGAGAGATGTGCCTGTGGTCTCACTGGTATCTGGTGTTATCAGGCTCTCATATAACAAGCAATTCATTTTCAGCATGTTCAGGGAAGAATTATCTTTTTTCCTGTATGAAGCGGTGCACCAGAGCACCCTTCAGACTGTAACCCCATTTAGTGCAGCCACACCCCAGCCATGGTTTCCCCAAGGAAATGCTGCCGCTCCTGTTGAGCTCGAGCTGTTTTTTCTCAGCATCTCCTCTGCAGTCCGATCACGTCCAGATTCTTGCCTAGAAAACATAAATCACAGTGCATTCAAGCACATCCCTGACTCCAGCTGAGCTGCTTTGGGTGATGCCCTGTGTATTGAGAGAGCTGACCCCTGTCCTGACAGCTCTCTTCCTTTCTCACCAGCCCAGTATTTGGGGTACAGTGAGGAGCTATGCAAACACACTCAGCTGGTACAGATAGGGAAAGCAGGCTGATCTAGGGCATGGGGAAAGCTGCACACATTCCTTGCAGGCGAGCGTCTGCTCATGTACTGTGACCTCTCCTGGGTGTGTTGCTTGCTTTGTCCTTCCTGGAGGTAGAAGTATTTTCATGCTGTGATTTGAATTTGCCTTAGCCTTATGTCAGAACAGGGTGAGTGAGGCTTTCTTTTTCCTTACAATGGCTAGCCAATAATTCTCTTTATTTGGTACAAAACCAAGCAGATTTCTCAGAACTGCTCTGAACACCTGCTGAAATGGGGAACTTGAGGGCAGCTGACACCCTGTCTTTTTTCCATCCCTCCCAGCAGCTCTGTCGATGAGAGAGGAGCAGATCCTGCCACAAATTAAGGGTTAACCCATGAGTCCAGGCCAAGCTGAGGGCGGTCAGCTGTGCATTGCCTCCCTGTCATCCTCAGCCAGGCGTATGGCTCTTCATTTCTTTGGGCTTGTGTCCCTGCATGCTTCCCTGTGTGCACTGTGTTCCAGCCCAGGGGCAGCTGCATCTTGGGTATGGGTAGAGTCCCATGGGAATACATAGAGCCCTGTGTGTCCAACCTGTGAAATGCTTTTGAATCCTTCGAGCCAATGAGTCCCATCCCGTGGGAGTCTGTTGATTGACGGATTTAACTGACTTTCGGGAGCTTCTGAATCATCTCTTAAGGTGCTCTAATTTTGCTCACTGTTTCCTGCACGCTGAGTGCAGTGGCAGAATTTATGTTATGTTATTTTGTGTAAGAGTTCATTTGTGTTGGGGTCCCCGTTTCCCAACCTCTGAGGGAGCATAGCTGCCCAAGCAGCAAGAAGGATCATTGAGCGCAAGGCTCTGCTACCCCACATCACTGTGCTCATTGCATGCTTTTTATAGCACAAAATAACGAGGTGGGAGTTTCCCTGACTCACAGACCTGGAAAGTGAGCAGCATGGCTGAGCTTTCACTTGCATTTCCTCACTCAGAGTGTTGGAAGGACCTTGGGGAGGAGCTGGTGGAGCTCTGTGTCTGGCAGCTGCTCTCTGGCCAGGGACAGTGCGGCTGCTCGGTGCCGGGGGGCAGGGCTGGAAAAGTCTCTGGTTCAGATGAATGAGGTTTGCTCTGTCTCTTCAGGTCACATCTCCTCCAGCACGCTGCCTTTGGTTCAGTTCTGTGCTTTCTTCATTCTCACCTGAGATAAACCTGCTTGCTGGGAATCCAGGATTAAACACTGATCTGAAAACAGCTGCTGTTATTCAGGCTCAAACCGGTGCAAACCTGGAGGGCTAGTGGCAAACACGTCTCCATTGTTGAATTTTTTTCTGTATCTACTAGCATTTAGCTGTCCAGTTTCATGCAATGTAAAAACACTTCAATGTAGCAGTTCTCCAGCCTCATGGACTGGCTGATTTGCTGGGATTCTTTCTGCCTCATTCCCTGTAGTGACATTTCCTTGGACCTCATTCTCTTTACCATTAGTGTGGCAGAGAGGATGGAGCTACAAACACCAGTGGATGATGTGGCATCGATTGCAGTGTACGGCTCTAGGAATTCCTGCAGTGCAGCTTTCACAGCCCTGCACGGGGCTTCCTCTCTTCTGGGCCGTGGTGATGTCATCGAACTGTGCGTGAGCACATTCTTTCTGATATGTGTGTTCGCACTGTGTTCAGGCTTGCTGATGAATTGCAGCCTGGCTGCAGAGCTGCTGTGACAAGTGACAAGCTTTGCTGGCTGGCTGGGCTGCCTGGTGAGCTAAGCCTGGGTAAATGCTAAAGCCAGTGAGGTTGACTTAGGGAGACCTGTTACAGGGGAGCTTGAAGCAAAGCCAGTATTTTATTATCTGCTCGTTCACTTAATCAGTTTTGAAATAACGAAGCAGTCTCAAAATGGGAATATTTTCAAGAAAAGCTTATTTTTAAGCAGTAGGATTATATTGCTTGATAGCGTGCTTCTTTGCACTGCAAGAAGTTTGCAGCCCACACTTGAATCCATGAGGACAAAAACAAAAGCAGTTTTTCCTTTTTTCTTTGGTTCCTTTTTTATTTATTTATTTATTTTGGCAATGTGGTTGATGTTGGACAGTGAGAAGGATTAATGGCTGAAACACTGGGGCTTTCTTTTTCCAGTGTAAAGGTTAAACTTTCATTCTAGGCTGTTATCTCCAAAGCGTTTGTTAAAACCCTGTAGGGATGCACATTTTGGCATTTAAGGCCAGGTTGGATGGGCCCTGGGCAGCCTGAGCTGGTGGGGAACACCCAACCAACAGTAGGGGTTGGGTCTGCATGGGCTTTTAGGTCCCTTCCAACCCAAGCTGTTCTGTGATTGCGTGGTTTATGAACCTATTAAATATATGTTGCAACCACCAAGGTTTCACCCTGACCAGAGTCTCTGGAGTGTGCTTGGCCTGCTGTGAAGCTCCTTGTGCCCTGTATTTGGTGCTCGTTAGGCAATCCGGTGTGTTCCTCTGCAGGAAAGAGCACTGGAAGCTTCTGGGCAACCTGAAGACCACAGTGGAAGGGTTGGTGTCCACCAGCAACCCCAATGTCTGGTCCAAGTATGGCGGCCTGGAGCGGCTCTGCAGGGACATGCACAGCATCCTGTACCACGGGCTCATCCACGACAAGGTAGGCCTCAGTCCCAGCAGCACCATGGCCCTATGGCAGGAGCTGAGCTAGCCTCCGAGGGCCCTCTGCTGCGTTCCTTCTGTCTTATGTCTTTTTGAGGTGTTTTCTCTGAGGATATGCCTACTCCTCCCTTGGCTGCACTGCAGCCTGCAGCAAAGTGATAATGCTGAGTGTGCCACAAGCCAACCTCCCGTTGTGTGTACTTGGACAGCTCCCCAGCGAGGCCTGGCAAGAGAAGCCTCAGACCTTGGCTGGTTCTGGTTAGCTGTGTGAATGGCAGGGCTGGCAGCCGGATCTGTGCTCTGCGTGAAAGGGGCCTGTATCCAGTTTCCGCCATTCTCATCCAGCTGTCCCCATCTCCATGACTGCTGGGAAGAATTTTTCTTTCCTGCTCCGGAGAGCTTCTGCAGAGGCTGAAGATCACCCCTTCAGCTTGCAATTACCGCAGTTGTTTCTCAACGAGAATTACATCAAACCTGCAGGGCATGCCTCAGGCAGGGTTCCCCACCAGGCATCTCCAGCTCCAGCACAGCAAGCATCTGCAGGTGCAGAGGAGCCAGGAAGGCTGCGCAGCTTGGGCCCAGGAGCTGTAAAACTCCATTTGTGTAATGGGAGCTGATAAGCCTCCAGGAAGAGTCGATCCCAGCTTCACTAACTGGATTTGTGCACTTGCTCAAGTAATGCCCTGTCAGTCTGCAGCAGTGTGGGCCAGCGATCTCCTTTGAGCAGAGAGAGAAGTTACCCTTTAAATGTGAGGAGTGCAGTGCTCCTTTCTGATAGACATGCTATTCATAGACTTTGGAAGTGAGATTCGAATGATTTTTGCTGGTCTGTGTGTTGGTAACAGTTCATGCCACAGCTTGAGGAAACAGACTCCTGCAAAACAGGGCAGCTCTGCGCTGTTCTCGATTCTGTGTGCAAAGGCAGTTCTTTCTTAGAAATGCTTTGCCTACATATACTCTATTTCTCTGCTTATGTATATTATATACTCCTATATACTCCTATCTATACTAGCTACAAAGGCCCATAATGTACAGCTTCCCATAGGAATTTTCTCATTTTTACTCCAGAGAAACTTCTTTTTAGCTATATATTTTTGTATTTTTCTATGACTAGAAATAAAATTTAAAAATAAAAAATCATTTTAAGATATTTTTAAACTATTGTATGAATTTTATTATTTTATCCAGAAAACCTCAATTGGATATAAAAGGGTAAAATTTCTGTGTTGGTGCTCTATTCTTAAAAATAGGAACAACAAAAAAATAACCCCCTAACAAGTAAAGCACAAAACAGAACCCCTTCCTCTGATGCTTGTGAAAGAGGAAGCAGAGATGGAACTAAAAAAACAGCATTTTTATGAAGAGAGACATTTGGGGCTGTGCTTAAACACGATTAAGCACTGAGGAAAGCAACTCTTCTGCAGTTCCTCTTTGATTGAAAGAATAACTGAGAAGAAATAACTCATTGTCTGAACAAAGCCAAGGCAAACAGTAGTAAGAAGCTGATAGGAATGCAACGCCAAGAACGTGCTGTGTCACATTTCTTATCCGTGGTGCTCAGGCATGCTGGTTTGTCCTTGTTGGTGACTGGCATGGGAGGACAGCAGTTGATACAGGCTCTGCTCAGATGTGTTTTGTGTTGCCTGCTGCTCTAGGTCCATCTCTGACAGGAGGGGACCAGTGATGTGGGAGCTCCTGGCAGGTTTTGGGTTCAAGGCCCTCTCCTTGTTCTCTAATCCAGCTGTACTGTCAGCACTGTGGTGTCACTTGAGGCTCATGTGTATGGTGGGCCCTAACCAAGTCTCTCCCAGCAGGTATACTGCAGGCAGAAGGATTACTGGCAGTTTGTGAAGGATATCCACCGGCTGAGTCCCAGCTCTGCTCATCACCTGGAGAAGGTGCGTTCCAGTGGGTGCCTTGGTATGCCCATCTTGGGGGAGGAAGGCAGCTGGGCTGTGAGCCCACTGGTGGAGGGACGAAGCAGCCCTGTGGTTTCATGCGAGCCACATCCCAAGAACTTGGTGTGGTTTAAGGTTAGATATTTGGCTGCTTATTTCCCACAGGCTGGCCTCCAGCTCCACCAGGCATCACCAAGGGAACTGGCACAAACGGTGCTTCTGTGCACACAGTGGGGATTTATGCTTTGGTACAAATCTCCACAGGTTTCAGCTGTCTCATTTCTGGGTTGTATAATGGCCTTGACCATGCATTTGGCTTTTCTGTACCTGGCTTGTGCTGTTTACTGATGCACAGAGATGCTCTCAGCCCTCATTGCCCTGTGTCCTGAGGACCACACTGCTCTCCATCACATGTGAGCAGAGTCTGTGCTCTCCACTGTGATCTGCTGTAGAGCAGTGAGGATGTTCACATTAGTTAATGTGTCAGCAAGAACATGACCGTCGGAAAGCAATTAGATTTGGGAGTGTGGGGTCCCTTCAGGTCAGGGGTAGGAGAACATGCCATTGAAATTCACGTTGTTGGGGGCTATGGGTAGGACTTCGGTCACGGGTGCTGGCTGACCTTTGAAGTGTTGTTCCTCTCCAGTGCTTTTGTCTCCCTGTGCTCCCTCAGAAGCTGCTAAGATGTGGCCGCATTCTCACCAACAGTGCCTGGTGCTGCAGAGCTGTGAGGAGGAATGATTCCTGCTGCTCTGCTTGCTTCTTCTTGCCTTAACTTGTGCCTTCATGGTTCATTTCCAGTTCATCAGCCTGCATGAGAACGGCCAGCCTGGCCCAGACAGCCACAGCGACCAAGCTATCGCACAGCTGTGGCTGCAGCACAGCCTGCAGTTCCATTGCCTCTCTGCACAGCTCAGACCTCTCCTGGAGAATAGGCAATACATAAGGAAGTTCTATGCAGGTAAGTAGAAATGGGTCTTTTTCATCCTTGTATGAAAACAGATTTTCCAAGTCACGCTTGGGTGAGGGGTGCAGCAGAAAAGGGGGTTTCCATCTGTGCAATCTGTGCTGTCAGACAAAGTGTGCTGTGTCCATGATGCAGGTCAGAAGAGCTGAGCTTTAGGTTTCTGCAGTGAGCTTGTCTGCAGCATGCTTGGTCCTGCTTTTCTGGGCCCTCCTTGCTGCCCTAACAGGAGCTTGAGCAAGTCTGAATGTGCTGGACATCCTCATTTTCTTTCTCCTGGGAGACTGGGCTGTAGCAGCTTTTTTATGTGGGCTCAAAGGTTTCTGCTGCAGGTAGTCAATTACTCTGGTCTCAAGCCTGTGTCCCAGTTTGCACTAGAAACCTTGGAGAAATGCATTTCCCATTACAAAGAAACAAAATGTGCAGAGAGAGTCAATTTTGAATCTGTTTCAAATAATGTTTTTTGTTGTTTTTTTTTTCCTCCCCTGGAGTATTTCAAAACAAAGAGATGAAGCTCTGACCTCTGCTGATGTGTGGAAATGCAGCTGTGTTTCTACTTTGTAGGTGAAAATTGAAGCCCTTTGTGCAACTTCACGCACATTAAGAACTTTTGTGAAAACTTGAGAATTTGTCAAAAAGTAAAAATTAATAGCAAGGACAAAGATACCTAAACTGATCTGGGACAGGATCTTTCTTTAATCTTGTATTTTAGAGTAGTGAAGAGAGAAGTCTTTCAGTGGCCTCCCAAAATAAGACAAAATCTTGAACCAGATAAAATGATTTGGAACAACAATCTTTTGGCTCAGGTTTTGGCTGGGTCAGGAAGGCTCTCACCTCCTCCTCTATGCATAGCTTTTCCCTGAAATTGACGTGTTTTATATCCAGCACCTTGGTGGCTTTTCTGACAGCCTTTGCCTTGTAGACTGCTGCAGGAAGAACACCATATGCCTCCCACTACTCATGTTGGTGGAGGTGGGGAGAAAGCCCCCTGACAGCAATTCTCTCTCTGCAGACACAGCCTTTCTGCTCAGTGACGCCCACGTCACGGCCATGCTGCAGTGCCTGGAGGCTGTTGAGCAGAACAACCCCAGGCTGCTGGCTCAGATCGACACATCCATGGTGAGCTGAGACCCCTGGCTTCTGCATCTGGCTCTCCATAAATGCAGTACTGCTGTGGCTGCTCATACAATATTGCATTCAGAGCACACAGAACCCTTGGACAAGGGCCTGGACTTGGAAGCAGCAAAAGGAGGGGGTCGGGGGAGTGGAGAGAGATGTCTGTAGTGAGGCATCTCAGTTCTGGCTGGCATCAAGAATCTGAGTATGAAGCTCAGGAACCATATCCTTTTAAGAAATGCCTCTAAAGCCATCTCTCAAAAGACGCAGGCTTCAGGGCCAGCCACACTCAGAGGGATGGGCAGCACCCAGGACAGCCAGATTCCCCCTTCTGCTGGTGACGCCACCACCCTGGTGCCTCCCAGTGCCAGCTGCCCTCTCCTCAGAGGGGAACAGCAGCTGCTTTCTTTGCAAAGAGCTCCCAAGAGGGGAGTAATTAACGTTGCTTTATTAAATGGGGTCTGTGTTCTTTCAGCTGGCTGGCACGTCACTGCCCTCCGTGTGCACCTCAGGTCCCTCTGCTGGGACAGGAGATACGTGTGACCACGACGCTGAAGGATACCAGAGCCGCCTGCCTGGGGCACTGGGCTGCCTGGATCATCTTACTGAGAGCCTGGTAATTTCCAAACTGGGCTTGCTACTTCACTGTGCATAAAGAGCTGCTTCCTTTCTTTGCTGCAGTGTGTTTCTCCCTGTACTGCAGCCCCAGGGCTGTGCTGGCCAGTAACCAGGTGCTTGTGCAGGCCCTGCAGGTCCAGTTTTTTCCGTCTCTTAAGCTGCTCCTTTGACATGCTGATTTATTGATGCTGCCTCTCTTCAGCTCACCAGGAAGGGTGAAGGTCTCTCTCCAGTGACAAAGAGCCAGAGCCTGACTGCGCTCCCTGGATCCTTCTATACCCTGTCTCCAGGCTGCGTGCAGCAGCACCACTGCAGGTCCTTCTCCAGCCTGCCTCACCCGGCCTCCTCTGGCCTCCCAGGTAACCAGGAGTGCTGGAAGCTCAGGCTGCGCTCCTTGCTGACTCATGATCACACAGAGGATGTCTGACATCCTCTTCTCTCTGTCCAGACAGGAGACCAGCAAGCTCCCCCATCTGTTCCAGTTCCAGCCAACCACAGGAACATTGTCTGGCCTCCCAGTCCTCCTCCTTCAGCGAGGGCAGGTCCCCTCTGGAGCAGCCCAGTGCAGTCTCTCCATCCCACATCCCCTCACTCAAAGACCCCTTCTCTTCAGCCAACGAGATGAGTTCCAGCACCACCAGCCAGAGTGAGGACACTTGGACAGGGAGTCAGGATGATCCGCAAAGTGATGCTAATGATGGGCCAGAGTACCTGGCCATTGGGAACTTGGGGCGCCGGGGCCGGGCCTGCAGCAGCGCCAGCAGCAGCAGCAGTAAGAGCAGCAGCTCCAACATGTTCTCCTCCAGCAGCTCCCAGAAGCTGGACTCATCCCTGGGGGACCAGGGAGGTGGAAGCAGAGGCCTGGGCCTGTTGCGCCGGTCCAGCTTTTCGGAGGGACTGTTATCAGTGCCTCAGGGCATCCTCAAGAAGAGCCATGTGCGCTCACACTCTGACACCAACGTGGCTTCGGGGAAATTGCATGGTAATGGTGTTACTTTGCTTGGTGCATGGGGTGGTTGTGGGTTGTGGGCACAGAGGTGGGTCCATGGCCAAGTGGGAGTCAGCAGTATTGGGATGCTGGCTATCCCTTCAACTCCGTGTATCAGATGAGCAAGGAATGCAGTGGACAAGCAGTTTGGAGGTTTGATTTTTGCCCTCCAGTTGCCTGCTTCAAACTGGTGTGATGGGCTGACATCAGAGTCCCCTGTCCCAGTCTGGTTTTGGTGTTGGCAGCTCTGTTGTGGCCTTCACTGGAGGCTTAGCAAGCAGCAGGGATGCTGCAGTTAGCATCCTGCTTTCCCTCTGGTCCTATCCAGTTGGGGCATAGAGCCATGGCGGGGCACTGAGACTTGGGGGTCTCTTGTCATGGTACTGGAAACCTGCTGTGCTCTTGAATGTGTGAACGCATGGTGGGAGGAGTTGGGAGTGAAGGGACAACAGTTTTGTGGGAGTCAGTCCCACTGATGCTGCCTTCGTGGGAGAAACAAAGGTTGTTGCTGTGTAGTAACCAGTCTGTCTCTGTTTTCTCTCCCTTAATGCTGCCCTCTTCCTCCTCTGTCTGTCCAGGAGGCCTCAGGGATATCACCATTATAATAGAAGATCCAGTGGCAGGTTTGGGAGCCAGCAAAATAGCCTTTCATTAGTCATCACTGCATTAAGTTCAGGATTTCCATCAACTCATTAGTATCCATTTAGAAAGCAAACAGAGATTTTTTCCCAAGATTCCCAAGTGCTTTGAAGGGTTCCTCAGGTTTATGCATGTGGCATGACTGAAGATCCCAGCTTGGTTTTTGACAGCTTTGGGCCAGACCAAGGCTGGCACCCAGCTCTCCTGCATGGCATTACGAAGCACTGACCAGCAAGTCCCTGATCTTCTTCCCCTACCCTCTCCTCCAACCCCATTACTCTGGGAACCAGGAGAGGTTACCCCTGGTGGCCAAGGGCTGGTAGCCCTAAAGGTGTGGGCCTGAACGTGGGGCAGATCTGCACAGGGGGCAATTTGATACTGGCAGCACTGGGTGCTGAGCAGTCCATGGCTGGGAAGGCTCCTACTAGAATTAACAGAAGTATGGACAGATAGGCCCAGCCCTGAGCCTTGCTCTGGCTCTGGCTCCAGCAGAGGCTGCAGGGTGCTGCTTCCCAGCTCCAGAGTGTTCTGGGGCCTTCCCATCTAAGTCAGCTGCTCTCTGGGGCCTTGCTGTCTGCACAACACTGGGGTTGTTTGTCTCTGATGAGGCCTGCTCCTGGCGGTCCCCACCAGCTCTGCCTGGCAATAAGCAGCCCTGCCGCATGGGCATGGGGAGGTGACCTTGAGCACTGTGATCGTGGCTCTGGCGCTGTGTGCAGGGAACCCTGGGTTTTCCCAGCTGAGCAAGAGTGTGTCCTTCAGATGCCTGCTTTCACCCTTGTCCAGGCCACAAGCCCCAGAGATCCTTTGGCTGCTCAGATGTTCCCTTGTCTCATGTCCCAGCCCTGTGGGGTGACTCTTCCTTAAATCTGCTCCAAGAGGAAGATAGGGCTGGCAGAAGTGCTTGCAGGAACTTGTTGTGATCCCCAGATTTGCAGGGCATAAAGAGAGGAAGGCTCAGGACTTGACTGATCCATGGTTGTCATGGCCTTCTCTTCTTTCCCTTTCATCCCCTCCTGCCTGAAATGCCCCTGTAGTTGTCTTCCCTCTTGGGCTTGACTTTAGGCATGGCACAGAGCAGGTGAGCCAAGTGGAGAATTTCTGTTGTTGATTCCCATCCATTTGTGCCCACTCATGTGATGCTGAGCTCCTTCCATTTCACGCCATGCTCTGGGCTGGGCACTTCTGGATTGCTGATGTGTGTCTGGTGTTGTCTTCCCGTGCAGAGTCCCATGCTGATACAGGTGGAGGAAGAGGAGCGGTCTCTGGTTCCACCCAGAGCAGTGAACTGAGCACACCCAGCTCCCTCTACATGGAGTATGGTGAGTACAGTGAGCCACAGTGGGGATGTTTGCTCCTGGGGATGCAGTGCCCAGCCCATGCCCGTGCCTCAGCTTCTGGCACCTGCTTGTGGGATGCAGGCATGCAGGAACTGGCTTGTAGTGAGCTGGTTGGGAACTGGAAGGGCTTGTTAGCTTGGGGTAGCAGTCTGAAGATCTGTCTGGCCTTCTAGGTGAATGAGGACTCACCAGTACTACAGTACTTAGATGTGGGCTCTGCAGGAGCCTCTGTGGGTCCAGCAGCATCAATGCTGAGCAACTCATTAAAAGTTTTTCCTTTTGGCATGGGTGTGTGTCCACTCCGTTACCTACAGTATGCTATGGCATGTCTGTTATTCATATTGTTTTGTTATTTGGCATATCCCTTCTCATCCTTTTTATCCTGAATAACAAACGTTGGCTACCTGAAGGCTGCCATGAGGAACTGCCAGGAGTACTTTTGTGGTTGCTGTCTTAGCAGCTCTGCCCAGGATGTGTGGGCATGGTGATTATTAATGATGTGCTGTGGTGGTGCCCTAGGGCTGCCTGAGGTCAGGGTCTCTTTGTGCTCTGGGGCAGAGCTGGCCCTAGTTACTGTTCCAGAATTACTGCTGCCTCCTGTCCAAGAGCCACAGAAAAGCAGGAGAGCATCTGGGTAGCAGACAGATCAGCCAAGCGATCTGCTGCTCCTTCCTGCTTAGGAGTGGTTTCAGCATGCCTGTTATTATCATTATGGCCCTGTGTTGGTTACTGTTCTCCATTAGAGTGGATGAAGCTGGATCCAGTTCTGTATGTAGGATGGGGTAGACAGTTGTTGGCCATGTAGAGTAGCCAGTGTGTTGACACAGAGCATGGGCTGTAACTCAGTGCTTGGAGCAGTGGATTTTGTGGTCCTTCCTTCATGATGTTCCTCTCTTGCTTTTGCAGACTCTAACCAGTACCTGAGCTCGGGGGAAGGGATGTTCAGAAGACCCTCAGAAGGGCAGTCCCTCATCAGTTACCTCTCTGAGCAGGACTTTGGCAGCTGTGCAGACCTGGAGAAGGTGAGGGAGTCAGCAGCCTGTGTGCTTTGGAGAAATTACTTTACTGCAGTCAGTGCTAATGTCCTCCATGGGGGAGATAATCCCATACTAATTCCTGCTGTAGAGCTGGGCATAGAACTTTCATGTTGAGTTGGTTGTTTATGGGTGGTCACAAGGATTTATCCATTTAGTGTTATACACAGCAGCTTTGCTATCTGCTGGGGCTCCTCACAGGCGTGTGCTCACTCCCCAGAGTGGAGATGTTGCACATCCACTTTGTAAGATTTCCCCTATGTTTTGCAACAATTCTGTAGCCTAAAAAAGGCTTTAATTTCTAGGTTTTCATAGGAGAGTGAGGTTTCATAGGGCCAGAAAGGTATAATGTCCTTCTGCCACCTTCCTCTCTGGATGCAAATATTAAACCCCATTTTACCACGGCTTTCCAATTTCCCTGTGCTACAGCCTCAAATACTTCTGCTTTTGCCTCACAGGAGAATGCTCACTTTAGCATCTCAGAATCACTGATTGCTGCTATCGAGCTGATGAAGTGCAACATGATGAGCCGGCAGCTGGAGGAGGAGGAGGAAGACAGCGACAAGGAGATCCAGGAGCTCAAACAAAAGATTCGCATCAGGCGCCAGCAGATCCGCACCAAGCACCTGTTCTCTACCTGCCAGGAGATTGGCTCAGACAGTGGGTGATGTTTTTTGGGCTCATCAGCTGGTCTGGGTTTTTTGTCTGTTGCACGTTCTTGTAGCATCCTACCTTCATGCTTGTTCATGGGAAACAATGGTGTAACAGGGTGCTGTGGAGATTTGTGAAACTCTGCTACTAATAAAGACCGTAGTGGGGCTGATATCATATATGCATAACACTTGTGCCCTGGTGGCACTGAGTTAAGGAATGTGGTTTCATTTTGAAGCCACCGAACCTGTTTCCCATCCTTGCCATGCACCCCTCCCTGCCCTGGCCATGGCTGACTATCACTTTGCACCCTTGCCACCCATGCCCTGTTCAGCTGCTCGCACTGATAGCCTGGCTGTGTTGCCTTCCCTTTGCTTCCCAGGCCTTATGGTGACTGACAGCGAGTCCCAGTTCAGCTCCCACGGCTCCATGCACCTGTCTGATTCGGGCTCTGCAGAGGATGTGGAGGAGTATGAGATCCGAGGTAAGAGGCAATGGCTGTGTTAGCTTCTTGCATAGATCCAGACTTCTCCTGGGCCTGGTTGCATTGAGGTCAGTCACACTGAAGGAGAGCATGTCCCTTTGGCCTTCAGGATGGCTTTTCCCAAACAAATGGTGGAATGCTGAGCATGAGCAGAGCAACAGGTTTCCCCTCATGTGATGGCATGACTTTCCTTCAAAATCCTCTGCAATATTTTAGCGTTCAGAACTGGCACGTTGTTTCCATTTCACTTGCTAGATCCACAGAGCAGCTGTCAGCCAGAGAGAGATGGGAGGGTTGCCATCCTTCTTTGCTCCTTCTCAGGCAGCAGGAGCTGGCTTCTTGTTGGGTGGGAGCAGCAGGTGCTGGTCACATCCTGACCTGTACTGCTCGTGGTCTCTGCTCCAGGCTTCTGGAGGGGCTGAGCCTGTTGCATCCTGGAGACCTGCCTAGGTCCCTGGTCATCCCCTTCCTTTGAAGCCTTATTTGTCCTCTGGGCTGGATGGCTTATTCCTCAGCAGTACCTCTGTCATGCTTTAGACTTCAGAGGTGAGATGAAAGAAGATGGAGCAGTCCAGTCTCAGTCTATAAAATTCTCAGTCTTTTTGTCTCTGACTTGACAGCAAAGACCCCATTTCAGTTCCTGAGGGCTAGCTTTTGGGCTTGGTTTTGAAGTCCCTGGAGGGGTGTGTGAATTCAGTTCTGGGCTTCTCCCATGCAAGTGTTGCTTTTGTGTTATGCCCTTTCCCTTTGGCCTGGCCAAAGCACTGAAGTGAACTATTTTGTCATCACCATGTTATACAGATGGTAACGATGGATCTAACCTGATTCAAATGTCCAAGGACGGCCTCTCAGTGTCAATGGCTTCCTTGTTCTCAGGTAGTACCCCGCAGTGCTCCCTTGGCACATGCGCGTGTGTGTGCAAGGTGTGTGTGTGTGTGCGCGCCTCACACGTGCACACTTCTCGGTGTGTCCCCTCAGGGTGCTGCAGGGAGTGCAGAGGCCTTGATCTCTGTATGAGCTCATCAGGTGTTGAGTTCATCAGCAGGTCAGCTTCAGACCAGGCAACAAATCACTGAAATGTACTGTCAGGCCGTGGCCTACGCCACTGGTGTGGATAGTTCAACTGTTCTTCCTCAGCTCTCAGTGCATGTAAACCAGCTCCTCATGCTGTCTGATTTGGGGGCAGTGACATAGTGTCATCCAAGGGTCAGCAAGAAGAGCTGTGGGAGGATGATGCTTTGTTGGGCGCAAAGAGGAAGCAGAGGAGCTCTGCCTGAGCACCATTTCCCCCAGGGCATTTTTCCATGCAGTGTTTTGAATGCACAAAACATACCTGCTGCTTGAAAGTCCTGTCTAGCCTGGGGTAGGACTCAGGAAGGCAAAAGCACAGCTCTGTAGCTCTGTAGCTGCTGGGCTTTGTAACAACAATGCTGTGCTGCAGGACCAAGTCTCCATCCCAGATGTCTTGCCTTCCAACATGATGGCTCTGAATGGAGCTGCCCTGCTGAAAGCAATTGCTTCTCAGATCACATGCAAGACATGGAGGAAGCCACAAAGGGAGGAGCCTTGCTATTTAAATGACCTTACTGCCAGCTTTTGGCCACAGGTCAGAGCTAGTAAAGGACCGAAGTGCTCTGAAGCTGTTGGTGCCCTGGGGAGAGTTATCCTGCTTGATTCCACAGAGCTGGCATGCCAGGACTCAAACCATGGCCAGCCCTTCCCGTGCTGGACACTGTAATCATGTGCAGCCTGGTCTTGCTTAGCTGCTGATGCTGCTGTTAGGCATTTGATATCAGTATGCTGCTCTTGCTAGAGGTGCTGGTGCTCAGAGCTTCCCATCAGTCCTGCTGTATCCTGTGGATTCAATGCAGAGTTAGTTCATCCCAGCCTGAAGCTGGCAGTTCTGGGCTGAGTGACTTCCCTGACTTTGTGTGTTCACCAAGCCCGTGAGGACAGTCCCATGTGGTGAAAGCATTGGCAGCAGGGACTTTTTAGGCAACTAACTGGAGACTTTTGGGGAGTATCTGCAGTTAAGACTGGGAAGGGAGCGATGGCAGGATCCCAGCACCTGGGGGAGCCTAGGGGCCAAGTCTGGCTCCCTCTGCCCTGCCTGTGGTGATAGCAGTGCTCTGCCCAAGACCTCCTGACAGTGCTTGGCCTGTCCTATACTGTGTGTGCTCCACTGTTTGTTTGAGTTTGTCATACTCTAAGATTGTGCAAAGCCTTCCTGCAGAGAATGAAGGCTACAGAGTGCGGCAGATATGTCTGCAGTGTGTATGTGATTAGGAGGCTCTGTTTGTCTGAGCTCCCTTGTTTCTGCAAAGAGAAGTCTGTTTGCATGATGTAGATGCGTGGATTCCTTAGCATTAGGATGCTTTCACATTCCAGTTACTAGCAATGGATGTCAAACACAGTGCTACATGTCCACGTTGACCTCTGCTAGCATGAGTTTGTAAATTTAGTGAAGGACTATCGAGGCTCAACCTGGGCTTTTTGCATACCCTTCCTTTCTGGAACCAGGAGCAGCTGAAGATGGACTCATTTGTTCCAGGAGAGTGCTCTGCCCTTCTCCTTTGGAAACTCTTACTCCCTGTTCTGCTGGGGCAGCCCTGTTCTTCCTAGCAAAGCTGATGGTTTGGGGTGTTAGCTTTCAGCTGCAGAGCAAGCATGAGCTGGTGCTCGGATAGGCTCTGCGTGGGTCTGTGTCACTGACCTGCATGGGGTCGCAGAGCAGAGTGACTCTAGAGCTGTGACTCTAGAGCCATGCCTTCCTGAGCCATGCACAGGGGAAGGTACTGCTGGGGTGCTGCTGTGGTGCCCACATCTTGGCACCGAGGAGGGATGTGGGGCAGCCCAGGGCTGTTCTGGAGATCATGGAGGGCTGGAAGGAGCTGGACCCTTATCTTGGACTCCTGCCTCCCAGAGAGAGCCTAGTGGCTCTGCACCTCTGCATAGGACTGACCCGTGCAGCTGCATGAATGCTGACTTGTCTCTTGAGCTCAGGACTCAGGCTGCCAGTGCCTGTGGTGCAGCAGCTGACAAGCTGTGGCTCAACCACTTACCTTGAGTTGCAGTTCAATAGGGAGGAGGGTTCTGCATCCCATTGCTAATGCCCTGCAGTACCTGTATTGTGTAGAGAGCTACTAAACCTTCCAGCTAACCTTGCCCTCCTAGCTCCAGCTGTGTGTGCTGTTACAGCCCTGTAACCACTAGGACTTGGTGTGTGACCTGCACCACTTACCACTCCAAATACCTGGCTGTGTTTTTGCAGCATCTCACTGTGCCTTGCCTTATAACTCCCACCAGGTGATTAATTTGATTGTCCTTCTCTTGCTGCTCTGTTTTACTGGTAGAAGTTGGTGCTGTAGTTTATGTGCTTTTAAACAGCTTGATGAGTTTTAAGGTGAAGGTTTGGTTTGGAGTGAGTGTATCCTTCAGCCCTACCCAGTTTGCTCCACCATGCTTATTTGTGATTCAGATGCAGACATCAAGAGGAACCCAGACTGCAGCAGGAAGACCTTTCTTTCCTCGGAGTCCATGTACGTATTCAACTTGCACTGAGACATCTTGGTACCCAGTTCTGTTTCTTGCCCAGCTCTACTTCCAAGTGCATCAGCTGCTGATTTGCACTGGATCATGCATCCTCCCTTCCATCTGCTTACCAGTGAGGCACATCTGGGTCCTAGTCTTGAATCTGGGAAGCAGCACCTGGGATGATGAAGCTCATTCACGTGCTGTGTGGGTATGAGATATGATGTCGGTGGGTTGGGGGAGATCCTCACAACTCATAGTAGTAGAAGGCTGGAAAGAGGAGCTAGCATGGCCTGGAGCATCTGGCCTGGCTTCTGGCTTGCTGCTGGCTCAGAGCTTCCCTTGCCTTCCTCTCAGCTGGGACAGGTGTAAAGCTGTGTCCCTCCTTGAGCTGAGAATAGCATCAGAGAATGGGGATATGTGAAGCAGCATAGCTTTGAGACCCTTGGTACTAACTGCTTCCTTTGTTGACTAGATCCCACTCATTTGGCAATTCAAACTCGGCAGAAGCTGTGGCCATGGGCTTGCTGAAGCAGTTTGAGGGCATGCAGCTGCCAGCTGCCTCTGAATTGGAATGGCTGGTCCCTGAACACGACGCCCCACAGAAGGTAGGGGTCTGAGTACTTTTATGTACAGGGGGGTGACAGAGTGACCAAGGTGGCTCCACCGAGGTGCATGGGCACTGCCTAGAGGTGCCAGCACAGGAGCAGGGCCTTGGCTAGCAGCCAAGAGGGCTGCAAGAATAGAGGCAACAGTTTGGGAACAGCAGCAGCTGCCAAGCTGGAGTTGTGCTGAAGCACAACTGGGGGAAAAGCCTCTAGAGCTGAGGCAACAGCTCGGTCTGTATGGCTGCTCACCCACTGCTCCTCCTGGGCACCTTGATTGCTTGTTTGCTGTTGGTTTTCAGGGCCCAAGATGATCTCTAAAAAAAAGTTGTTTAGGTATCCTGCCTAAGAAAAGGCAACTTTCCAAAAAACTCCTGCTGGTACCTGGGGAGTGGTTGGCATGCCTGGAGGGAGCATGCATGGGCCAACAGCATGCACTGACTGCTCAACTGTCAGTATGCCAAACAGTTCCTCTGCTGAGGCACCAGTGTTGGAAATGAGCTGTCATGGTAGGGTCCCATGGAGGCGTCAGAAAGAAGAGCTGCTTAAAGAAGAGAGGGTATCTCCAGCAGTGCTAAGAGCTCCCTGGGAGGCACTCAGCCCAGCTGTATGGCTTCTTCCCTGCCACTTGCAACATGTTCTCATGGGGTGTCTTACTACTACATCCTCCTGAGCAGCAGTGCCTTGGCCTTTTCCTGCTAATATTTGCAGAGATTAACATTGGCATTGAGGTGGGTTTTGCCTGTCTTGTGCTCAGCCCTCCTCCACACGGTTTCTTCACAGAGGCTGCTGTTTGGTCTCTTCAAAATGCAGGCTGCTCTTTGGTTTGTGTTGTCCTGTGGATCTAAGCAACATGTATCAGACTCCTTGAATGCATCACATTCAGTACCAGGATCTTCATCCTGCATGGTGCTGAACACTCTGCCAGGCTCTTCTGCTTGCCCATGTCTTGAAGGGCTGAAGCATCACACACCCCAGTGAGCTGGGAGATGGGCTGTGCTTGGGAGGCATGAGGAGGCTTGCCCAGTTTCCTGGGCTGCCTGGAAATAGCAAAAGTTCCTGAAGAGCCCATGTGTAAACTGGATGCAGCAGAGCCGGGCTCTGCTCCTGGAGCCTCATAGAGCAGAGTGCTCAGTTCCCTGGGGAAGTCCCTTCTCCAGCCCCTCTGCTCAGCCACAACAGCCTGGTGCTGGGGCAGGGCTGGGCAGTAAGTGCCAGGCACCAGCCAGGTGCATTGCTTGTGTAGTTGTAGGCAGAGGTCTGACCCTTTTACCTGCCTCTCCCAGCTCCTGCCCATCCCTGACTCTCTGCCCGTTTCTCCTGACGATGGAGAACATGCCGACATCTACAAGCTGAGGATTCGGGTGCGCGGAAACCTGGAGTGGGCCCCCCCACGACCACAGATCATCTTCAATGTTCACCCAGCCCCAACGTAAGGATCTGCATGGCAGAGGGCTCTTCGGATACCTGCCCTTTTCCCCTCCCATGGTTGATTGTCCTTCCCTGCTTGGCTGACAGGGCTTCTCTGCTCTCAGCCTGCTAAATCCATGCTGGCCATCTCCAGCTGGTGCCTGTGCTTGCTGTCTGCATGCACCAGAGCTTTCCCCCTCCACTAACCTGTCATCCACATTTACGTGGATGTAGAATGCCTGTCCAGAGTTGTGTCAGCCCCCGTCATCTGGTGCTGGGTCCCATCAGGCCTGGATTCACCCATCTTTTGTCTCTGGACAGGAGGAAGGTGGCTGTGGCCAAGCAGAATTACCGGTGTGCAGGCTGCGGCATCCGGACCGATCCTGGTAAGTGCTGAGCAGTAGCTGGAAAGCAGGGACTAACCTGTGAGAGAGTGGGAAGATGCAGAGCAGGTGGATCATAGCAGAGCTCAGCATGAGGTCATTGGGAAAATGGTATACTCTTTCCTGGTGTCATTTCTAAGGCCTCTGCCAGCTCTGCTCTCATGTCAGCATGTTGGAGGCCTGTGCTGGGGACCTGTAAAGGAGTGATCTTTGCACATTACCTTTCTACCCTGTGGTAGCCTGGTGGGTCTGCAGTGTCCATATCCACAAATTCAGGTCACAGTTTTCAAGCCTCTCTCAAACTGCATGGGATTGATAGGCAGGTCACGGTCCTCAAGCCTGCACTTGCAGACTCCAATACTGAGCAGTCTGGGGCTGGAGAGGGAGCTGGCATGGCAGAATGCCTTCCCTCTTGGAAATGTTGATTTACAGTCAGGCAGAGTCTGCACCTCACCTGACTTCCTCCTTCCCCTGGGCTTTGCCAGATTACATCAAGCGACTGCGGTACTGTGAGTACCTGGGGAAGTATTTCTGCCAGTGCTGCCACGAGAATGCCCAGACAGTCATCCCCAGCCGCATCCTGCGCAAGTGGGACTTCAGCAAGTACTACGTGAGCAACTTCTCCAAAGACCTGCTGAGCAAGATCTGGAGCGACCCGCTCTTCAACGTGCAGGATATCAATCCTGCCCTGTACCGGAAGGTGAAGTCTCTCAACCAAGTGTGGGTAAGCCCCTTCTCTTGCCTTCCTGAGTGGGGTTTGTGGGGGGAAGGGTGGCTGCCAGCTGTAAGTCACGTACTGGAGAAGCTGGGGAGAAGCAAATGTTTCAGTTTCTGAAGCTTAAAACCTCAGCGCTGTGGATTTCCGTTCATATCTTGTTTCCTGTTCAGTAGCACAGAATGGGAAGGGATTTCTGCTCGGTGTTCGGCTGGGCCTTGGTTTATTTCCTGGAGCGTGTGATGACTGGTTGTGCTCGCTGTATCCCGCGTGGTATAAACACTCCTGTACCAGGGGAGCAGCAGTCATTTCACCAGTGCAGGAAACGAGGCAGACGTGTTTGGCTAATGACTGAGATGTGTTTACTGATCCCTTGTGTCTCTCCTTCCTCTCCAGCTGCTGCGAATCCAGCTCTTCCACATGAAGAACATGTTTAAGACCTGCCGGCTAGCTAAAGAGTGAGTCCTGGGGCACGATGCTAAGCTGTTTGCTGCATTTCATCTGACTCAGTAGAGTTCCTCTGCTCTGAGCTCTGGTTTTGCTGTCCTTGCAGCCTCCTGGACTCCTTCGATGCAGTGCCTGGTCATTTGACAGAGGATTTGCATCTTTACTCTCTAAGTGACCTCAGTGCCACCAAGAGGGGGGACCTGGTGCCTCGCCTGACGGAGCTCCTGAAGGCAGGCAGCCTGCACGTTGAGAAATGCATGGTAAGGCCTCTGTAGCCACCTACTGCACAGCTCTGAAGCACCCTTTAGGTAGGCTTTCTGTGGAAATAGCCAGTGGGAAGGCATTTGACTTGCAGAGCAATCACAAAATTAACTGATTACATGCTTGCTGCTCTCACCTGTCCCACAGAGATGCTACCCAGCACATGTGGGTTATTTCTTACCCCATTTTGACTTTTTCCTTAACATGTTGATTCTGCCTTGCTGTGCTTCATGCCAGGGATGGACCGTCCCACAAAAGTAGAGAAGGATACTGTGTCCTGCTGTCCAGCTCCAGGGAGATAGGGAGCTTTCAGCTTACTTTTTCCTGACCTTTTCTCCTAGCTGTGCCAAGCCAAAGGCTTCATCTGCGAGTTCTGCCAGAATGAAGGCGACATCATCTTCCCCTTTGAGCTCAACAAGTGCAAGACATGTGAAGGTGAGATAAAGGGGAGAAACAGGCAGATCCCTGGCCCTGTAACATCTGCTTCGTTTTTGAGTGGCTTTGTGCCAGCAAGAGGCACAGAGCCAAAGACTCAGCAGCCAGATCAGGGTGCTTCTATGAATGGCCTGTGTCTCCACCACATGATAACAGCAACAGATCAGCTGCTGTTTACAGCAGTGTTTATAACAATATTACAATGATATTTGCTCCTCCAGGGCAGCAGCTCTGCCCTGCAGTGAAACTTGTGCTGCAGGATCAGAATACGTGACTAGAAAATGCTGCAAATCTTAACTTTACAGTGTGACTTCTTGCTACTTTCAAAGCAGTGCCAAATTCCTGCTTCTGGAGTTTGTCCTCCTGGACAAGTCCAGGACATCCCTCCACAGGTGTGGCGAGTCAGGCAGCCTATGCCAGCCCTCAGCTACATTTTGTTTCTCTCCACAGAGTGCAAAGCCTGCTACCACAAGTCCTGCTTCAAGTCCACACACTGCCCTCGCTGCGAGCGACTCCAAGCTCGGAGAGAGCTGCTGGCCAAGCAGAGCATGGAGTCCTACATCTCAGACTATGAAGATGATGAGCTGGAGCAGCAGGAGGCAGCAACAGCCACCTAAGCATGGTGCAGCAGAGGAGCAGGCACTGGGTTTATTTATACCTTCATCACCAGAGACTGAACCAAGTGTATTCATGGTGAGGAGGATCAGCAGGACACTCATCATACCTGGAGCAGTGTCTCAAAGGGATCTACTTTCCTCTGTACAGCAGTGTTAGGGAAGGAGCATCTTTGGTCATCTGGTCTGTTCCAGGTAATGGACACACCCAATGCCTTGATGTGGGGAAAGTTGGCCAGTCCTGTCTGTCCTGCGGGCAGAAAGTGAGCTTTTACCAGGCAATTGCTCGTGAGCCTGTCTGCAGCCTTCTCCTTGTCCATCTCCATCCCCTTCTTCCTGGAGGAGTCCTCAGTGAGGTTGGCACTTTCTGCTCATCAGCTGGACACTGGAAGCTCTGGCCTTCTGCTCCATGAAGAAAAATCAGCTCTCCAAGTCCTCCCATCCTGTCTTGCTGCTAGTTCGTGTGAACGTGGAAGGAGGGGAGGGGGAAGAGAGTTGATGGAACATTTAGCAGTTCCCTTTTTTAACATCTGGGTTGGAACCATTGCCAGTAAACCACGGCTCTCCCTCCAGAATCAGACAGGAAGTGATGTTAACACTGTGTCTGCCCTGCCTCCACACACCATCCATACTGAGCTACTCCACCTTCCTCCATCCCAAAGACACTGAATGGGATCAGCTGGGATGCACGGCTTTGTGAGGGGACTGCTGCTGCTGGGCATGGGGCTGGAGGCAGTCCTGAATGGCAGGACACACGGTTAGCAAGGCTTCAAACCTCACATCTCCTTCATGCTGCTGCTCTGTCCTCCTTGGGGGCTGTCTCTTCCTGTAAGAGGGACATGGGACCTCCCCATGGCAGCAGCACCAGGGCCTGCCTTGCACTCAACTGTCTTCTACCTGCACCAGTCGGGATTTGTAAAGCCTCTTGGCTCAGTCCTCTGGTCACCTCCCCCTAACCTCTGTCTTGGTTTGTTCTTTTACATCAGGCTTTTTTTAATTTGCTGGATTCGGTTTTATTTTTTTAATGAGCTTGTTTGTATTTTTAACTGTTTGTTCCCCACTCTGAGGAGATGCTCCTTTTAGGGAGGATGCAATCTGTTTGGGACTTACTGGTGTAAAACCTCCAGAGCTTTCCTGCTGTTGTAACATCCCTCCCTGGCAGAGGCTGGCAAGGGCCAGGGGTTGGGAGAGGGGTCACCAAGCCTCTCTAAGGAACAGGGCAGGCTGCTCCCAAAGAGAATGCACCTGAGAGAGGCCTGGCCCTGGAGGTGCTGCAAGGTGCATCTGCAGCCAGGGATGCTTTATCCCATGGCACATGTCCAGCACCAAGTTAACATGTGAGGTACATGTGCACCCAGCATTAGGATGGATGTTAGGACAATGGGGCCTGTGTATGTGCAAGAAGGGTGGTGAAGGGCAGGGGGCACTATGCTGTGAGAAGGCTTTCAAGGTGTGCCCAGGTATGGGATGATGGCAGGGTTGGAAGGGCAAGGCTGGAACTAGGAGAGGTGGCTGCAGTGCAGCTCCAGGCCTTGCTGATGGGGACAGCATCTCCTCCCTGGGCTGCAGCATCCCACCACAACCAGCTCTAGGGGTCCCAGCCTGGAGCATTTCCATTCCCCACCTGTTCCCCTGCATTTTTGCCTCCTCCCATGTATCCTCACTTTTCCCAGGAGAGCAGTTTCTCTCCTACCTGCTCTGCAGCTACCACAGCTTGGTCTACCTTGCCAGCAGAGAGCATTGCCACTGTTCTTGCCTCTGGTCCACACGCTGCCATACAGCTCAGCAGGACAAGCTGGCCTCCCTCCTCCTGGGATCTGGCTCAGAGCAGCACAACTTCATCCACAGCTGTTTTGTTTGAAGCACTTTAATGTCACAGGGCACTGGCTGAGAGGTTGCCCGCATCCCGTTCTAGAAGCACTGAGTATATTTAGAGAAATGCAAATGGATTTTGGTTTATTTTTGTTTTCCTCCCTCCATCTGAAAGCAGTAGGGACTTGAAACCTGGCAGAGGGCTTTGGAGCAAGGTAATGTATAACACTAACATCCCAACAGTGCAACACTGGTGGCTACATGTGATGCTGGAGCTTCCCAAGGCCCCAACTGCTTGTAAGGGAGAATCACAAGCTGCCCCAGCACTTCACTGGAGCCCTCCCAATGGGACTGCTGCACAGCATAGCAATGAAAATGCCGTCCCTAATAAACTTAAAGTAACATGAGGTGGGGTTGTGTCCTGAGCCTTTTTTTCCTCCTTGCTTCTGGCAGGGAGCTCAGCTTCAGTGAGAACAGGGACAGACAAGGCAGCTGCATCCCTCTCAGTGCAGCTGGCCGTGTGCATTGCCTTGCCCACCCAGGAGCTACAAACCATAAGCTTTACAACACAACCCTGAGGCTTGCTGCTGTTGCAGCCAGCCATCCACCACCACCCGTAGCAAACCTGTGTCAGTGCAAGCCAGTGCCATGAAAAAGGCACATCCTCCAAGGTCCCTCACCCCTCTGCATCCCGGTCACTTGCAGTGGGTGTAGCGGCGCTCAAACTGCTCCACATCAAACTTGCGCTTGCAGCCAGCGTAGTTCATGTAGCGGATCTTCCCAAAGACATCCCGCTCCTTCCAGCCCTGGTCGTGGATGCCACAGATGGACCAGAGGCAACCTGCCAAACATGGGGATGGAAGATCAGTCTGTCCCATGCCCATGGGCATCTTAGGGACATGGATTCTTCACAGAGAGCCCTCTCCTTCCGAACAGAACTGTTTGATTTGGAAGGGACCCTTAAAGACCACCCGGTCCAGCTCCCTGCACTGAATAGGGACACTACAGCCCCATCAGGTGCTCAGAGCCCCATCCAGCCTGACCTTGGGTGTCTGTAGGGAGGAGGCAACACCACCTCTATGAGCAGCCTGTGCCAGTACTTCACTAGGTTTTTCCTTTGGATATATCTAATCTCCCATCCCCATGCTACACCCACCCATGCACCCTCCCCAGCTTGCCTACGTAGCCGTTGGGGTCCATCCCATCCAGCTCATAGCGGTCATTGAGGTAGATGGCAAACTGTAGGGCTTCCTCAGGACTGCGGGTCCACTCCAGGATCTTCTTGGCCCAGTACATCCGCAGGAAGCCGTGCATTTTGCCCTCCTGCACCATTTGTAGCTGTGGAGAAGGGCACAGCCACAGCTCCAGCACAGACGCAGGTGTTGGAAGAGAGACTTCACAACAAGGAGATGGGGGTCACTAACCTGGGCAGCATTCCAGAGTGGGTCATGCGTGGTGGCCTGCTCCAGCTGGGGCAACTCGTAGAGAAAAGGCCGCTTGTCTTTGGCATGGAGCTTCAGTGTGCTTTGTGCCCAGTCATAGGCACCTGTGAGAGAGGTGAGGAGCAATGCTGAGCAAACTGCTCCCCTCCTGGGCCCATCCCTGCAGGTGTTCAAGAAACATGGAGATGTGGCACAGAGGGATGTGGGTTAGTGGGCATGGTGGTGATGGGCTGATGGTTGGACATAATGATCTTAGAGATCTTCTCCAACCTTATGGCCCATCCCCTAGCAGGAACAGGGCATCAGGGTGACCACATTAGAGCATTTGCTCAACTTCAGCCTTGTCCACCACGGATGCTACCTTGCACGCTGTCATAGTTCTCGTTGTAGTAGCAAAAGTTCTCTGCCAGCTCCCTCCGTACCACAGCCTCCTCCACAAAAGCATCTACCGACTCCTTGTACGCACGCCGGTGCTTCTGCACCTCCAGGATGGCTCGCTGGGTGGACACCTGACCTGAGGACATAGGTTTGACATGGGTTGGGCCACCTGGCTGAGCCACCAGCGCTTCACCCTCCCTTGGGATGGCCTGGGGCACTCACCAAAGTGGAACCATGGAGAAAGGTTGCTGAGAGCTGCCTTATTTGGGTCGTTCCGCTGTGAGCTGAAGGACTTGAGCCGCTTGGTGATGAAGGACTGCAGCATGGCCAGCCCAGCAGCAGTGCCAGGGGTTGCCCATGCCACCTCTGTCACCGTGCGGTCCACCTGCAGGCTGGAGTAGCAGGCATCCCATGCAATGGGCTGTGAGCAAACAAACAGCATGAGAGCTGAGCCCCGTGTGCCAGCTTAGGGCTATCCCCAGCCTGCAAGCCCCCAGCTCCCACCAGATGGATATTAAGCAGCCCTGCATAGCCAAGATCCACCAGGAAAATGGGGTGGAAACCTCCCACTCCCAGGAGGTCTCCACCTCTGCACCACTTGTGGGTAATGTCCCCCTTCTAGGGCCACAAAGCCACCCAGGACCAGGGGTGTCTCTGAAGGTACCTCTGGGGGATTGGGTGGTGGATGGGGGTGCCGAATAACAGGAGGGAACTCAGTAAGGAACTCTGGGAGCTGGTTGTGGATCTTGGCCCGGATGGTCCTGGCACTGTACTCCTGTTTGGAGGAGGTGACCCAGCAGGGCACAATGTTGTGGGCATCCACCTGGGAAAGGAAGTTGCAGATGGTGATGCGAGCAGAAGCCAACGGTCCTAAGGGCACAATGCACACTGTGTTCCCCAACAGACCTAGGATGGGTGTCCAGAGCTTCCATAGGCACCCACCTGTGCAAAGGGCACATCCTCAGGCAACCTCTCCTTGACCTCCTCCACCCACTGCCGAGGGACACGGAGGGGACAGAAATCTGTCACCAGCCCTCCCACATTGTGCTCCACCACAAAGCTGGGCAGCTTATCCTTGGGGCAGCCCAGCAGCAAGTGGAAGGGGATGTCCAGATCCGCACACTCCTGCAATGAGAGGACAGGGCTTAAGGGTTGCTCCCAGCCCGCTCCATCCTACCTGCCCACTGCAGCAACTGTACCTTGGCCACCTCCTGCAGCCCCCTCAGCATGAAGCTGTAGTGGCGGATGGTGGCATCCAGGAAAGCAGGCACCAGGCAGAAACAGACACGCAGAGGCAGCTCTTGCTTGAGGGCCAGGCGCTGGGCATAGAGGAAAGCCCAGTTATCTGCAGAGCGAGCACACGGGTTACGCTTAATAGGAGCCCCTCAGAGCTCCCTGTGCCGCAGGACACGGGGCCGGCTCCTACCTTGCACCCGCTGATCCCGGAACATCCAATAGAGGATGCACTCGGCGTCCTCCTTCAGCTCGGAGCCCCGGGACACGAGCCGGGCCCGCTGCTTGTTGTAGTGGAAATCCCGCACCGACGGGGCTGCCCTGCGCCGGGCTTCCCGCAGCGCGGCCTCCAGCGTGCCCACGGCCCCCTCCTCCTTCTCCCTCCCCGCATCCCGCTCCTTTCTCCCCTTCCCACCTCCCCGCGGCATCCTCAGCCCCACGCAGAGCCCCCGAACCCACGTGGCGGCGGAGCGGGCGTTACACAACGCGGGCGTTACACAACGCGGGAGGGGGTGGTTCTGGCAGAGAAATGGGCGTGACCTCCCCGCCTGGCCCCGCACCCTTTGCCCGGCCCTCGGGCACGAGGAAGCGGCTCCACGCCTCGCCCCCACCCGGGGCAGTGCTGGCAGCAGCGTGCTTCCCCGGCTGGTCCCGTCCCCGTGGCTTTGCCCCCAGCGTAGGAGGTGAGGAAGCCACGCTGCGAGCACACCCAACATTCCCCCCCCTTCCCCCGCGGCCCAGCCGCAGGGCAGGTGGCTGCCGGGCGTTGTGCCCATCCCTGGGAGTGCCGCGTTGGGTGGAAACCCCCTCCGGTGCCAACACCTGGGGAACAAAAGCACCCACCTGGGTGCTGCTGGGCAAAGGCAACACGGAAACTGCGCAGCGGATCGTGCCTGGGGTATTGGGTCCTGCGGGGGTATGGCTGCGCACAGAGCAGGGCTGTCCCTGTCCCTGCTGCTGAGCATCGCTGTGTCCGAGCTGGCGCTGGGTAAGGGCTGTGGGGGACGCGAAGGGGCAGAGCAGCGCAGGGCTGGGGGGGGTGGGCACACCATGTCACCTACCGCAGTGTGCAGGGTGGGAACCTCGGGGTCATCGCCATCCACACAGCTTCCCGTGAGCCCGGAGCAGCCACCGGCCCTCATCCGCCACACAGCTTCTGTAGCTTGCGGCACGCATCCTGCCGCTCACCCCTGACACACAAGCTGAGATTTGCTCCTCTCTCCCCCCCCCCC
>VXAB01012726.1:0-97739 GCA_013399175.1 Odontophorus gujanensis
GAGGAGAGGAGAGGAGAGGAAGTGGTGAAGAGTACTGAATTGATAATTCCTTATATCATGATAATTCCTATTGGAAATAGACTAATTCTCTTGTTCATATCAGCGTAAGTTCAGAATTACTCCACTAACTCAGGGAACAAGTTTGGATGCAGGGCTTGATGGTCCACCCTCAAATCACAATCCAAAAGATCCTTCTAAAGGATCCGAGAACGTCTGTCATTGACTTCCATGGGACTTGGACCAAACCCACTTTCTCACATGGCAGAAGTCAGGATGAGGGCACTCACACTGTGTTTATGCTGGCAGCCCTTCCTGCCTGACCTGCTGTGCACAGACTGCTTACAAACAAAACATTAATTCCCTGAAGTCCACACACCACAACTGCTATATATGACTGATAAACAACTCTAATGCCATAGTCTTTCTTATGCTTTTTCTTTTCTATGTGAAGTATTTCAACTTTTTACACAGGTAGATAGCAACAGGACGAGGGGGAATGGTTTTAAACTACAGAAGGAAAGATTTAGATTAGATTTTTCTGAATCTTTTCCATCAGAATTAAGGCTGTATTTAGTTGCATTATTTCTACTGCCATTGTTGGTCCAGCTGTCCAAAAAGACAACGTATTGCAAATTTCAATTACATATCCTGTACAAAGATCATAAACAACTGAAGAAAAAACAAAAAACAAAGAACTCTCATTACTTTAATTAATGCATTATAGCCAGCAAATTTCAGATTCTCTGGTGACTCAGACCTCAAGCAAGGTAGAATTTTTAGAAATAAATGAAGCCCATGAGATCCATTTTGGTCCTGGAATTTGGGGTTTATCAATACCTATTACATCCCTGATAAGTAAAATGTGTCAAGTCCCTACATTGCAGTGATAACTGGTGGCAGCATGAGGGTCTGTCTGAGGGGGCTAGCCTACCTTATTCACAAAAGGAAGTTTATTGCTATAGCAACAACCGCATCCTATGATTTGCTTGCTACAAATGCACACAGTAAATATTCTGAAACAATCCATGCAAAAACACAACAGTTACCTTGACCTGGTGTGATTAATGTGTTCAGACCTAAATTATTTCTGCCACAAATTAAGCATTTTGAATTCAGAGGACTCCTATGCAAACCGAAAAAATCCTGCTGCACTTTCAATTGACAGCAGAACCCTTAGTTTGGGCTCTTACTACCCATCCATACCATGCCTGAATTTCCCCAAAGAAATGGAAGACAGAGTTACAGCTTGGTTGGGTTGGTTGAGAAAGACAATTGAGGCAGCAAAAGGAGCAGGGCTTTTCTTTTCAGGACTTGACCATGGAGCATAACTATGCCTTCCTAGAGTTACTTCTGTCTTAATGTCTGCTTGCCTGGGACTTAGAAGCCACAGTGAGAAGATGCCCACCTTTTGTTGAGAAGTAAGGAGCATACTGCTGCTTTCCTGCTTACAAATCTTTGAAGCAGTCTGGATTATCAGCATCTTGGACCAAGTGTGTGAGAGGATCCAGAAGCTGTGCCTATGGCACCTGTAGGATTATTCAGTTTAAGGTCTGCATTTCCCAGTTTTGGTCTTTCTGCAGAAATGCAGCTTGAATACCATAAAAGTGTTCGTCAAAGGACCCTGAGGATAAAAATGCAATGATAATGAGATCCAAGGAACAGCTCCTGGGGTTCCAGAGGATGGTCACAGGCATCACCAATTCCAGCCTAAGCAGAGGCATCTTCTAGTGACCAGGAGAGCTCGTAAAGCAGCAGCAATAATGGGGAACGTGGTAGAATCCCTGTGTCCTGTGGAAATTTGTTGTGCTTTACCTCTTACTTCACATCTCTCTATGTCAGAGTATGCACATAATTATGTCCCTGCCTCAGCTGAGCACTTCAGGAAGTGTTCCCTTATTAGGGAAAGTTTGAGTTTGTGTATTCCTGAGGATTTACATTTTAGGCAACTATTAAGAATGAGGACTGAAACAGTGGGCGACTCTATAGAAGGACTCACAACCAAACTGCACAGCTTCTGAATGAAGAACTGTCTACCCTTCCATGAAAAAAGTCTTTTACTAACTGAGCGTCTTTCAAACTCAGTTTAAAAACAGAATTGCAATCTCAGCAAAAGAAAAATAATAATAATTCTTATAGTCTTGCTTCCCTTCTATGCAAATAAACATTCACAAAGAAAAGCAATGTCATGTACTAAAGTCTGAAAGTTGTCAACTGCTGCAATAATTTCCTCCCTTGCACTACTGCTGTTTAAAACAGCATGGCACCAATTTGTGAAATGAATGATCAATCGTGGTGAAACTGATTCAGTGCCTTGTAAAGTCAAACGCATCACTCTGACCCATCTGTTCTATGGACGTAATCTTAATTACAAGCATAGGGTCACATCCCAATAAATCAGCAAGGCTGCAGTGAAGGTGCCTATGTTTATGCCAGCTGAGCATTTACCCAGAGCTGCCTATGAGCACTGTTCAACAGAATTCAGGAACAAAAAGAACAAGGAGAATGCTACAAGCACCTTTTTCCTTCCAGTGTTGCATTGTATTTACTGAACCTAAAGCTCTGCATTAGTGAATTCCAGATCCTATACCTATAAACTAAAACTTCTGTAGATCAGAACTTCATCCCATATGTATGGCGTAACAAGGCTCTAAAAGGGGTGAAGGGCAGGCAAAGTACATACAAAGTACACATCCTGTCAAAGAAGAAATGCCATAAGATCAATCCCAGGAGTGCAGAGCAGTGTGCACAGTATGAGCATCTTTGGTTTCAAAATAAAGGTAAATGGTGAGAAAGGACAGAAAGGAGAAAGCGATTCCTTATTTCCCTCTTCCCCAAACAGAATTCACAGAGGTGATCTCATTAGCTCATCTGTGTAATTTACACTCCTAATATGGCTAGGGAATAAAACAAATATTCAGAAATAAGCAACAGGACTGGGACAGAAGAGGGGAAAACCTCAGAGCCCTCTCTCATCTGAGCTCCTTCTTTCCTTGCCAAATGTTATATTCCCTTCCCGGGAATCCCGCCAAGTTTATGTCTCCAGATGCCACATTGCAGCAGGCTGCCTGGAATCCCTCCTACCCGCCTCCACATCACTCAGCTCAATAGGCAGGGCAAGCACAGGGTGGAGAAAGCATTTTATCCTTATTAATTTCCAGATGGAAAAACAAGGCATGCAAAGATCCAATTAAAAAAAGAAAAAATTCAACAATTTTTAATAAACTCCAACCATCTTGAATTCAGACTCTTCTTTTGGAGAAAAAGAAAGGAAGTCATTTGGCTGGGTTGAAATTAGGAAAAATTCACACCTCCTGGTATTAATCTATGGTTCTGGGAGGTAGTAAAAAGAGAAGATCAGTACGGGCATGAGGGAAACCCTAATTATGAGCAAATGTAAGTATGATGATAAAACACATGTGTAACTGAAGCCCAACAGCATTCACATTTAACTGAATGTTTGGCCATAGGTTCATCCCAGCTACCTGTCAGCATTCTTCTGAGCCAGGACTACGTAATATTGGAATTCTCTCAGTACATCTATCAATGTACCTGAAGCACAACCTCAGGTAGAGAAATTTCTTACTGGAAGGACTTGTCTGTCTGTGAAGGCTGAGGCGGAGAGCTAAGGGCTGATGCCTGGTGTATGGGTGGGTACAGTTAGACAGAGCTCCCTCTCCCCTGGGGCAAGAGCTGGACCATCCGCAGGTCACTCTCCACTCTCCTTGCTCCTAATCAGTGGAGGAATCCTAGTGTGACACTCCTCCAGTCTGGATCCTGAACTTTGGTAGCTGGTATCTTGCTGGAAGCAAAGTAATGGAATCCATGCTCAAGAGGAAGACATGTTCATCTTCAGTATTTTTGATACTGAAAAGAATGTACCTGCTTTAAGTACAGATAAATCTGGTTGAAGAAGTAAGTGTAGCCAGACCTAATTAGAGAAGCAAACTGGTGTAATGTGAGGCTTACTCACCTCACAGCTTCCTTTCATCCTCTTCCTATGTATCTCCAAAGACTACAACTATCCCATCCATGTCTCCCTACCTAATTTTCATTTCAAAATGTGCTTTAATGTCTGCAAGTAAGTCTATGGTCCAGAAATAGATGTCTCAAAGCACAGAGGGCATTATGTTCCCATCTACGTCACAGGGCAGGATGGATCAGAGTCCAGACCCAAATCACCCAAGTATTAGAAGAGACCTCCATGCAATATTTCATTCCAGTCCCCTTCTGGACCTCATTTTACAACACCTGGTTGGCCTCCAGTCCCAATCAGAACCACTCTTGCACCTAATTCACTCCATCTCTCACTACTTTTCCCCCCCTTCTCCTTCCCCTGCACGAAAAACATCTGGTAAAAATTTATTGTGGGAGGGATTTTGATGCACACATCCCATTAAATTTAATGGGAACTGAGCATCTAAATCCCTTAGGCAGCTTGAAAATTTCAGCCTCTATTACTAATGCTCTTCTCATTATAACAAGATTTGTACATGACAGCTCAAGAGCCCTGACTCTGCTATTAGTGATGTGGTTCTGTACCGTGCTGCTCACGGCACCCAGAGCAGGCTGCCTTGCTCACAGCTCAGCTTGTCACCAGCTCTACAGTGCACACCAGCCCAGAGTGCAGCCTGCAATTTCATTTCGATGAGTGAACTTTCTTGTAGGGGGATTCCCACAAGAAAAAGATAACGTCAAGTAAATCTTCCTTTGTCGTGGTTTTTCGAGAACTCTTTAATTTTAATTGTAATCACCAACATCTGATGTGCAGCCTATGGTGGGGGGAACGTGGTTGTGTTGCACAGCTGCAGCATGATATCCAAAGAAAGAGTTTTTCAAGAGTCATTGTAGACTTGGCTGTCAGAATTCTCAGATTCCGACACATTCAATTTTTCACCAGCATCTACTAATTTACCAGAATTATAATTTACCAAGAGGGCATGACTGCGAAGAGAATGGGTCTTTAAAATTTCATGCACATCCTGAAGGTTTTCACTGGTAAGATATTTAACCGTGTTGGTGTTAATCACACCTGACAGGGCAACTGTTCTCATTCTCATCAGGGATTTTCCTGTCCCTTCTCATGTCACTCCAGCCTGCATGCGCTGGGGAAGCACAGGGACTAGAAAACCTCTGGGAGACCTGTGAAAAAGCTGAGATTAGTTGGATTTCTTTCCTAACTTCCTACCTTCTAGGGCATGGAAGGGGAAGCATAGGTCTCTTGGAAAGTCAGGCTGTCTCCAATAATTGAGTGGGTTTGCTCAGCATTTTTGCTACCATTTTTCTTCTAAGGGACCACATGCACCTGTGTCCTTCTCCAAGGTGCTACGTGAGATTGAGCTCTGCATTCCAACCTCCAGATCTGTGAAGATGAGCTGGTGGCTCTCCATGCTTGAAGGCCAAATTTCCAGAGAAGTCACTGGAAATTCAGAGACTTAAAACCTTGGGACATCTGAGCCCATATTCAGTCTGAGGGACTGATTTCATAACTGATTTTTTCTTTGTTTCTTCACAGGTTACTGCTATAGCTGAGACTGAAGCTGAGGACTTCAAGAGTCTTTGTGCAGGTAAAAATTATTTAAAAAAATTGGATCAAGACCTCTGGCCACGTTTTTGTCTAGTGTCAGTGAATACAACAAAGGACTGGGAGCTGTCTTTGCTGCATTTTATTCACTGCTTTGACATCAGCTTGCTTCCCCCACCCAGATACTCATTGCACAACTTTTCATTGCTTTATGGCTTGTGTGATTCTAATAGTCTTTTCCATAGTTTTGGAATACAGGAACTGGCACCTTTGCATAGGCAAATATAGCATCTAAATGTTAAGAGGGTAAGGGTAGGGTAAGGTGGGAGGAAGGCTGGGAGGGGCTCTCTGACAACATGCACGCTAACCCCAGTGATGAAAACTCACTGACATTTCATCTTTTCATTAAAAAGCAAGTAAAAGAAAATGAGCACAAGCCAACGCCAACACCAATGCCACCAGCACAGTACCAAACAAGTACCAACACAAGTAAGTTCGGCCTTGCTTTTTAGTTCAAAGTGCTACAAAACTCCTGCTCAATTCTTCCACTTTAACTAGGCAGACAATTACTTTTATCTGCAGCTACCACACGGCATTTATTCAGGCAAAATCATCCATGGACTTCAGATGGGAGCTTTGTCTCCAATAAACAACAACACGGCTCTCCAGGTACATTAATATTAGACACTAGCTAGTTAGATAAGGCTGATAAATTGGCTCTTCTATGTCAGCAAGGGACAATCTCTACCACTGCTGTCTAGCTTAAAATGCAAGGACTGGTCCTCACCATGAAATACATGAAGTGAGGGATGAGGGAAATGAGAACAGAGAGAATGGCGAGGTTAAAAGTAAAATTGATGAAGGAGGCACATGAAGCTCTTTCACATTTGGGCAGAACAAAGCCTTCTGAGCATACAGGGGTCTGGGGTTCTGTGCTGATGTACTGCAGAGGATCAAGAAGCAACAGCAATGGCAAAGGCATACAGGTCCACAGCTGCGTATTTCCACTGGTTCTGAGATCCATGCAGTGTCTTGAGAAAGCTCAGATTGGATGCAAAAGTTCCTGGGGTTTGGGATCACAGCAGTAAATCATCGTTCTGTGAAAAACTTAATTTTTTTTTTAGCAGCCTGGGGGAAAGTCAAAATCTTCTCCATCATGTGTACTCATGTACTTCACAGATTGCATGACAAAATTCCAATTAATTAAAGAGCTGATAGAATTGGTGTTAAAAAAGTCAGTATCTCTTCAGGACACTTCAGATAAACCAATCGTTCTATCTTCAGAATAATATTTGTCTTTGAAGACAGAGATGAAAAACAAGATGAATCACAGTTATATGTGATATGATATGAACACAAACCTGTACAATGTTTTTAGATATACAAATGATACCAGAGTTTTAGTCACAGAAAGGCTTTAGGAAAGCTCAGTAATAGGAAGGGTTTAATGTTCCAGATGGAGATAGTAAAACAAATGCTACTTATTACAGTGGGCCTCAAATCTTGGTTGTGGTTATTGAAACATTTCTTTGCTACATAGACTGCAAGTAAACAAGATGCTTAATACTTAGCTTCAGGGAGCCATAAAGTCAGATAGGAATCCTTCTTATAAGAAATAATTTTGTTACAAGTGAATCGACATGAGTTGATTTTCTTCAAATTAAAGTCAAAATTGAAGAAAAATTCTGTAAGTATTGCTTTTCCAAATGGGAAAATTGAACATCTAAGAGCACTATTTAGTGAAATTATCTGAAATGCAGTGCTTAGTGACCAGAGTGCAGAGGGAGAGCTGAATGTCTAAGTTACAGTTTCAGCCAATGCCTGGAAATTATGCATGAAGAAAGAATACTTCTTATCTTCCCAGCTCTGAGAGCAGTGCTCTCAGATTTAGCTTGAGTACATCATGAAAGTTTACAGGCCAATGAGAAAAAGTCCAACAGAGAGCCACAAGAAAAAACAAAGTTCTCTAAAAACATGAGAAAAGCATGAGAATCAGTGTCAAGGGGCTTAAATAAAAGCAAAGGAGATTTTTGTTAGAGATTAAGGACAACTCTCTAGCATGAAACTGGAGAAATGCTGGGCTAAACTCATCGGTGATGGAAATCCCCATGCACAAAGCTTTGAAGAACAGATCAGACAGCCAGCCACTAGGAGCAGTTAATTACATGTTCACCTCCTCTGAGGCAGAGAGATGGATTAGATGATATCCCAAGGTCCCTTCCACTCTTTTAATTCCTATTTCATCTGTGTAGCATCTCCCGCTTTTGCACTTCCTTAATGAAGCAGAGGAAGGAGGCAGAACAAGGGAGTATTGCAGATGCTTCGTGATCAGGAAGGACCCAACAAGAAGAGGGGATAGAAGAATGAAGTCCAGAGGAAAATTAACTTATGGCTGAGATATTTGGCAGGAGACAAGAGAAAATATTTCACAACCTGACCTTGAATTTTCCTAAGCTTAATTGCTCTTTGCCCACGTATGAGCAAAGGAACAAATAGCCTACATGCAGCTGGTTGAAGCCACAAATGAAACACCCCTATGTTTTATTTATTGCTGTCCTTCCTCTCTTTACATTCTTCCCTGATTCTTAAAGCCAGATAGCTTCTCTGTTGTATCCCACACAGGAGTCACTCCCAATGAAAAGAGAAAGGAAAAAACACGGCGCAGTTGGTATAATCTACTTTCTTGAAATTACTAATTACCATGGTGAATGCAGTGCATTTCCCAGGCAATCTCTAGTTGTGCTAGACTAACTCAGCCGTGTCACACTATTATTGGGCCTTAAATCTCTGCTTCTCAGGCTGTTTGTTAGAAATAAAGTGTTTCAGCAAAAAAAGGGAGGGAAACAACTGAGATGATTCAGCCTACTCAGGGTGCTATATATTTCTTCCCTTCTCCTTCAGTACCTCTGAACTGTAGTTCCCAAAGCAACTGAGCCTCAATCTTCAGCCACAACCTCACATCTGCCAGGGAAAGGGATAAGAAGAGCTTCACACAGATTTGTGTGCTCAGTAATCCTCATTCCACAGCTGCTTGTTTCCACAAGAGGGCAGAGGATGGAGTCTGCGGTGTGTGGACTCCTGCAGTGTAATATATGACTGCACAGCAACTGTTTGCCATAACGTTGTGTCAGACTTGTATTATTCCCCTATATCACCCCAGTATTCTTTACCTACAGTGTTATTATGATATACAGCATCTTGGATCACTTCTCTGGCTGATGTGCTGTATGTAGCAACCCCAGCACAGCACTTGCAGCACTGTTCTTTGCCATTTGACTCTCTGCAGCACCAACTGAGGTCCAGGCTGCCCAGAATAGCAACACCAGGCAGTGAGATACTTGCTGGAGTTTGTGCAGTCATCAGTTCCCCTCTCCGTGATCCACAGCTACTGGTACATGCAACAAGACATGAACCAATGGATGGATTTTATTATTAAATGCTTTCTTACTTATTACTCTAGAATAAATAAAAATACAATGTAAGCAATCCTATTTTAAGCAAGAGAAAAAGCTTTTGGAATACTGGCATAGAATATAATGGAATACAGTAGCATTGTATTTCATTATGATTCAGTGTGTTTTCATTTAGTTGCTAGGGATTCAACAGCTTAACATGAATTCTAAAATAAGATTAACGCTCCAAATAAAATACTTCAGAAATATGTGTATTTCCCATTTCATTGTAATGATCTTCAGTAAATGGATGGTACAGCTTGTGGGCCTCATTTGAATTGAGGTAGGACATAGATAAAGCCATTTGGGACCAGTGTTGTATCTGGGCACATAAGACCAGATTTTCTGTCCTGCAACAGGCTCCACAGCTATCAGAGTCACAGCATAGAAAGGCTGACAGAAGACAGCACAGCCACTCATTTTTCAGCAGCCTTCAACTTTTATGGGACACGAATTTGCACATGATACTCAGTTGGACAGAAGGAGTGGTGAAAAATGAGTGTAATGCTCCCTTATAACCTGCAGGTAATACAAAATATGAGGGAATAATGCATCTGAATTTCACTGTAAACACTCATCTCTGTAGGTTTAAAATATTATTTAAAAAAAAAAAAAATCATCTTCTTCCACATGCTGGGGCAATGAAGACTCCTTTATCTACCATCCCCAGCAGCTCTGACACTCCTCTCACTTCATTCATCTGAATTATCAACAAGTCATTCAACATAATTTGCCTTTTTCTACCTTGAGAATTGTCTCGGTGGTCGATTGTCCTTTCAGGTCGGTGAGATTGGAAACAGCCAAGAAACCAAGCTTGGACACAAGTGAGAAGTCAGTATCCAACTGAACAAATTGTTCTGATCCTTCATGGGAATTTGAAGAACTGACACTGCATTTTGGCAGCGCACACAAGGAAATGGCACAGCACAAACCCGCTGCTCAGAAAATAACTACAATACATATACACGTATATATGTGTGTGTATTATGCATAATAAATTCTGGTAGCTGCAAAGGGCTGAGACCCATTCCCTCCTCAAGCAAAATGGATTTGATACACCCATTGTACACAAAGCTTATTTACCCTGCTGTGACACAGCTGTGACTCTCCCCTCCTGTCAGGACCAGAGCTTCCACTAAGTGCAAAAGCAGCCATGTGAACAAATAAGCCCTAAAGTCTGTGGGAAAGACTTGGCCTGGGCACCCCTGAGGGCCTCACCTTTCCTCCCATGCTCTGCAATGTCATGTCTTTGCAGAGCAGCAAGAAAAACTTTTCAAAATTCAGCCCATGATGGGACCACCCATGGAAAGAAAAATGAGTAATGCCCAGAGTTATGAAGTAGCCATGACTTTCTGACAACCTTACTCCCAGGGGACCATGTTTGTATTCCTCTGCTGTTCTCTTTCTCTCTTCTCATTTATTAAGACTGTATAAAATGCTTACCAAGTGGACTGTAGGTTCAGAGCTGAAGGATGATGTATTTCTAGCTAACGGCCTTTCTAAAGAACTAACTAAAAAAGAGGTGGTAGCATTAAACAGCGAGATAGCTCTGTAATTAGTGGGAGTCATACGGGAATGGAAGAGTGATTTTCTGGGGCCAGGAAAGTGCTGGAAAGAGAGCAAGTGGGGAAGAGAATATGCAAAGGAGAAATAGTATGGAGGTCAGTGTGCGCAGAAAATTGATCTCAGGAACCAGACTGGAGGAAGGAGATGTGTGCTCTGTGTGGTGTGTCTGTGGCCAGTGAGTGCAAAGGGAAAGGGCCAGCCCAGCTGTGACTTCTGGAAGAGGGGCATATCCATCAGCCAGCAGGCAGATCTATGCCCTTCCATCATTCAGTTAGTCACTCGATCCCTTACAGGAGGGAGCAATAAATTGGAATGCCTTATCACTGAGAGTAGAAAAGGGCAGAAAACGTGATGACATTAACACCACTAGCTATTTCTACCATTGGGATGAGAATTCCAGACAACATTTCATTCCTGTGTGTGATTCCTGAGCTGTGATAAGACTAGGTATTACCTACCTCAAGTGAGTTTCAGTAAGATGACTGTTACATAGATATGAAAATGTAAATTCACAGGTCTGAGTCCTAGCATGAATAAGAACATAACTTTGACCCATATCATTCAGACAGAGCAAATGGTGTCCATAACATCACCATGGTTTTCCATAAACCCTGACAGTCTTTCAGCAAAATGGTACAAAGTGTTCATTTTCCCAAAGTTCACAAAGTAAAATCAGCACCAATCACTACTGCACACTTGCAGTTGCATTGGACCTATATTGCACCCATGATAAAAGCAGCCTTGCCACAATCAGTAATTATGTCAGACTATGATCTTGTCTGGCTCTCTGGCCACACTACGCAATGGATGATGTTTAATTAGAATTAAATTGACTAATCCTACAGTACTGAAAAACAAATTAGAAACTTGTCTAGATTACTGTAGATATACACCCAGACATGAGATAATTAGGCTGCTGTAAGGCAAACTGCCACAAACTTCAGACCATTCTGCCACTCTTCTCTCATCACCTAAGGGCACACAGACACTAATGCAGCCCTTTGAAATGGCCTTCTGCAAGGTGCTGTACGTGCCATGTCAAGAAAGGCAGGCACAAACAAGCCTTTGGTATGCGAAGTTATAAAAACAAATGATGAGAGAGAAAATAGACATGTTTTATAAGGAGAAATCATATTTTAACACAGCAATTTATTAACCGAACCTACAGAATGGCACCAATTGATTCAGTGACAGAGTGTCAATACTGTTATTCTGTGCAGTAACAATTATGTTTCCCTCTGCTTTAGCCCATCTTGCACTGTATAGAAGCTTAAAGATTCAGGAAAAGCAAGTTCAGATTACTTTGATTTTTACTTTCTGGTCATATTTTAAAGTGCTTTCCTACCGTGAATTCGCTTGTTGAAAAACATTGGCTTGAAGAGCTAAAAATATTTTCTCGGAAGGGGCCTCTTTCAGAAAGTGAAATGGTTGGCTGCTATAAATTGGCATCTAATATCTTCAGGGTGTTTATATCTACAAAGCCAAGACCTAATCTGCCTTTTTTCAGATTTTTTTCAAGTTAAGCATTAAAAAGAATTAACTAGAAAAGTTACAGCTTTTCACTCATTTTCCTATGGAGCTGTCAGAAAAATAAAACAATCTAATTTATGCAATTTTACTCATTTAACATTCAAATAAGTCTCTGAAATAAACAGCAAGTTTTGCCTTCTCTCTCTCTTTGTTTTATGTTTTGTTTATGCTCTGTTGGAATATAGGACTTCTAACCACCTCTGAGGAAGCAAAATCTCTCATTCAGTGGAACGCATGGACAGGAGGTGTAAGAGGAGCAGAACTTGTCATATGGCTGATTCTCTTTGTCCACATTTCAGACTCCCACATTATCTGCAGACTTCCTGAACACAGATTATCCCTGGCATAACTTTACTGGCATTATATCAGGGATTGTCTTCATCCCAGCTGTGCGTTGTGAAAGTGTATACTAAGCCCCTTAGGTTTGGAACAAGATAGAGAGATGTTTGTAATACTGACATATCCCCAAACTTCTTCATTATGCTTTAGGATAGACTGTGTTATTCAAGCAACAGGTAATTCAGTATGTCACTTCATCTGCAAACATCTTATTTTAGCCAGAACCAGCAAAACTCTCTATTTCCCATTATTATTTAAGCCATTGCTAAGGTTCGATGCTGGAGGATAATTACTGATGTGTGAGCTTTGGTACCTGTTATTTTGCAGATGTAAACCAGCCGCTCCCAGATTTTATGAGCTGTTATTCTGAACCAAATCCCAGGGAGGCATGAACATGGAAAGCCTACAAACCCACGCCCAATTTGAACAAGAACCTAAAATGTGCAACATTTGAGCTTTTGTTTACCTACTGTATCAGTACTAAGTTTGCAGAGCTCTGAGGAAAATTTACACAAAACCTTTCAATCTGGCTATTTTCTACTTCTCATTCTGGTCGCAGCTCACGACAGAGGAGGGGCAGAGCTGGTGCTCTTGGCTCTGTCTGTATATAGGTTTACGTGCCCTCTGCTGAGGCCTCCCTTGCTCTCTTGCTGGGTAATCCTTGGTGCTGAAGGGTAAGAAAAACACCCCTGCTACAAAGGACACCAGAGAAATCCACAGTGTTTTCCTGGTGCTTTGGTCGCTAGAACTGACCTAGATATCACAGACAGCAGAAGAAAAAAAATGCAAATACCTCTCCCTCTACATGAAATTATTCAACATGACAGAAAATGAGAGGATCTGAAAGGTGAGAGATGATTTATAAGGGCAGATGTGGGAATTATTCCCTCTACTTCCCCAGCTGTGTGTTTCAGATGTGCAAAATGTTGTTCTCTTTTTCACTGTTTGAACCACTACAGCACAGGTCCTCTGACTTCTTTTTCCTCCCAAAATCTGCTTCAGCTTGCTGCTTCTTGCTAAATGCCCCTCCCTCTCAAAGTCGTGTATTTTAAAGATACTAAAATAAAACAAGGAAACCTAAAAGAGACCACACATCCCTGCATAGGCACGTGTGTGTGGTAAAGCCAGTCTCAAAAAGTCATTCTTTTTCTCCTTTCTATTTTAATGTTTGCACAGGAAAAAAAAAATCCTTTTCCCATTTCAGAGGCCTATAGCTCTGAACTATTATTCTGCAATTATGCCTCTCTAAAGCAGACAAATGGCAGGTGAAAAAAATTAAACCCACTTAAGCAAGGCAGGTTTAAAATATCTGTAATGAACTGAAATTACTGCAGTGAGTCCCCCTTTTGGTTTGAAAGCCCAGAAATCATAATCATTTGAGCTTTTCCTGCATTTCTTCAACACGCTGTAATTAAGCCACAATTTGTGGTGTCTCTCAAGTCAGCCAGGTTTTTCACTTCTACCTTTGCTTCCAGGATGCTGCACAGTTAGTCAACCAGACAGATCATGGCTTTGCACCACTGGCTCTAATCAGCTGAAAACATACAAAGAAGTCAGGAACATCCAGAATACCCTGGCTTCCTCTCCAGAGACCTGCACTGACATGTTTAGGGTCAATGTATGGGGGACAAAATCACTGCAGTGTTTTCAAGTAGTTCAAGTTCATGCACACATGCACAAAAACGTCTCCTATCTCAGGGCCACTGCTGGGGTAATTAGAGCAGTTCCAGGCAAATATTTCAATCATACCTGACCATACCAGCTCTGCAGGAGCTATTTCAGCCTGCATGGGCAGTGGGACCAGCTGAGTTTTGCAATACAGAACAACCATGCCTCAGTCACGATGCAGAGAAGGTCCCTCCAGCCTCTCATGTATGCCCTCAAATGTATGGGTAGGACTTCATAGTTTCTACAACCTTCTGACCAGGGAATGCCTGGTGAGCAGTTTGAAATAGGCTTTAACCCTACCTCAAGCATCCACGAGCCCAGAGAGCTCTTCTTTCAACTTTCTCTTTCCCATCTACCCCCTTCCCTCTTAATTTCTGTTGAAGGAACATTTCCAGAGGGCTGTGACTACATAGGACCTCCATAAGGGGGTTCAGGTGTTCAAGCCATCACTGCATCCCTGAAGATCCAGCACGGGTGAATTTAAGCTCTATATACAGGTCAAGTGACTGATAAGTTCCGTTTACTGCCCCTGTTCAATTCTGTTTACCACACCAGAAACCAGGTTTATGCTCCAAGCTAACACCACAGGCAAAACTGTGATTCAAAACACAACTCTGCTTCCATCTGCAAATTGAGATACAATGTCATGGTTGTTCCAGCAAGAAAAGTTTGATATGCAGCACTGCCTTCAAGCACAGCTTTTACATCCTTCTTGTAAGATACCACATATTTCAAATAAAGCCATATATTTACAAACAGAATCAGCTTGCAACAGTTTTCCATACCATCTACTTGTAAAAGTTAATTATAGATGATACACATATTTGATGGAAATCTTTAAAACCTGATAATAAAAAGATTTGTTATAGAGTTATAAAAATGTTATGTTAGGTTTTTACAGCCCATCATTAGTATTGTAAAGTGTAGTTATGTTCTCATGCCTTGTTAGCTGGCAGAAACAGCCAGAACCTGAAGGAAATCATGAACTTTCTTTAATAGAGGTCTTAAATTGACCCATTCAGAGAAACATCTTCTTAAAGGTTATGAAATACTCCTGCAGTCTCTGGTACTCATTATAAATAGGTTAGTAATCAGCAGAGACCTCAAAGTCATAATGCCCCATCTCCATTGGGTACGTAGTTGCTATGGTTCAAAGGCAAATAAGATCTGACATCAGGAACAAAAGAAATATCTTCTGTTGTTTTTTTGTAGCAAATTTAGAACAGCCCTCAACAGTCAGAAATAAAACCCACTGAGCTCACTGGGTGGAGGTTTACACTGGTGTGAGGACGGATTACTGGGTATGACATTTATCAAATGCCAGTAAGAAATATAAACAGAGAGAAAAACACTGGATATTTTCAAGGTTGTGTGGATATACTGACCGGGGTTAGGATTTTCACAGACAGGGAACCACAGGAGGACAACCCCAAATTAACTTTTGAAATTAATTCATTTACAGTAGTAACTAGAAACATGGCCAGTTAAAGTTCTGATTGAGAATGGCCATACTGGAATTAATCTCCTACTCTTTAGAGGCAAATTATGCCAAATTCATTCAAAGCCACTTACAAATATGAACTAGGAAATTCACATGAGGCTTTACTGGATTTATTTGATTCATAGTTTAAACTGTTTTGGACAAAGCCTGAGCATCTCCACATAGCCAAGGGCTCATCAGTGTGCCACACTGCGCCCCATACTGCCCACCCTGGTCTCTGTTCCCTTTTGCTACTGCATATTCAATTGGTATTTAGTTTTCCTGGAGTAGCTGTAGGAAACGTATGGAACCCCAAGCCTACAATTTGCATTTGTCTGCACTATTAATAACAACGTACTGGAGCAATGAAAGACCCACTGATGCCCTGATAGACTGTGAGAAAAAGGAAAGTGATTTTTTTTTAAGCTGCATTTTAAATCAGCTCATTACACATATTGTTTTATTTTGCACTGCATAACATCAGCATATTCTACTCGCTATTCACTGGAGATTAAAACATCCAAATGGATCCTGCTTCCAGGCCTATGGTCCAAGTTGTGATTTAGTTAAGCAAGATCGGCCAGATTTTCTCCTGGAAAAAATCCATTCAAAATCAGGAAAATTATTCCTCCCAGCATATAATTTGGCTTGGAAATGATATTTTATTTCAAAGCAATTTAGCAGAAGCCTGTGCAAATCCAAGCGCATTTCCACTGACTATGGGGGTTTCAATATAAAATCAAAATGAAATCTGTAGTTTTCCCAGAAGGCTCCTCATTTTTATTTGAGCCAAACCCCTAAACATATTTCTTACATATATCCTAGTAATGGTTATTTTCTATTCTATTATTTTGCTTTCTTTTCTTCTCCTTTACTCCTGAAGAAGTCTATATGGAAAACGGACCGTGGCCACACATTGAAAATGACATTTTCCCATTATTTTAGCCTGTCCATCCTAGGGAGAGAGTCCTGGGAAACACTCCTCAAGGATGAAGGAGCCTGCAGCTGGGATGTGCTGGAGATGGGACAGTGCTCAGAAGTAATGGATTCAATGGAAATAAACCCCTGGAGCAGATGTCCAGTGAATGCACATCTGCAGAGCTCTTCATGCAGAGGACAAGAGGAGACTGATAACTTGGGAACTCTTTGTATTAAGCAGAGGTAGGAACAGGGTATTGTGGAATCAAATCCTGACGTGGTGTCAGGAAACTCTCATACCCTGAGAAAATCCTTCCGATCCCTTAAGTAGAACATCTTCTGCTATATTTTTACCCCTTGATTTTGAGCTGGTTCAGGGTTTCAGGTAGAGGAAATTGTAGGGGCTGGATTAAGCACTGTGCTTGGCTTTTCCACTTAAACCATGAGCATTAGGCAGTCAACTTACGGATGTTTTCCAGTCAGAACTATCTGCAGGTTCAAAATGCTGATAATTGCTAACTCTAAACTGCTGATAACAAATAAACATTTACTTCAAGCAAAAAAACTAAAAAGCCTTTATCTTGAGGAGTCCAGGAACACAGCCAGAACCACATGGCTTAATGGATTTCATGAGTCAGCCCCATCAGGGGAGGAGAAGTTATTATACCTGAATTACTACACTGGAAGGTCCTGCTGCAAACTCTACCAGAAAAACCTCATCAAACCAGCACTGAGGACAGCAAACACTTACCTCCCTGCACAGCATACAGAATGGAAGAAGATCGACCTGTAATTAATGCCACCGAAGAGAAAATCTCCTCTTCTCTCAGTCCCCATCCTGCCACATGCATCCCAAGTGCTGAACGTGGAATTTGTCAGCTGGCATTTGTTGCAGACGAGATCTGCAGACACAAGACCCAAAATGCAGTTGAGTCCCACCACGATCCCAACTCCCCTAGTGACAACATCCTTTCCATGGCTCAGATCATCCTTCAGTGTGAGCATGAGTGAATGCCATCACTGGGTTACAATAACTCAATTTACCAGTTAAAATGAACATGGTACAGAGGCATTCCATTGGCTTACAGAGACATGGTTCTGCCCCAGCCTGGCTCCTGACTTCACAGTCTTAGGCTAATTGCATCGTTTTGATGAAGCTCTGTTTTCCATTCTGCCCATGGGACACACTTGTTAATGAAGCAGTCACACAGTGGGCATCTGAGTGGGGAAACCTCCATCCCCTTGTTTATTCACAGAACTGCAACCATCAGAGTAAGGTTAGGAAGAGGGAACAGATTGTGATGCACAGTCAGAAGGTGCACTGATAAATGCCAAGCCTGACATACTCATGCCATGAGCACCACATACCTGAACACACAGATCTGCCGACATTTAAAAGAAATCTATAAACTTTACACCCTGCTTAATCTGCCTTTGCTGTTAAGTCTATGTGACATAAATTCAACAGCACGAGATACAAACTGTGACATATATGACATATGACAGTGAATGAGTATCGTTCATTCCACAAAATGTATTCTAATGGCACTAATAGGATCACTTTATCTCTTTCTCTTGATGCTAACACCAGTCTGTCTGCAGTTGTTCTCTGTCTGAAACCAAGGGGGTTATCCGAAATAATATGCTCAAACTGGAAACCTAAATATTTCTATTTCCCATAGGGTCACACTTTAGAGAGAAACTGCAATAGTTCATTTTTTGCATCCCTGCTGCCTTGCCTTTTTTCCAGCTTTCATGTTTCCTGAGATAAGTATTTTTGTCACTACTTAGAATGAATTACATGTGGTAAATACAGCCAGTGTGCTCTGCTCTTGGCATGGTGAAAGCTTCTTGGCCAGGTTAAAAAACTTGTAAAAGCTTACACTCTGAGATTTACAGTAGATATAAAAACAGCTCCCAGTCTTGGGCTTTATTGTGGTGCAGACATGGCTGAAGCTATCTTTAGAAATGGGATTTTGGTTCCTGAACTCTTTCAAAAAATGTTACTTCCCTAACACCTGCCAGGATGAAGTTATATATATATATATATAACGGTATAAATTGCCCTCTCCTCAACTTCCGTTATTTAATTGGGGGGGGATTTCCAGTCTTCCCTCCCCAGAAGGCACAAAAACATCTGCATTAAAAGCTATTCCATCATTTCACTGGAAATAAACATTATTTACTGTTGTATCCAAGAGTAAATGTGGTTTCCTATTCTCACAATACAGACATGAAACACCCCTGAGTCTGCCTCTTCCACAGCAGCACATATGCCACTTCCAAGCAAACTAACTGCTTCTCTGTTTATTAATCTGAACTCCCAAACCAATCTAGTGATGAGAGGGAGGAAAATAAAACCAAACAAAAAATAAAATCACAAAAATTTGACTGTGTCATCTAATCTGATTGTCAGTTCTACTTGCACGTGAAGGCAGCCTGGTTTTTGGAGAGAAAAAACTGAAGCAAGCCTGGAAAGGTGGCACAGAGCACAGGGTAGACATCTTCTTAATGTGAGCAAAGATCCCTTTTCAAATATTTAGTGCAGTTTTGCAGCTTCCACTGCAATTCATGTGCCAGCATTAAAGACATGGATGTGAATTTGCAAAATTTCTGGAATTTCTGTGGCTTCAGCAAACTTGCTCATGTCTTTCCATGTGTCCACCCAGGTCCTACTCTCGAGGTTGAGGATGGAAAGTATGGTGGGACTTTACAGTACCCTAAAACAGTGATTGATTTTCCCTCTCACTGTCCATTAGACTCCAGCAATGATTCAGGATGTTACAGGCTGAGGCATTAACAGCTGTAAGTGCTCATTAAAAGCAGTGAGCCCCATGCTGGAGCCAACATAAGGAACAGCGTGCAGCACCACATCAACACCTATTTAGTTTTACAGTCATATCAGACTGACCCAGTACAGTGGTGCAACTCAGCAGAATGAACCAAAATGTCTCGTTGAGTTAATGCTTATCTTTTTGCTCGGAGTTCACCTTTCAGGAAAGCTCCATGCAACCAGCAGAGCCGGGCTGCTCTGAGCGCAGAAACTCCATTATGCAGCATGCCACTTCAGAGAGGTTGCACACAGCTGGCTGTATGCAGACAGCTGCCAGGAGAACACTGCTGCTGAAGGAAGGGATTTCAAATGGCCACAGAATCAGAGGCAGAAGGAAAATGAAGAGCCCTGGGCATCCCTTAAAATGCATGTCCAGCCCCCATTGGCATGCACATCACTGTGTTTTGTAATTTGAGAGCAGTAAGAGATTACGATGATAAACAGGCACATCAGAGCTGTTGGTAGGGTGAATTCACAACCTTGAACAGTGAGAAATTATCGTGATTAGCTGGTTGGAATGATGAAAATTTTGCAGGGTGATATGAGATCCGTGAACAGGGAGATGTGATGATGAAGTGGGTCCTGTCCACCATCTCGTCAGGGGGGAGGTTCCAACTACAAGGTCGTTATTAGCACAATGACACTGATAGTTATTAACCTGGCTGCACTGGTGTTGGGCACAGAATGGACTTCATGGGGGGAGACAAAAAATTATTAACAAAATAACTTAGCGGTGCTCTTGGGGTGAATTAAGATGTATGAACAGAAGCAGAATTAATGCAAGTGCATCAGCATTAACCACAACATAATCAGATTCTCAGGCAGAAGACTCAGTTTGACAAGGTGTTTTCGTGTCAGCTTGCTTGATGGTTCCTTGTTACAAGGTCTTGGGAATCCACTGAGCCTCCAGAATTCAAGGTTAAAACACTACCCAACTTGGCAACCAGTGACATGAAGCCAAAAGGGGAAGCAATTATCTCATCTAGTCCAACTCCCCAGTAACTCAGGTCTATGCAAATGCTGGCTGGTACCAGATGCATCAATGAGTTTGTGAAGAAACATTAAAAACTATGTTGTTGGTCTGGTCTCCAGTGCAATGACGGGTTTATAGGTTTTCACAAAGTGTTAGTGAAACCTGATACATTTCTGAAGTTTCAAGACAAGTTTGGGCACTCTGGGTTGATGCAGAGGCAATGAGAAAGAGCCGTGCACTAACCACTTTCACTCACAGATAGCAGAACATGGCATGAAACATTCAGACCAGTCAACGTCAAAAGGCCCCAACTGTCCAGTCTACCTGGCACCTGGGCTACTTCAGAAACTTAGAGATGTGCTTTAACTGCAATAGAATTGTCAGAAACAGTAAGGTAGAGTGAGAGCTGCTACTAGATACCCAGAAGGAAATTTTCAGACAACTTCTTCAGGCCACTGCAATATTAGTCAAACTCAAGTATTTTAGCCTACTGTGTACCAAATTACTTCCTAAAGATTGCAAATGACCTACCTACCCTTGGTTAAGAATAGAGAGCAACATGTCAGAGGTGTAAAATACACTCCTTTTGAGACCAGAAGGAAAGCTAGAAAACAAAGCCAGCAGGGGGTCGAAGTGACAGGAAAAACTGTCTCCTACAAGTTGGGTGCAATGCAATTCTGTGTACAAACAACTAGCTAATTATTTCTTACTGCATATCAGGCGAGGTTGACCTGATTAAAATCATAAATCAGCCAATGCTTCAGCTTTTATGCCGCAAGAATCCATGTCTGTGTTTGCATATTAATTAAGATATGCTAAGTAATCAAAAATGTTTGCTAGGAAAAAGAGAATAGATTGTAACCTGGCAGGAGCAAACAGAAGAGCGTGGCAAAGCAACTTTTCCAAAATCTTCCTATGTTTATGCTGTACTCTGAAATTACAAGCTGTTCCAAACCACCTGTGATTTCCTTGCACCAGGTTTTAAGGGAAAATGTCTCTGTTGTCTGTACCCTACAGCTTCTTTCCACTTGGTGGAAAAGTAGTGTGAAGCCTGTTGTCAGGCTAGAAAGCTGCATAACATTTTTTATTTTTATTTTTTTTTGCTATTCTTCTCCGTGTGCTGTGCAATATCAGATTAATGTCACTGTTCAGCAAAGCTTAGAGTACTGATGTTGAAACATTAGAGCTATTTCATCGATACCAGGTTAGGAGAGAGGTCATTTATGGTCATTAGAATAGAAGAGCATTTATTCTGGACATCAGAGAAACCCCCATGGGTCCTAGAGATCATGCTGCAATCTCCATAATGCCATTAATATAATGGCCTCTTTCTTCTTTATTAGACTTTTATGGCTAAGCAGGATGTAAGGAAAACTATCAAGTCAGTGGAGTCCAGCACCCTACAGTTGTTCCTGTCACAGAGTCCATATGCTGTTCTCTGTTGGTTTTCCTGAGTGAGAAACAACGTTCATTAAGTGCTATTGCTGAGCCTTTTCTCTTAGTAGCTACAGGACACTACGAGGCTAATATCTCCAGCAGGATGCTGAAGTATCCTGTCCCACTTACAGTGTACAAAGCAGCTGCAGATGTCCTACTTTATTTTATCCCCCCATTATGCTAATTCAACAAAGAACATCTAAAGCTCGGGGTGTTTTTCCCCATCTTGTTGAAGGTGTGGCACTGTCAGAGCTTGAAGCCAGGACGATCTCTCCCACTAAAGCAGTACTGCAGCCCCGTTGCAAGGCATGGGAATATAACCCATTGAGAATTCAGCAGCCTCAATCCCCAGCCCAAAGGGACACCACTCCTCTTGCCCACTTCAGTCTCCCACCTTTTTGCCCCATTCTTACATTAACCCAGAGACCTGCAACACAACATCCTCTTTTCTTCTCTACTTCCCACAGCAACAAGTGAAACCACAGTGTCAATTAAATCCTACAAAAGTGCCAGTCAACTGGGTCGGGCTGCAGGGCCCAATCACAGTGATGAGCCCCAAAGAGATTTATGCAAAATATTATGCTAATTTAGGCAGGAGGTAGATGTGCTGCATCTGTCTGTCTGCAAGCAGTGTTGCTACATTTGGAAAACACTGCTGCAAAAGCAACTACACAAAGACAGATGGGTTGAGCCAGCAGCGAGTATCTAATCCCAAAAAGTGATGATTTCCCAGCTACAAGATGAGCCCCCAGCCTCTCAATGGAATAACCTGCCGAGGCTCAGCTCGCTGTCCGCTCAGCACGCGATTCCTGCAGTAACACCATCCTGCAGGGCAATTTTAGAGTGACTAATGGCATTGCCTCTGCACAGGGTGAGGTACTTTGTTTAGCAATGGGCTTCATTCTACCAGGAGATTTCAGATAAAAAAAGGCCTGTGAAGATCAAAAGGAATAAATTTCAGGTTTGGAGTACAGCTGTTTCACTCCTTGTGAACTGCTTACCTCCACGGTACAACATTACAATCAGTTCCTATAAGACAAGCCCAAACCAAAGGACTTCACCAAAGGAAACACTATTATCTGCTATGTAAGGGCATAAAATTAGCACCTTGAAGGGAGCTCTACCCATAACATGAAAGTGTTTAAATTTTATAAATTCCTTAATGCTTTTCCCCTAGCATGGGTCCTTAAATTATCCTGCAGAGAGCACTATTTCTATTCTACAATCCTGCCTCTAAAAGTTTCACTAAACCAAGTAGGGAACAAGCTAGTTTCAGAAAACCCAATAAAAAATGGTAGATAAAATATCAAGTACACTCCTGTAGCAAGATAAGTTAGGAGACCTGCAACCTGCTCAAGGACATTTGGTGCACAGAAAAAGAGAAGGAAAAAAAAAATGGAGAGAGAGAAAGAGACAGGCTAAATCATCAGTTAATTATTCACTGTGAATTATTTACTCAGATGTAGTTAATTAAGAAACACTCATAACGGGAACATTTTTCTGTCCCTTACCCCTGAAAATTAAACTGTGTTTGAAATCTTCAAACAGTCACAACTGAGCCCCAACAGCAGGGGATTCTCTCCAGACAGATTTGAGCTGGTTCTGGGGTAAGGGCTGCGTACATACAAGTGTGGCTATGGGGCTGATGCAGGAACAAAGCTGGATGCAGCCCCGCACACATGCATTTTGCCATGCTCAAGGTTAGAGCTGGTTTCTACCTCTCACACAGATGTCTGAGAGCAAGACCTCTGCTGGGCCGTAACAGTGCTCTCTCAGCCTATGCTTTCTGTAATTTAACTTCCCACTACGTATGATATTTTCAGAATGCTATAAGGCAGAATCATTTCTAAATTATGGATTGGTGCTTCTGCCAAGTTTTCTCCTCCTTATGCTTTTTCAACAAGTATTTCTAATATGGCAATTGTACTTTATCACTTAGAGAACAACATGGTAAGTTTTCCTTCAAAATCTTCCCCATGAAAAATTAAAAATGGTATTTTATTCAGTTTTCCTAAAACCCTTATTCTAAGCTAAGTGTGCATCGTGGCTGCAGTGTGGATCCCACTGATCTGCATCTTTCCCAGGTAGATAGTGTACAGCACAGACTTCACACAGGTACAAAAGAGCAGAGCTCTTACATTGTTGGAGCAAGATCCAAAAGCCCTATCTCTCCACTAATAAGAGAACAACAGTTTCTTGGAATTTGGATGGGGAGGGAATGCCTTTCTCAAACATGTTTTTATTTAGAAGCCAGAAGCCTGTTGCAAATGCTGTGGATGATAAGTTATACGGCTTGTATTTTACAGCTGGTGGGAATAGTCGAATGTAATAGTCCCTGCTGGAATGAAAAATTAAAATATCTAAGGAAGAAAAGTTGCTTTTTTTTGTAAGATTTTACATTTTGCATTTCTATTTCACTGTTCACTAAAGAAGCTTGTATAGGCATTATCTGAACTCTCCAATAAAACAACTTTCCTTGGGCTATTCCACACATTGGCCATCCATGGAAACATACAATCAATAAGGTTGGAAAAGACCTCTAAGATCATCCAGCCCAATTTTCCACCTACCACCAATACTGCCCACTAAACCATGTCCCTCAGTGCCACACCGCCACACCTCTACATTTCTGGAACACCTTCAGGGATGGTGCCTCCACCACCTCCCTGTCTGATTGCTCTTTTGGAGAAGAAGTTATTCCTAACATCCAACCTGAAACATCCCAGTGTGTCACCCTGATTTATTTGCTTGCTCCTGTCAGCAGTGAGTAATCTGAGTTGGCAGATTAATTGAATAACGTATATTGCAATCAATTTTTCACAGTTTCCCATTTGTGCTGTAATCTGTATTAATGTTGTATGATTCCCTGGAACTTCCATCACAGATTTGGGATAGTCATGGTCACAGCATAACAAATTGACAAGAATGAATATGGATTTCACAACCTGATTTTGGGGATGGTTTTAGGAAACATTTACCTTTCTGGATATCATTTCATTAGTAAAGCTTGATCACAGAAACATTTACAAAAAACAAACACAAAACCAATGACATTTGAATCAGAATTGACCACTGATTTCAGACAGATGTGAAATGATGCTTTCTGCTCACGGTATGCTGCACTAATATGAAGCTGGGATTCTTTGTAGCTGCCTCACATACACAATTAACATGGGGTCAAGGTGGTAGCGTAAGATGTTGCTCCCAGCTTAATTTATACTTGTACATTCTTGGAAAAAAAAATGTTTATTTCTCTAATCTCTTTTAAAATACAAGAGGCCTGAAGAAATTATGTATGTCTAGTAAAATAGTTTGTCTCAGTGGGGACAATGTTAATCACCAGATAGCATAATGCCTTTCATAGCTTTTTAATTAAACATTAAACATTTTAACAACATTCTGGCTATTCTGCCACAACTACCCTACTGCAGGTCATGGTAGGGCATCTGACTTTAAATACTGCTTGCTGTTCATTGCTGATCATCCTCTAAAAGACTGATGACTGTATTAAAACTGAACCTAAAGCTTCTGGTATTGCTCTGCAATCTACACAGTTGGAGAAATTAATCTATTTTCATTTATAATGAAGGGAAACTCGGAGCTACGGTTGAACTGAAAGGAAACTTTGTGCTGGGTAGTGCAAACAGCCAGCACTTAGCAGTTCTGCTTTCATTAAATGCGCTAGTGCTCACCCCAGGCATTGTTCCTTTGCCCCTAGGTTCTAAGTGACATGTAAAATTCAGAGAGCCAGCACACCTAGAAGGTGCACAAGAACTTGTTTTTGTCATTTAGTGCTCCCTCTCAGCTCTTCTTTTGTCCCTGTGGTGATTTTTTAAGCATGAAACAGCACACAAACCAAGACTTTGATCGTGTGTCGTCCTTGCATACTGTCATGGTGCTAAACAGCCCGATGAAAGATGAAGCTTTTCATAAAGCTGTTCATGTTAAGCCCTATGATTCATCATTGCAAGAGGTGCTAGTTAGTCAACTTTCTCCTCTTTCTGCAGGCTCCCATTTGGAGAATGAAATTCTGATGCATGACTCCAGCCTGACACAACACTCAGCCAGAATGTGCTAAGAGATGGCCTGTATCTTCTACTTAATGTCTCCCTTATTTCAGGAAAATACCTAGGCATTCATACGCTTGCATACTGCTCATTTCTTCCGTTGGCAGTGTGTTACTGATTTGCATCCATTTGCATTTTGTGTCATGGCCACTGCACTAACTGCATTTACCAATTCTTTCAAATTAGCAGCAACTACTGTGCTGGACTCAAATTATTCTGGTCTCAGCTCTGGCACCAAAGCGAACACAACTCATTCCCTGCATATTTCTACCTGAGATGATGTATGAGCACTATATATTTACCAAGGGCTGCTCCTGATGGCCTTTAAAGCCATGCTGAATTTAAGCAGCAGACTGTGTCAGTAAACATTATGCGTATCATACTCTTTCCTCTTGGAGCACAAGAGAAATAAAATATTCCCTACCAACTCCATGCCTGTATTCTGCAACTGTGACACAAGAAAGTATAAATCTACCAGAGCCACAGGAGATCTTGCTTCAGTTCCTTTTATTTTGATTTACTAAAGATAACATTAAGTAGGCAAATGACTTTGATTCCCTTAAGAAATAGTAATAAATAATGTGTATTAGGAATAAAAACACTGACAAAATTCACAAGGATTTCACTTAGGAATAAATTACTTTGGTTTATGGCCTTTAAAATAAATGCACAAACTGTTAAATACCTGAAATTTCTGTGGCATCATGTGAAATCTAACAGCCAGAAGAATGAAAAATTATTCCTCTGTGCTGGCTATGCATTAGATACAAATCTAAGAAATGGTGTATAAGTCTCAAAGGAACATTAAAGATCATATTTTCTCTTAGTCATATTCTTACAGAATGGTTAAATGCTTACAGACTGTCCAGTGCAAAAAGGAAAGACGTATGTTTTCTTTGCCTCTGTGTTATGGTACTTCAGTCCCAAACACCATCAGTATCCCCTGTTTCAATGCTATACGTATCACCATGCTTTGGTCCTGCCTGGAACAACTTCATATAATCTTAACCTGTCTATCTGCTTTCCTCATGCCCAAATGCAGTGGTTGGGAACTGCTCAGGGAGAGGTTGCTGGAGAAAGAGATGCCCTAAGGGCTCGCTCAGAAGCTGGGTTTGCCTCTAGAGTTTGAAGTGAGAAGACTCTGTTAGAAAAGGTTCTTGAAGGACACTTCAGAAACTCATTCACGTCGCTTTTTCCTCCCAGGCAAATTACCACCTACAGCCCAACAGCTTGGGCAAATTCACAGCACCATTCCCATCAGCAGTGAAGGCAGACTTTGAGAGCTGGAGGTGCTTACGGCCAGTTGGCAATTAATTTGAAACAGATCCTGTAAATCTGTTGTTTTAAAGTTTGGTAGCTAATTTGCATCCAGAGGCTATAATATCCCTGATCACAGTATTGTGACAGTTTCCTCTTAAAATCCCTGAAGCTTTAATTGAAAATAATCAGCAGTGGAAGTTGTTCTAACAATCCACATTCACTGACGTAAACAAACACAAGACTTGAAAGCTGTGCGTGCTTCTGTTTGCATCTGCGGCTCTTTCACCAAAAGGCATGTTGTTGATTCCATTTATTCCAAACACAGCATAAATGAATGCTTAATTTGGAACCCTGTAAATAATGAGCATGCTCAATTACAGCAGCAGCATCTAGAAACAGGCTTGAAATGATGTTCCTGAGCCACTAACGCTATTAGGAGTTTCTATGTGCTACACCCCAGACATACACACTCGGAAGTTCATTGGCAGGCATGTTCCACCCACTTTGGAACAGCCCCCGTTGTACTTCAGGCACTAATAATTCTCAGCAGCACAAAACCTCTCTATGAATTATCCTTGTTACAACAGGAATCCTTCATGGGTTCCCAGCAATGCAAATCTAGTGCAATAACAAGTGCCAAAGGAGAAACAGTGCCTTTATCAATTCTCTTATCAGAGGATGTGGAGACCCACTGCTCTAACCGGCCCTCTCCCCTGCTGGTGTAATTTCTGCAACACCATGTATGGTTTCTAAATTTAATCTACAAGCATGCTTCCATTTAATAGGTCAGCAGTCTTTCTTCCTTCCTCTTGCCACAAGCCTAGCCTTAGGCTAGTGACTGCAGACAGGGCAGCTGTCACGTCTCAGCCAGGTCTCTGGCCGTCTTTGCTTCCAAGAGATCGCCAGTAGCACGGAGGAGATGCAGTTAAGATTGTCTCCTTTCTTTCTCCCTCCCCTTTTCCCAAAAGCAGGTCAGCCAAGGACTTAGCTGTACTTAGTTGTACTCAGAGTTGGATGCATTTGAGGCCACCCTGGTGTCTCTGCTGCTTGCCACACTGATTAATACTAAACATGAATCCTTCATTCCCAAGTTGTCTTTCCCTCATCCCTTGACTTCTCTCAATTTTCCACTCTTACAATGAGGCAATAAATGGATGTTTACATGTCTTCCTGATTTTTAAAGTTCTGCAGCCTACTGTTAAGCACACAAATCACCAGTCACTTAGAATTACTTCAGGAAGGACATAAAAATCCTTTTCTTCTTCTCTCTGGACATACTCAGCCACCTTCTGCCACTCAGAAATCACCTGCTGCACAAAGACCCAAGGCACAGCAGATGCTGGATGGCACCCAGGCCTTGAATGATAGAATCCAAGTTTATTTAATGAAGTGTAACTGATCACTTCTCCTTAACATTCAAAGATTGTCACTGGGGTGTACCAGAACAAAGGAGAAAGCCCCCAGATGCAGCAGCCATATGATGTGCCGTAGTGCTCCTTCAGACATCACCTATATAAAGCAGGTAGCTTGAAGATTCAGATGTCTATTTCTACCTGCTCTGCTGAAAGATCTCTGGGTAAAGCATCCCAGCAGCAGAGGATCCGTTGCACAACAGATCCATCAAGAGCAGAGGCCCATTCAGAATTTCTTGAAAACTCCTCCCACCTTCTTTCCCTAAACAAAATTCAAACACACACATTGCAGTGTACATAGAGCTTCTGGAACCTTGGAAAAGGAAAAACACTTTTTCTTTAGAAACTTGAGAAGAACTTTTCTCTTTGCCTAGTGATGATTTTCCGTTTGGTTAAGGCATGTGGGAGTGTACACAAGGTAAAACCAACAACAGTTCTGTACCATGCATGGACGCCTTGCACCTTTCACCAGCATTAAACTCACACCCGACTGAAAAGCAACAGAACCATACAAGGAAAACTTTGAATCTTTATGCCTGAGCAATGTAAACACCTGCAAGAGATTTCCTCTCCCAGCCTGGTACAGCTCACAGATCTTTTCACAAACTGAAGGGCAGAGATGATATTCCCTTTTTTTTCTCTGAGACCTTATCCCTTCGGGCTGAACATCTTTGCATTTCAAGATGTAGCAGAAGAAGGCAGACAGAAGTCATTTTTGTTATCTGGGGGACATGGGAAAGCCAAGGGAGAAACAAAAGAGAGGAGAGCTAAGACCAAGATGTTGAACTGGGACCATCTCCCAGCACTGCCTGAGGGTTGGAAGGCAGAGAGGAGGAAAATCCCAGCTCCAAGATCCAAAGGGAAGGGCTGTAATGAGTGACGACCCTGAAGGACTGAAGTAATCACAGCAGACAGGGCTGTCATATTTTATCTATGTAGAGATTTTTAATTTTGGAGGTCCTCTTGCCAGTCACATTTTTAAAGGTGTTCCAAAACAGCACTGCACCAACCTTGGAGGTCACCTATACAGAGCTCTTTGAAAGCACTTCTTGAGAAAATCAAAACTACATTTTTCTGTAGTACTGTGATCTACCACTGCCATATCAGAAAGACACTTATGGGGTAATGTTTAATGGTTACAGGTTTTCAAGCAGTCTTTCAATTAAAATTTAATAGAGCATTTATAGTTTCTAACATCATATTAATGAAATTGCTTCAAATATAAATCCCAGATGGTAAAAATTCCTCCACATTTATGTCTCTGGTTCTGCTAGCCCGAATGCAGTGAAAATATTTTTAATCATCTGTACAGGTCACTACTTATCTAAGAAACAAAGAATGATTTTTAAAATTCAAGGACGTTTACAGCAGAAATTTACAGAGTTGTAACACAGAATTTCTTCACGTAGAAGTAAGAGTGCAAACAGCAGTTTAGTGGAACTAAATACAAACATTTTAGACTGAGTTCTGACACCAAACCTTCTTTCTGTAGCAGGAATGGATCATTAACTCCAAAAGTAATAGTCTGAGGACAGTGAAACTCAAAAGAGAATTTGGAAATACCTACATAGTCCCCGGGTATTTCCCTGTGTGTACTCAGGATGCAAATATAAGTGAGAAAAAAGATGAAAAGTGATCTTGGAAATTTCAGAGCCAGCGAGGCTGTGCTGGATCCAGTAAGCTGAAGGGTAGACCTGATGTCCCAACATGATTGAAAACAACAACAAAATTCCCCTTTACTGCTCTTCCTTCGGCGTGCAAAGCACGTCATCAGGACCCAACTTCCTCACCAGTATTAAAGAAAACAAAGGAAAATTGCAATTCCAGGAGGAAATTATGTGGTGTCATCCTTCAGCTGTGAACTGAGTGCTTCTAAGTTTCATTGCCAACAATCCATAAAACTTGCTGTCAAGCATTCGGTGTCCAGAAGGCATAAGATGTGTCAAAAAATGCTTTATGCTGTTGCTAACACACTACAAAAGGCTTGATCACTAGATTAAACTAGAGAACAGGCTGGCAATCTCTGGAAAGAAATTTGGATGAGATTGTAATGGTAGCAAGAAGGGCTTTGATTTGTGTAAAAGGGGATGGATTAAAAGGGGCTGCATGGACTGCAGGTCTCACAATCAAAGGATCCAGGCAGACAGATGTACCGAGCAGGAGCTGCAGCTGATTGCTTCCAGCCTGATGGAGGGGCTCTGGCTATCAGAAATAGAGGGAGATAGCAAAGGTCATGCTTCCCAGTGCTCTGCTCCACCCCTGTCCCTCAGATGCAGCAAGCTGAAGCACTTTTTCTTGCTGATCTGTGATTTGAACAAGCATAGCCTCAGGACAACTTCAGTTTGTGCTGGGGTGCCCACAAGCCCAAGAAACTGTTAGGGCAGGCAGAAATCACAGGAGGATGTGTGTGCTTTTCCTATGGCTGCATCCTTTCTTTCTTCTGTATCAGGGAGGAAGGGCGAACATGTAGTCCTGCATCACCCCGTGCTTCCCCTTAGCCTGGGGAGATCTTAGCAATGTGTCAGCTTTGTGCTACACGAATGGCATTAAAAAGCTGCAGTGCAATGGGGAACGTGGGCAAGTCAGCTTGCATGGTGCACATCTACTGGGGACAACTTTAAGGAAAGTTGTTAAAATGGTAATAAGAGTAACTGGGCCAATGCTGACAACAACAATGCTGACAAAGGTCCATCTTGGGAAGTAATGCACATCCATAGCTCCTCAAGGTTTGGTTAGGACCGAAAACATCCACCTAGCTAGAAATTGAAAAGTTGCAAATCTTTCAGGGAATATTACCTCAACATATCCAGAAAAGATAAAAGAAACCCAATTAAACCTGAAAAATCTGAAACTCTCAGATAAAATATTCTTGAATGCTAAATGGAATTTGTGAAGCTCCATTGCCTTAACCTCCTCTAATAAGCTGCTCAATAAACTTCATGAAAACATATTTTATGTACTGATAGTATCTCAAAGTATGAAAGGTTTTGCAGTTGTTCAGCAATCAGTTACCAGCTGGATTATGGTCCACTAATGCTGTTAGATTTCGGTAAGACAGAAGGCAGCTTTTCAACCATTTGTTATTTTAATGAAGAGGAATCTAACCATAAGCCTTGTTAAAACTTCATTTAATTCATTACAAAAGAAACAAAGACATTTAGAAGTGAACATAAAAAAAATCTCAGTCTATCAGAGCAGAAATTATAGGGTCTAGGGAAGCTTTAAAGGAGCATCTATGGAATAAAATGTCCCCGCTAATTAAGGAACTGTATCTATTCAGGTTTGACATTTAGGGACTGTCTTCAACAGGGACGGAAGTACTCCACATGATAGCACTCATAATGACAAAGAGAAAGAGGGAGAACCTTTACAACGCAGCAATCAAGTCACTCCATCTATTTCAAATATCATCCAAAACTTTGCAAGGGTGATTTTTACCGAGGTATTTCTTTTTCCAAAGAATGTCTCAGGGGAATGGCAGATGTAGTCCCTTATATCACAGGAAAATTCTTCCCTGCAGAGATCAGTAGCAACCTTAGGAGACAATCCAATGCAAGGTAAACATGCTTCAGAAACACAACTGTCCTGCTAGAAGAGGTGGGATGGAAAATCAGTTTAAGAAATTTCACACACAGCCCAGAGAACTATGACTGCCTCAATTTTGCTGAGCCTAGCAATAGGACACCTAAGGCAAACAGATGATGGCTGAGTTCCTTCACTGCTGCTCTCCCTATTTGCAGGGTCCTTTGCCCTGGTTCTTCTCTAGTATGTCCCTTTCCATCGTCTCTTATTTACCAGCTGAGAAGAAAGCCATACAGAGGCTAAAATCATCTCCTTCTATAATCTTCAGTAAGTATTTGATGCCACACATTACATCAATGAGCATTTCTTTTATGGCTAGTACATTAAATTTAGCTCTAGGAACACTGGAAAATGGTCATTTCTAGGTTCATAAAAAAATACATTTTCCAAAGGATTGAACACTAACTTCAGGCCCTACAGTTCCAAACCTGCAAAGCAACACACCAAAAATTTATACCCGATGCTTCAACAAATATGTCTAGATTGGTATTTACAGGCACAGGTAAAATATTTATCCACAAAAAATAGAGCCTCCTTGCAGAAACATAGATTGAAATGCTGGAATCTCAATCCTACAGGTTTTGTGGAGCAAGCAACACCATTTACAGAGCGGGTTTTTGTATTCCTGGGGGAAGGACATGCTATCCCAGCTCCTCTGATTATTACCTCCTTCAGCAACTCTAATCACATTCCCATGTGGTATTTTCAGACAGACAAAGCTTCCCTTGAGAATTTTCTTCCTTCAAGGATTTCCCCAGAGTTAAGCTTACTGGCCAAGTCGTCCTCTAAACTGGAAGAAGGTTCAGGACCACCTGTCAGATATTGATCCCTTTTAAATTAATGATAAAAACAGAGCATGATCTATCTTCTTCTATCTTCTTTCTTCTCTATCTTCTTTCTTTTCTTTTTGAACATTTCCTAAACTTTCCTAAAGAACATTGCCTAAAGTTATATCTATAGCTAAGGTTCAAGTACCAAGAAACTATAAATAAACGAATATGCTTTTCATTTTGAATATGGCACCTTAAATGTTAACTATTCCAATTTTATGTATAAAAAGATATTGTGTTGCTTTGGGTCCTCCTGAAATGCTGATGTAAAAATACATTCTCTAGCTCCCGGATTCTCCCATAGCAAACCAAAAGTTTACTAAATATCCAGTTGTTTTGAGATCTCCTACCTTCAGTATGGTTTCCTAAAGAAACACGGCTTGTGCAATCGTGTTCTTTGTCTGTCTCCTTACAGTAACTTATGAAACAAGCATTGTAAGTTGTTTCTCAAAGTTCTTTCTTCAGTCCTTTTCCCCTCAAGCTCAGAAAATATTAACATTTGAAATCATTTTATGTAATATCACTCCTGCAAGAAGCTGCTGAAATGGTAAATTAAGTGCCATCTAGACGGGCTGAGGAGTTTTTGATAAGAGAGTGATTTTGAATGAAAAAATGGATACTTAATTCAAAGCCAATTAAAAATCGAATTATAATGCATCTAGATGAGAATCATATAATGGATATCAGTGCCAAGTCTATAAAGGAAAATGAAAAAACGAAGCCTGGAATTCTTCTAAGGGGTCAGCAAAGCCTTGAAAACCATCTTTACCATAAAATTCAACTTTTTTAAAGCCCTTCCCAAAGCATTTCGTAAGACTTCATTAATGAAACTAAGCAGCTATAGACTCTGCAGCTAGAGTTATAGAAACAGAAATGGGTTTGGAATAATAAACTAAAGAATAAAATTTTAAGAAATGGGCATTTCTCATTATAGCTTAATATTAACAGGTGTTGTTCCATCATTTCTAATGATTGGCTGGACCTAGTTCCTAGATGAAATTGTTTTACAGAGAAGATTTTGTTCTTTGTTAACCATATTAATGGGAGATCATTTTTAAAGAATTACATGTTTACTCCCAAAATAATAAATAAAATGTAATACAAAGAGTTCACTGGAAGATCAAGCAAGAGAAGTTTTAACTTAGCAACTCCTGTGTAGACAAACGTACGTTCCGTGTGTCAGAGACCTCATGGTGACTCAGAGTAATTTTGGTGTGTATGTAAATATTTTCTCTGAAACTACTGAAGGCCATCTCAAAAAGCATTTGCAGATAGTAACAACTGATTATATTTTTCCCCCAATTACATGCTATGTATGTTAAAAATCCGATCATTACTGTCAATTAAACATGACCAGAGATGCCCACATCCATGGTCTACCTCCTAAGAACTGGTGAGAGATAAAACCAGGCAGCTCCTCTCTGTTACTTAACTGATCTACTAATGTCAGATAAAACCTTGTTCTTCCAGCTGATGGGAAGAAAAATGGTCTAAACTAATTTTCATTTAAATTTCTTAATGCACTGCACCAGTTGTTTGTCACATCCTGACATGCTGTCATGTTGTTTTACAACATGATGCATCATAATATGATATGAAGGGAACATATTTCATTCAGAGAAATGCATTAATGCCTTTAGACTCCTGAGGTGTAGATAGGTATTTGCATTATATCTTAGCATCTGATCTAGATTTATTAGAACAGGTGGAAATATAGCGTAAACTATCTGCACTGCTTTCAAACTATTATGGAAAGCATCACCTTATGAACAGCAGAGGTACGCATGCCACTAAATGCACACATCTACAGCAGATTTTAAGTCAACTTTTTGCAATGTAGGGTCGAACAACTCCCATTTAGAAGAACCAAAACCCAAACTTCCTTGAAGACAGAGTTTGTGCTGTCCTGGAATATGAGATGGTTCTTTTTACTGGAACAAGTGGGAGGAATGACTCCTTGAGGACAGTAGTATACTACACAACAGAAGTCACCTTCTTCCTTTAAAAAAAACAACAAACTTTGAAACAAGTCCCTAAACTTCAAGGGAAGTGGCCTATATTTCTCCAAGATCCTCCAAATATATCCTTGAACTCTAGGTGAAGCTTTCCAGCTGATCTATCTCCAATCCCCCCACCAGAAGGGGCTGCTCTGCCTCCCTCCCCATTGGCTCCCACTAACAGCTCCTGCCCTTCACCTCTGCAGAGCCAGCTGCCTGCTGAACTGAATCAGTGTGCTGCCCTGATTGAAAGCAACATTTCCTTTGCAGAGCTCACTTTTAGTTAGGTCAACGGACAGACACAACTCACTGTGAGACTGCACAGACGTAAAAGGTATGGAAAAAGGGGGAAGAAATACATGCTTGTCAGCATGGAGAGGAAGGATACTCTTTAATTGCTATCTTCTGAGAAACTCAAATTCACAAGCACGAGACTGAAATTACATATGCTGTATCCGCAATTATTTCCAAGAGAAAGTACATGCATTGTATGCACTGCCTGAAACTTTCAAGAGAGCATTTGTGAATGATAGTTTGAATTTCAATCAATCACTATTTCAGCCTTTTCCAATTTCTGTGATTCAGTAACTGGACTCATTTCTCATCAGTGCTTTTAAGCAGAAACTTGACAAGTATTGAAAGAATTCTTTTATTGTTGCTACAAATAAATATTTAAGATTCACAAATAGGATTCTTAAAAAGGCCACTGATTTTTGTCTGCAGCCTGAGGAAAGCTGTAGCATGAAAAGCACTCCTTAACTGGTATAGTTCACAACAGAATTCAAGGCAGAAAAATTAATTACGTAACAATTCAATGATTAACTGGATCAGTTACACATGATCCAGGAGATCTCTGGATCTTCAGCATTCAAATTTCACTAATGTGGATGACAATTTCCAGATAGGTATCAAAATATTTGCTTCAACAACTGTCTCCAACCCTGTTCACAACAAACACAGGAAGCTGGCCCATCGACAGAAAGATTCTGGAAGTGTCAGAGAAACCACCCATCACGCTCTCATTCCTGAAACCATTATGATGCAATGCAAACTGAGTGGATTAAATGCATTCACACATGATATGTTCTTAACTTAAGGGTGATGGGTTGATGGTTGAATTAAATGATCCTAGTGGTCTTTTCCAACCTTAATTATTCTAGGACTCTTCCACACATTTTCAAGCAAACCCAAAAGAGTCACTCACCATGATGCCAATGTTAGAGCAGTGCATGATGCTGGGCTTGAGATCAGCAGGAAATACCACAGTGCAGATCAGAGTAAGGGCTCCTGCAACAACTTCCCAAAAAAGCAAAAGCCAACACGTCCCCTTGCAAGGAGGAATCATTTCACTGTCAAAATTTGCATCAGAGCAGTGAGGTAGAAAGAGGTGAAATATAGCAAAATTTTTCACTTCTATTCATGCAAAAAATTCTGTAGGTGTGCTCTGTACAGCCCAGTGTAATACCACATCCCAAGCCAATCCTCTAAGCTCTCTCTGCCAGCATTAGCATTCGTTCAGTCATGCTCCTGCCACATGCTTACTGAGCTATGAGAAGTCAAGCCCTATACCATGATCTTTCAGCCTAGCATGTGTGCTGGGGCTGTCTGAAAAGTAGAACGGCGTAACCAGAAAAGTTAACTCAGTCTCTGAGACACAAAGAAAAGAATAACTCCAGCTCTGCCTCAGCTGCTCCCACACACTTGTCCCTTCCTATCCAGAAAGGCAGGTTTCTCCAGCTGAGTGCACTTGACAGAGTTGCCAGCTACACCAAGCGTGCAGCCGACTGACTTGGTGACATATTCTTGCCATCACCTGCAGAAATGCCCTGCTTCCCCAGCAGCGGCTGCAGGATTTGACTGTAGCTGACAGTAGACTGTAACATCTAATGGACTGGTGCAGAGTGTCTGAATGCTTAAGGACTTCTGTCATGTGTCAGTGCCATTTATGTTAAGAGATCCATTAGGAGTGCAATGATCTAAAGAAAGGTCAGCTGTCACAATTAATGCCAGAAGTGTCACCTTTGCTTAAAACGATTTTGCACCAAACTCCCTAGCTAACTAGATGGCGCTGATATCCTTGTCTTAACAGCCTAAGGGCTGTCACCTCAGGTAGGCACACATGTATGGCACATCATTCGCTGTTGCAACACGATCACTATGCCTTTTCTGAGCGGGTCTTATCAAAGTCCCATGATACCACCATAATTCCTGATGCTTCTTCTGTGAAGTGCTTAGACTTCCTTATTTTGGTGGGGTCACTGCCCCTGGACGTGTCTGAGAACTGTGGAGATGGGCACTGCAGGATGTGGTCAGTGGGCATGGTGGGGGTGCACTGGTGTTGCACTAGATGATCTTAGTGGTCTTTTCCAACCTCTACAGTTCTTTGGTCTTACACTGGAGCTAGGTGTTAACCAGAGAGCCACCTTACTTCTCTAGCTCCCATTACTACTTCTCCCATAAAGAACAATAGCTCTACCCACTCAGGACAGAGGAACGGGAAGCAATAAGCATAGAAAATTAAATCAGAAATAACCACAAAAACGTTAGCTGAGTTACAGCACGGAAAACAGGATTAGAGGCAAGGCAGAATCACTGCAGTGGAATTACTGTTCTGGTGGATGGACTCACATGCAGGAGGTAATCTGATTCAGCCTGGAGCTTGCTTCTCTGGGACTGTGACTCCAATGAAAGCTGTTCTGAGCCTTGGAAAGTGCTAATACCAAATTGATTCACTCTCAGTTATAGAGTCAAGGTGTTAATGACAGCGCACGACCACAGTGTTAAACTTGTAGGGTCAAATTCCAACTTAACTGCTATCAGTGCAACAGCTGCAACTGGTTTCTGTGAGGCAGCTATGACTTCAGCATTCACTGCTCTATTCTTTTATGTGATGCATGTTATAAAAGTGCTAATGTTTCATAGTCAGCATGCAATTACCTGCTATTCCAGAATCCTAGTGTTTTTGAATACCTGACATGCACCAAAATAATTAGCTTCATGAAAGGTGAAGCTGTTTGTGCCTAGTTACTGCTGGCTTGGGATTATTCGAGCTGTAAAACTTGCATAATAACTACTGTTGCTCATCTATTTGAGGAACAGTGCAAGGAAGATTTTAATAAACTATTTTAAACCACAATAGCAGATAGCTAAATCACCAGGAAATGCTGATGCACCATTTTTATATTTTCATTCCTTTGAACTAATTCCATAAATTACAAAAATAAATTTAAGATCTGGGTGCCTTGTCAAAATAGACTGTGTCTGTATCAAATTGCACTGTTTTGTAATAGGGATTGAGTATGGCTTAATCTTGTCAAAGAAGGTTTATTATGGTGCTCTCCAGACAAGTGACCTTGACGTACTTGAAAGAGAGATGGCATTAATATGATCATCACCCAATTACTGGCTGAGTAACACTAGAACTCAGCTTTTCTTTCCACTGATAACAAAGGGGGGAAGCAGGTCTGTAGTTCATCAGCACAAGGAAAGGATTTGTTATTTTGCAGATATTTAACTCCGGGGAACTTTCAGGACTGTTCCATAAGACTCTTTAAGCCCTTGTTTTCCACCCCCACCCCTCTTCTCTTTAATTATGATGAAGGTAGATCACAACTCAGGGTGGCTACTCCTAATAACAAATATTCGTAGGTCTCTCCAAAATTAATGTTTCCTATTTATTACCATGGAAACAGCAACTGATACAAAGAGCACAATAACACTATTTTATACAGTAAATTCTCAGCTACAAAGCATTATTTTACAGTGCAGACACTATTACTAGCTATGCATTTTCACCCACAATGAACAAGAGACTCCATGCTGCACTAGTAAAGTATGCACCAACGGGGGCAACCACTGTCACCACTGCTGAAATGTACCACACACTGCTTCACTGTACTCACATCCTCTGTTTGGTCTCCATAAATGTTCATCAGTGTCAGTGGATGTTGTTTTTCTCCACAGAGGAATTTGATTCCACACGTTTGCTTCATCTGTACTTCCATGTCAGATGCCTGCGTGTCAGACCACCTCTCTGCTGCCAGCTGTTGCATGGCAACAAAGCACAATGCAATACTGGTGGTAAGATTCAACCTCTACTGCCATCCCACCAACAGCCACCTCGGAAGATGTGGGCCAACACAATAAAATAGGAGGTAATACTTCTGNGACGTGTCTGAGAACTGTGGAGATGGGCACTGCAGGATGTGGTCAGTGGGCATGGTGGGGGTGCACTGGTGTTGCACTAGATGATCTTAGTGGTCTTTTCCAACCTCTACAGTTCTTTGGTCTTACACTGGAGCTAGGTGTTAACCAGAGAGCCACCTTACTTCTCTAGCTCCCATTACTACTTCTCCCATAAAGAACAATAGCTCTACCCACTCAGGACAGAGGAACGGGAAGCAATAAGCATAGAAAATTAAATCAGAAATAACCACAAAAACGTTAGCTGAGTTACAGCACGGAAAACAGGATTAGAGGCAAGGCAGAATCACTGCAGTGGAATTACTGTTCTGGTGGATGGACTCACATGCAGGAGGTAATCTGATTCAGCCTGGAGCTTGCTTCTCTGGGACTGTGACTCCAATGAAAGCTGTTCTGAGCCTTGGAAAGTGCTAATACCAAATTGATTCACTCTCAGTTATAGAGTCAAGGTGTTAATGACAGCGCACGACCACAGTGTTAAACTTGTAGGGTCAAATTCCAACTTAACTGCTATCAGTGCAACAGCTGCAACTGGTTTCTGTGAGGCAGCTATGACTTCAGCATTCACTGCTCTATTCTTTTATGTGATGCATGTTATAAAAGTGCTAATGTTTCATAGTCAGCATGCAATTACCTGCTATTCCAGAATCCTAGTGTTTTTGAATACCTGACATGCACCAAAATAATTAGCTTCATGAAAGGTGAAGCTGTTTGTGCCTAGTTACTGCTGGCTTGGGATTATTCGAGCTGTAAAACTTGCATAATAACTACTGTTGCTCATCTATTTGAGGAACAGTGCAAGGAAGATTTTAATAAACTATTTTAAACCACAATAGCAGATAGCTAAATCACCAGGAAATGCTGATGCACCATTTTTATATTTTCATTCCTTTGAACTAATTCCATAAATTACAAAAATAAATTTAAGATCTGGGTGCCTTGTCAAAATAGACTGTGTCTGTATCAAATTGCACTGTTTTGTAATAGGGATTGAGTATGGCTTAATCTTGTCAAAGAAGGTTTATTATGGTGCTCTCCAGACAAGTGACCTTGACGTACTTGAAAGAGAGATGGCATTAATATGATCATCACCCAATTACTGGCTGAGTAACACTAGAACTCAGCTTTTCTTTCCACTGATAACAAAGGGGGGAAGCAGGTCTGTAGTTCATCAGCACAAGGAAAGGATTTGTTATTTTGCAGATATTTAACTCCGGGGAACTTTCAGGACTGTTCCATAAGACTCTTTAAGCCCTTGTTTTCCACCCCCACCCCTCTTCTCTTTAATTATGATGAAGGTAGATCACAACTCAGGGTGGCTACTCCTAATAACAAATATTCGTAGGTCTCTCCAAAATTAATGTTTCCTATTTATTACCATGGAAACAGCAACTGATACAAAGAGCACAATAACACTATTTTATACAGTAAATTCTCAGCTACAAAGCATTATTTTACAGTGCAGACACTATTACTAGCTATGCATTTTCACCCACAATGAACAAGAGACTCCATGCTGCACTAGTAAAGTATGCACCAACGGGGGCAACCACTGTCACCACTGCTGAAATGTACCACACACTGCTTCACTGTACTCACATCCTCTGTTTGGTCTCCATAAATGTTCATCAGTGTCAGTGGATGTTGTTTTTCTCCACAGAGGAATTTGATTCCACACGTTTGCTTCATCTGTACTTCCATGTCAGATGCCTGCGTGTCAGACCACCTCTCTGCTGCCAGCTGTTGCATGGCAACAAAGCACAATGCAATACTGGTGGTAAGATTCAACCTCTACTGCCATCCCACCAACAGCCACCTCGGAAGATGTGGGCCAACACAATAAAATAGGAGGTAATACTTCTGGAGCAGCCCATGCATATAAGTAATTAGGGTCTTTCAATGATGGTTTGGAATTGAGTAGTGTTCTATAGCAAGAAAGAAAGCAAATGACTACATCTTCCCTGGAACCAATAGGCGCAAAAAAAGAAACTCAGAACAACTTTATTTCTGAAGAAAAATCTAACTTGGCTGGAAAATTTCTACCTTATGCTCAAAACTATGCAATTAGAAAGTTTGTTCTCACAAAACTAGACAGCCCGGTAAAGCCAGATTGCTCATTTCTGCTAAGCTTAGGTACAGAAGTTTCACTGTTTTGAGAGAGAGAGCGCCAGTCTGTCAAAGAGAACGCAAAAAAAAGTCCCTCAAACCTAAGGAAAATAAACATACAGATGGAAAGGTTTGTGATTCTCAGTTTCTGTCCATTTCCCTATCATCAGTATGGAAAAATACATTTTTATTCACTACTGAACCCATTCAATATCAACCTCCTCCGTACATATGTTTCTACCCCATCCGAAAAAAAATTATAGTGCAGTTGCTCAGAAGTGGTGGCATTTGATGATTTTTGCTACTGAAAATATGTATTTCATGAAATGGAACAATAAAGCATTTTATGAAAGTTGCTTATTCTCACTGAATTCTGTAATGCTTTTTCAAAAGGCAAATTTCAGTGGCAGAAATCAATGCTTCTGAAGGTAGATCATTCAGGACTTGAAAATGTACACTTCTATTCATAAATGATCTGGAAAAAGAGATGAATAGTGAAAAGAAAATTTACAGGCAATACAAAATCATTCAAGATAATCAAATCTAAAGCAGTCTGTGAATAATTGCATAACAACGAACTTGCAATACTAAGTAATTGCATGGAAAAAAAAAAAAAGGAGATGAAATCCAGCTTCATTAAAGGAAAGCATTCCACACTGGGAAAAATAACTCCATGTGTACATAACAACATGCTTTACAATAGCCATTGCCATTCAGGACAGAGATACTGAAGCCTTTGGTTAGTTGCCAGCAAAACTCAGGTCCGTTCTCAGCAGTAATCAAAATAGCTAGAAAAGTAGTAAGGTAGACTGAGAGGGAAAATGGTTTCCTCTCAGCACAGTACCATTGTAAAAGTCACGCAGTGGATCTGGCTGAAGAACAGTTTCCAAAGGGGCTTATGGGCTGTTGGAAATATCTATATCAGGACCAAAAAACATGATCTGAAAGCACCATGCTTGGGCTCTAAGCGCTAGAAGGTGGGAGAAGGATCCCTCTATACTTGCCCTGCTGTCCGCTCTATTCCTTTCTGTTCAGTGTCACAAAATGAGAGAAACTTCAAAATATTTTAGCAGCACATGGAAAGTAGAAATCTGTTCATTGTCTACAGTTCAAAGACATCAAGACCCATTTTGAATGGAGTGGGAGGTACCAGTGCTTAGGATGTCTTCAATGAAGCCATCATTTCTCCATTTATCCGAAACTGTGTTTTACTGGGAAGGGTGGGACAGGAGTAGTTTGTCTTTTCAGCATTTCACATTCAATGTTTGAGGTTACTGGGTGTGGAAAACCAAATTTCATTCTTGATTGATTTTTTTTTCAGTGGATGGAAATACTCATTTAATTGTTTTTTCAGTATTTGACCTTTCTATTTCATTTGGTTAATGTTTGTGATGATGAAGTAGCATTCATGATATTCACATAGGGTAACTATTGAAGGCTAGAGCATGAATGATGATTCTTCTGCAATGTTATGCTGCTATGGACACCCTAGGAATGAAATCTCATTGAAAAACAGCCTCAGTTTTGATGTTTCTGAGAGACTGATTAAATTTAGTTTTCTTGTAGCCCATAATTAGTCAGGGGAGGGGAGCGTCTGTGCAGGATATCTATGGAAATCCATCTTTTGGAACACATCAGAGCTGCTGGAGCCGAACACAACAGGGAAAATGCATAAAATAAAAATTTCTTTTGCCAATATCATCAAATGGCAGCACGTTGACTTAAAACGTGGCCAAAAGCCCTGTCTGTCCTCATCTGCCATTGGAATTACTGAGCCATTTTTAGCAGCTCTCAAAGGTGAAGGACATGTCCTACTTTAAACTAGGGAAGATTTTAACCTGAGAAATGGCAAATATTTTGCTTCACATAAAAAAATCTCCCCCTCCATAATCAGAAGCAGTTGACAGGAATCACGTGTACTAAAACAGACATCACTTCCAAAAAACTAATTTGCAACAGATGCAGGTTTTCATAAAGATCCTCCATTTGACAGGCATCATTGCTGCTCGACAATCTGCCGTTGGTAGTCAGCTTCACAGCACCGACAAGAGCCCTCATCCCAGCTGGCTGTAAGGGTCTGCATGCTCCTGTTGTGACCCTGGTTTGTCCCATGGCCCGAAGATTTCCTTCATGACTATAAGCTTAGAGATTGGACTTAAAACAGAAATTTTTTCTATGTCATCAGCCTAAATAAAGGCAAAACACCAGTCACTCCAGTCTGATTTGGACTCAGAGCTTCCTTACTGGTTAGCTGACAGCTTCTGGAAACTCACAATATCGAAATTTTAAGCCCTATACATATATATTTGAAGGTTTTCCAGCAGCCTTTTATGTTCTCAGAGGGGATAAAAACCAAGCTGAAGTTGTTTGGCACTTCACTACTTATGCCAGAGGTCAAAAATTCTGTAAAAACAACAGTCATCAGATCTGACCCTCAGAAGCATATCACTAAACTGAATGGTCATTCCTTTTTCACAGGCAAAGGAGAAAGCAGAAACATGGAAACAGGGATAAGTAGAAAAGGGCAGGAAAGGGGCAGTTACCTGTGAAATGAGGTCAGCCAGTACACCTGTACCTATAAAACTGAGTCAGTGAAAGACATGCTTTTTCTACTGTACTCAAAACTCTTAATGAATGATAGAATGGCTGGGGTTGGAAGAGACCTCAAAGATTGCCTAGTTCCAACCCCAAATACAACAAAATCCCTGCTGTCTTCTCCTGCTTTCTTTCTGCTCTGCTCTTCTCAATAAGCATCCCCTCTCACCGACACACTTATCTAATCAATCTTGATCTGCCTACTACACTTCAGGGTGCATTCCTATCAGAGGTTCATACATATGGAAAACAAACAGAAAGATGTCATGTGTTCTAAAACCAGCCCCTCAAACACTTCTTCAAAATCCCAAACTGTCAAAACGCACACACAAAAAATAAAATGACTGAGGACAAAAAGCCCTCTAATGTATGTTTGACTCATCTGTTGATTTTAATTGAATGGTCCGTATCTTTGGGCACTTTCATTATTTTCCCAAGAGCAGGGAAGATAAATGAAAGACAAACCTCGTTAACCTCTGACCATGAAAATCAATAACTTTCAATAAAGTTTAAACTAATTTGTTTTCAAAAGATAACCCAAACAGCTTGGCTCTAATATCATGTGCTCTGGTGCTAATCAGCTATCAGATATTATATTTTTCCAGATAATTTTTGCTAACCTAGTGATCAAGTCTATAATTTTGCCTAAACCTACAGGACTCTTTGCACGTATATGAAAGTTAATGACTGTCATGACCGAGTGGTGGTACAAGCAAACAATACCCAACTTTCCCTGTACTCACACCTACTCTGAAGTGACAGTGCAAACATTGCAAAGAGCACTGCTCTTATTTTTAGTTCTGCTTGGGGTCATCGATTCTTCTTCAACTGCAGAATTGATTCATGTTACACACTTTATCTCACCGAATTCTGCAACCATTGAATACTAAAGCACATAACTTCGGGTTTTGGTGTGTTTTTTGTTTTTCATTTTTTTCTTTTCTCATTTCTTTTTTTTTTTTTTCAAGCCAACCTTACCAGCATAATACTGGAAACAGCTGAATGTGGGCTTGTTTCTGTGGATGTACAAAAAGAAAAGGGTGAAACAAATGCTTAATATTTATTCTAGTTCACGTTCTGCCCTCAGAGAGCCACAGAAACTGTGGTAGTCTGCTAATGAAGTGCTTAAGCTATCAGATTCCTCCAATTACCAGGGAGAGGATATTTGTATAGATCCTTGCTATACAACAAGAGGTAATCCATTCCTTACCTCAGTGGAGCATAAAATACATATATTTCAGAACAGAGCTTGGTGTTCTGCAGAAAGAACAAATATAACATTGCTGGAGCATGGCAAATGCTGATAAGAAAAACAGATCAGTGAAGAGAAAAAGCAAGCAGTCCCCCCAGATGTAATAGACAAATTCCCACTGGAATTCTACCAAGGTTAAGGGAAGAACATCAGCTTACAGTACAGTTCTCTCCAATAAAACAAGCATTGATCCTTCTAATTCCTGGGCAAGGTTGGACACCAGGATACAAGGCTCCAGAAACTATATTACTGAAGGAAAATAATACCAATAGGAATGTTACCAGGTGGCTGGGGAACAAGACCAGCCTCCCAGCCCTCCAAAGGGCTCTCTAAGTAATGTCACCTCCTCAACTGCTTGAGACTCCATTTCTCTGCACAGAACTCAAGGGGAGACACTGGATGAGGCAACATTGTAAAGCAGACATCTTATTATCAAAACCAGCTCAAAATGCCCAAATCTGTTCTGCACAAGCCAGTGTCTTCTGCATTGCTGCTCTATCTCCACTGAACTCATTCTGCTTTAGAAATCCATCACCTACACCCTTGATTCAGAGAGGCACTTTCTCAGGTTAATTGGCCCTGAGAATGTTTCTTTGGTTGTCTTTGAGAACCTTGGTGGGAAAAAAGAAAAAAACACAAACCAAATCAAAACACCAAACAAATAAATTCATTCAAACATCAGGGAAAGTTGCAGACATCTTACTGCAAAATCCTCCAAACACAGTTGAACCTTTTAGAGAACATTAATGAAAAATAATCAGCTTGCTACTCTGACAGCTCAGTTGAGGGAGCAAAAGGCAGACTACCATGTAGCTCCAGCAAGGTAGACAACAAAAGCTACATGATGAGATCCTTCTCTTGGTGACTCAGCACAAGAGATTGGTGAAAGTGCGTAGCTTGCAGAACAGCAGTGAAACCACACCCCAGCTCAGCTTTCTACAAGTCATAAAGGAAGCTGACAATAGATGCATTTTCTCACTGCTTTCAAGTGAAAGTGACCAAAGAAGTTGGACTACGCATAGTACAAATTATGATGAAAAGGTATCCTATGGGGACAGAGCACTGACGTAAGGACAGATCACCGATCTTCCACAGCAAAGAGTTTCCTCAAGCAGAAGAAAGCAACAAATTCTAAGAACTGAAATGAAATAAAGTCAGCCGCTGTTCAATATTAGATAAGAAAAATCAATGTTAGATGTTAGACACTGGATTTTGATTAAATAAAATGTATCTACTATTAGACAAAAAATGATCAAAGAAAACTTCAGTTGTATTTGCCATCAGGAATCTATTTTCCATGAATAAAAAGATAAGGCTGGATTTTTCGAGAACAGAAGAAGACTGCTTGTCAAAAATGCACTATGCAGCATGAAAAAATGACCCAGACCTGTATTTCTTTCCTGGAAAAGCACACCACCCCGAGTCATCCAAAGGACAACAGATTCTTGTTCCTTTCCAGATAACCACGAGTGCTGGTAATTGAGTTCCAACTTTCCACTAATTTTTCCATCTGAGAGGTTTCCTTCTTTTTAAATTGGAAATGAAAACTCTCCAATACCAGACAGTGCAGCATATTGAATGTCCAAATCAAGTCAAATTAAACCAACTGACCTCACGTCGTTCTCTCAAACACTTGTGATGATTTCACTGCACTACTTGCACTGGAGTTTTTACTGCAAGACTCATAACAACTGACTCAAAACTTTGGCAGTGGAGTAATGATTGTGCTGCAATTGCTCTACAAATATTATCCATGAACATTCCATATTACAGGAAGTAATTCACTTATGCTGTGGTTGAGAAACTTGAGCAATATCAAATAATTTTCCCCAGTGACAGCTCTATCTACTGCTTAGCAGAAAACTGGATTCAGTCTGGAAAGCAGAAGTACTCATGTAACTGATCACTATAAACTAAACAGATCCTTGTTTCTGCTTCCAAAAGTTTTCTTCAAAGGGAATGGTAGAGGAGCAAGTCTAAGGATTATAGCAGAACACTACTGCTGGAATTTCTGACATCTACATTCACCAAACAACTCATTAATGTTTGTAAAAACATTTGACAAGCTACATCTATCCAGTCACCAGCACCGTTACACCGAATTTTGGAGAAGTGAGTTCAAAACACAATGCTGAGCAGCAACAAATATAATCCTGTCAGGTTTAGTCTGATCTAGCACAGTGAATGCTTCAGCGTGCACAGCCGGAGTGAGTAATAATTTTGGAACTGCCTTTATCTCATATCCAATGTCACATTTCAGCTTGGATATTAGAAGAAATTTCTTCTCCAGAAGAGTGGTGAAGCACTGGCACAGGCTGCCCAGGCAGGTGGTGGGGTCACTATCACCAGAAGTGTTCAAGAATCATGTAAACATGGCACCAGGGGGAATGGTTAATGGGCACGGATGGGTTATTGGTTGGGCTTGATGATCTTAGAGGTCTTTTCCAACCTTAATATTTCTACAAGTCTATTCTCTCTTGTAGACTATTTGTCAAAGGCTTTTAAAAATCTCAAATTAAGCTTTCACCCTGCTCTTGCTTATACACACAAAAACTGTTTGTAAACCCTTTGCTGAAATTTTTTTTTTTTTAATTGCAAAAAAAATGTTGTTTAGCAGTGGTAACAGTCAAACTGTCTCACTTCAATAGGCACCACAAGCCAAGTTTCATTTAGAAGCTGAAATGAAAACAAGAAATTCAAAGTATTAACCACCCAATATGCAAATAATATTTCCTTTTTCTTTTAAAGTCAGATCCATTCTGTATTAATTTGAACCCGCTAAAGTTCATTTTCCTGTCTCCTTATGGATACTGATAAATTGCTCACACAGACTCAACTCCCGCCTGCATAACCAGCTGGCAGGAGGATGCTGCATGAGCTCAAACCTGGCCAACCACACTGCATCCCATAGGCACCAGGAGCTTATGCAGACTTTTCTTTTCTACACTGCTGTGCAAATTTAAGTTGGAGCTTTCAGAACTAGATTTACCAGCAAAAAAGCCTTAACAAACCAGCTATTCCCAAGAGTGCTCATCATGATCTGAGGTCTTCAAAGACAGATTCTGTCCTTGGTTTTATAAACTGGGACAAGAGATCCAAAGCTGAATTTGGACAGAGAAGCAGCAGAGTCTTCTGGCCACTTGTCTGCAGTCTGGGTGTTGAAGATGTGTGAAATGAACCTTAGCTTTGCAGTATGCCAGCATGATTCTTACAGAGTTCATTAGGAACAAAACACAGCCACCTAGGTATCTCCTTAAATACCATGAACACTTCCCAACGATGGACACAGATTTCCCATCACATCCTCTAAGCTTTAAAATGCCTTGCTGCTTTTTTTAAGGAAGGAAAAAAAAAAAAAACACTGCATGTGCAGCTCACAGAGGCTTTCCGGGTGCCATGGATGTTTATTCATATTAGGAAAGCAGTCAAAGTTCATTGTATTAGGATTATAGTAATCCCATATCAATCCCATTATTAAAGGAACCAATCTGCTTGATCCCCGTATCACCTTGGAAAACTGGATATTTGATTGCTCTTTCTTTTATTATTGTGACGTTGGTGAAGCTTCAGCAATCTAAATGTGCACCTGTGGCCTTTTAGCACAGTACAAAACAAAGTAATGTGTTAGTGTCAGCATGGCATCGGAGCAGCCTTTCCAAAATTGACTTCATGCATTCTGAATGAACAAACCAGGTTGACATTCCATTTACAGAACTGTTCTCCTTTCTCACTTGCAAAGAGTCTACTCTGCTCATTGCCAGTTTATTTGTGTTTAAAAAGTTACACAGAGAAATTTGAAATCGTTTATAGGAAAATAAACTAAGTTCTTCAGCTTTCATCAGTTTCTAAAGTGCAAAAGGGCCGCTTTCTTCTGCAGAGCAGTAACTCAGGAAAGCACTAAATATACACTCAAAGTATGTTCCCTTCTGGTAGAGTAATTAAGGTGTTTAAATGATTCATTCAATGGGGGTGGACATCCAATTAGAACACAAGTGTACAAATCATGGGAGTTGTGATTTTCAATTGAAAACAGAATCAACAACAAGGGATTTTTCCTTCTAATTTTCACATAAAAAATACAAATTTATTAGGTCTCGTTTAAAATTATTGAAGACTATCAAAAGAACATTATTCCAGCATTGATTCAAAACCGTGGGGTGCACTATCAGCATAATTAAAATGAAAGTATCTTGAGCTATTTTCCTATCCTGCTTTCATATTATTGTCTAATTGTTCAGAATGTCTGTTTGTTATGGAGGCAAAGTAATTAAACACAGCACGTTGAAACAAGGGGGATCATAAAGCCAGAGTTGGCTACATTACCAACACAGATATCAGTGTAGGAAAACACTAAAGAAAGGATTGGAAATGTAATTGAAAATAATTGGATGATCCACTTCATTTGCCTGACATCAGGACCGTTTATGAACTTCATTGCTCTTTATCCCTGGATACTCCCTGCTCACCTGTGTTCTCAAAATGGATATTTTCTAGAGAAACTCTAGAGAAACATTAAATATTTGTTTGCATTAACTATGGCTTGCCATAAGGTCTTGAATGGTAAATGGTCTGAAACTCAGGTAGCTACCTCCTAATTAACAGGTCGGACTAAAAGCATACAAACATAGAAGATTCCTATGAAACCCAGGCCAGTATATCCCTTAGATTAATTGCAGGTATTTCCTTTCTCATTAACAGCTGAGGACAGAGCTCTCCAGCAACAGCTACTTTTGTAAACAGAGCTAAGATGGTTCTTCACCTATCTGGAAGCACTATATAGTTCTCTGAATTTTTGTTAACTTAACAAGCTGGGACTGATTTTGGAAGCAAGTTTAAGAGTGTCAACAGAAGCTCTTTATTGCTGTCTCTGAGAAACCCAAGCACTTCACATATCTCCATCTCTCAGCAAGTTATAACACAGCTCTGATTTTGTAGGTCACCACTTGGCAAAATCAGAACTCACCACTCAGCAAAACTTAAATCTGAGAGTCAGCAACATGGAAACAACCAAGTCACAACTTCCAAAACTACTGAACTGTACAGCCTCCTCAAGAGCCTATCACTTTCTAATGATCATCTCTCAAAATTTATTGCTAAACGTGGTGAAAGTCATACATAAAACCCTTCACAAAACCTAAAAGTGTTTTCCTAAAATTTTAATTAAAAGTGTTTCCAAAGTTCTCTCTATCACCTGGATTTATGATTTACAGGGCCTGCAAGAGAGCTCTTCAAGTCTCTTTTAGATACAAATAACAACTACAGGGCTGTTGGGTAGCCAGATTTGAGAATCAAACCTCAGGTAACTTGTTCTAACAGCACCAGCACGGCTGCTGTAGGAGGATGCTGCTCCTGCCCATACGTGTGCTGCAGAACTGTGTGCACCAGGGAGGTCATTAACGTGGGCCCGTCGGCAATTAAGCCACGGCTGCTGACCTTTCCAAAGTCAGCTGATCAGTCTGCAGCACTCTCCTAAAATTGCAAGCATCATTTATTGCTGAATAATTTACACAGTTTCCTAGCAAACTGTCTGTACAGTTTATGTTTATAAAATGAACTCTCCCACATGGACTGTTTTAACACCCTCCTGGGATCTCTTCAAACCAGTCACTCTCTACAGCCATGCAAAGGTTAAAATAAGGTTAAGACACAGCATTTACATTGAACAAGATACCGTGCTGATTCAATAACCTCTGTCTGAAACGATGCATCAGCCACGAGAGTGGCAGCTGTGTTTGACTAGTGTCGCAGCAGGTTGGGATCAGAAAGCACCCAATTTTCCATTTAGTCTTTCCCAGGTCTTGCTGACCTAGGAAGGAGCTGGAGACATTCCCTTTAAGTGAGAGAATATGAACTCCTCTCTGGATTGGGTGAAAGAGGAAAGAGAAAATTTTTGAAAGGGGGGGAGGGGGGGGGGGGGGACATATTCTGATCCCTGATCCATTTTAATGATCCTGTGGCCAGAAATAAACCACTGAAACCACAGTTACTGAGAAACTGGATGGGAGAAAAAGGGCTATAAAGCTCTTCAGTGAGCATTTTAATGTCTTCCGTAGACTTTATTAGGAGTAGAGGGTCAGAGGGCAGAATAGCATAGAAAGGGGAGCCAGGGGGCACAAAGGAATTTGAAGCAGGACAGTGGAGAGGAGCAGTATAACAGCAGTCCCTCACTGCTATTGCCTGCAGCACTGAGCCATGGTGCAGACCTCCACAGCAGGACTACACCATGGCCACAGAACTGCTGCAAGAGCTGTGGATGTGAGTGAGGATGGATAACAGCTCATGGTAACAGCTGGGTTCCAGCTATGGGGTGAGCCTAGAGCAAGCCATTCCCATTGTGCCATTCAGTGGACATAGGGAGATATTTACCACTGGCCTCAGGTTCAGCAAATTCATAGAATCATCCAAGTCGGAGGGGACCCTTGAAGTTCATCTAGTTCAACTCCTCTGCAATGAACAGAGGAATTCGGTCACCAGATCAGAGTTCAAGCAGAACAACCATGACACAGTCAGGGTTTGCATCCTACCCAAGCTGTAAACACAGCACAATCTTGGTCAAGTCACTCAGGTCTCTCATGTCATGAGCCATACTGCCAAGCAAGTCCTCTTTCAGGAGAAGTGGTAGAAAAACATCCTGAAGACTGACAGCCTACACTACTTTGCTGCTCTCCATTTCCACACTAAAGCACTTCAGCCACCAGAGCCAATATACGTGGCTGCTCCCAGCTCTCCTTCTCTGTGCCCCACTTGGGTTGACTACAAGGTGCCATGTAGGAGTCCTGCTTGGAGAGTGAAGGATGCTCCACTCCACCACCACAGGGACAAACAAAAACCCACCGAAGCACTGAACATTCCCTTAACTTATTGGCAAATCAAGCATTTGCATTACAGAAACACTTAAGTGCTCACTCTGACCTCTAAAGATCTTTCTAGCTTAGTTCTATTTTTTTTAAATAAAGTTTTGAAAGTTTCTTACCTTTGGTGGGGAACCCAGATAACTGTTACTTCATGCTTGTTATTGTTGTTGCTACTTTAAAAATGTAAATTCTATTGAGCTTCAAACAATTGAGACACCTCTAGGCTCTGGTTCTATTATCTTTCAGACACAATGCCGTTTGGTTTTACATTTTTTCCCTGCTGCCTATTCCTTATTCTAAGTCCTAAGAGGAAAGGAGATAGAAAGTGCTCCTTCATTTGAACCTTCCTGAGACAAAATTTTAAGAATTTTTATAAGGAAAATAACTGCTGTCATATTTTAAATACTATAATAAGAAAATTAAGCTTACTGGAATCCTCACCTCTCCTTCCATCTGAGCCAAGATATGGATACTACAGATGGCATAGTCAGAGTTCATAATGAACACAGAAACCATCTCTCTTTTCCTAGGCTCTGCATATGTAGGGTGATAGCGTGGGATATGGAGACTCATAGCAACCACTTGGGTCTTCCCTTTCATCTTCCTGCTGCCACAGTGCTGTTCCTTACTACACATTTTTCAGTGTCTTGTCTGATCTAGTTTTAAATGTGCCAGACACTGAAGTACTGCCACACGCCCAGCGAGACCATTTCCTAACACAATACATCTGACTGTCAGAAGTCTGATGGCGGAACCATGTTGTTTTCCTTTCATGATATTATTCTCCCTTATACTTTCTATCTATAAATAATCATTTCTTCTCAATTGTTTCTATTTTTTACCTTCTTCACTTTCTCCTATCAAATAATTGTTCATTACTTATACACCACACAATGGTCTTAATTTTTCGGCATAATTATTTGGGCTCATATCTATTTTGTTGCTCTTCATCAGGTATGCACTAAGCAACACAAAGCAAGATGTCTGAAATTAAAGGTGTTCTCCATGTAAGCCACCTAATTGGTGGCAATAAAAGGCAAAAAGCAATAAGAATTCAGAATAAAGGGAGGTCTAAGGAAATTTATTTTTCAACATAAAAGGATCATGGGCTTTTTATTAGAAGACTTTGTGATCCTAAATTTCTTGGAGACATATCAGCTTAGACAAGCCCCTAAGTAAGAAAGTTTTCTCATGTCTAATAGAGATTCTGTGGTCAAATCAGGCAGATGAAACCACTCCAAAATGACCAAATGCTGGTTTTCCACATCAGCACTCCATTAAATGAGCTGAGATATACACTAGCTCCCTGCAGAGATACCTCTAACTACTAACAGATTGATTTTATTATTTAATATAAACAAATATTCCTTGGTCCACCAGAGGAACATAACGTATTCCAACACACTGTTCAGTTCAAGGGGACATTCAGATTCTCTATCCCGCACCAAGCAGACTTGAGTAGTTGGACTCTTGATTATTCTGTAGCAAGGCTTGGTGCACAACACGCCAAGTGCAGGTTAGCATCCATCAGACTGAGTACAAAACTCCAGCAACAGGCGGGGCCCCATACTAGGGGCTGCTGCATCTGGAGTTATGTGAATTATAGCACAGAGAGATATTACTCCTGAAGGAGAAGTTAATAGATTGCTATGCTGAAGAACCAGTTGTGTTGCTATCTCCCCAAAAAGCTACTGGAATTAATACACACACACACAAAAATTTCAAATTATTTTTGATAACAGCACCAGAAGATTTGTCCTGAGAGCCTTTTTCTGTTAGATTCAACCACCACAGGTCATAAGTGCTTCCTTAATAGGAAGCTTGCAATTAGCAAAAATATCCCCAAATCCCACACTTATTTATTGTTCATTTTCAGCTGACCAAGGTGCAGAAATGATAACACATGCCTTCAGTGACTAACCACCATAAAAAGCAAATAAACCTAATGCTAAGAATGCTCTATACACCATTGCCAGACACTTTCAGATAATAAATCCTGGAAAGCCAGAAATAATTTGTGTTAAGTTTCCCACCCAAAAAATAAAAGCTGAAATCTCAGCTAATAACTCAGCAACAACTACTTTGAGTTCTGAGTCTTGTCCATGCTTGCAAACCTTCAGCACTTTCCAGAGAAGATACATTTCTCTTTTCCTTAGTCTTTTTCACCCTCTTGACATCAGTTCAGCTGATAGCCCACACCATCTCAGCTACTTTAGCTACATTAGCTCACTCATGTAATGTCACCTCCAGTTAGCAGCAGGCAGTGGGGAGAAAAAGAAAATATGACATGATGTAATACTACATGGTCTTGCTGAATGTAATGCAAGTTGTCAGAGAATTGTAGTGCTAGGCTTTAAAGGGAAGCAGGAAGATCTGTTTGTGAACGTAGTTACTGAGTAGCATGCCTTAGAGGCATAGTAATTTATCCTTCGCTATCCCCCTGGAAACTAGGCTTTTTTATGTTCTAGATGGAACTTTTATGAACTTCTCTTGTCTTCCTTATTTCTCTTTGACCTGGATAAATACTCTTATCCTTCTTTCACCCATATCCATGACCTTCTCACAAGGAATTGCAGATCCTGTCATCAGGGTCCAGAGTATGAGTAGTCCAAATGATGCACTTCATGGAGTCTCCCATCTGGGACCCTAAGTACAGCAACCATTTTGGACAAGGAAGGCTTCTAAGTGAGAGCCTCCACAGCTTGCTGCTCTTCAGAAGACAACACGAAGTGTATATCAAGAAATGAAATGAAAGCAAGCTAAGGAGCATCTCCTCTAGCTCATTCCTCACAGTTCCTTTCGTTCCAGTGAGACCCCATAAGGCACTGGTCAGAAAACTCTTCAAATGATCAGCTTGATCATGTACTTGCAGACCTTGCACATTGAATATATAAACTACTTCTGAGAACTCCAATTTGCCACTTTTGCAGAAAACACAGGTATCTCATCAGACCTAAAGCACTCTGATCCCCATGGGCAAACCCAGGGAACTCACCTGGCCATGGCCAGAAGCTGGCAGCAACCAAGGGCAACTAAAAGCCTTTCATTTTCATTTCATTTGAGTGCTGTACCCTTCAGCTCCCAAGTTCACAGCTCATACTCAGAACTCCTGATTTCAACACTGATCTCCTAGCCTACCTGACACTTTATTCACACGTTGTGCTGATCAGTAAATCTGTAAAGCAAAAATAAGAAAGGAGATTAAACAACTCAGTTCTGAAACAGCTTTGAGTTGGAAAAGCATTCTGGACGGATAACAATAATCAAATACTTTCTATATTCATCTCCCAGATTTCACAATCTGTAAGATAAAGGGCAAGTCAGTTTCCATGCTGTTGCCCAGAATTTATTTTCATTTCAAAAGGGATTTATAGACATGTAAGTGTTTCAGGAGTTACCTCCTGCTAAACAGCTTTTTAGTTTGATGAGTATTTTGCACTGTGGTCATCAGTTCACAATGATATTCTATTTTCAAGGGACAAAGCTGATCCATAGACAATGTTTGCATGTGGAAATAATACAACTTTTACAAGAACAGCTCACATAGTTGGAAGTCACACACATGCTTTTCTTCAGAGCAAGCAAGTCAGAAGCAATTTGTCTGACTAGAGATATTGATCAGACCCAAAGGAAGAAGATAGCTGGGTAACTGAGGAGCAGGGGCAGGATGTTAGTATGGGAAGAGACGTCTCCCACTGAAAAATGGCAACAGGTAATTTATCATCTATGGAACACAATGCGATTACTGGAGCGAAGGAGCAAAGTCATAGGCAACATGTATTCACCTCCCTCCTTTCTATTTTGGCTTTATACAAAAGTTCCATCCCATCACCTCACCAGTGTTCGTCTTCTCAGCAACGGTATATGTTTGTATAATGAACAAACAAACAGAAAATAGAAGTAGCTAACACTCCAGCTAGAAACAACAGACTGACTGGTATCTCTTCCCATCATACTCAATAAGGATTTAAAATTAAAATCTGCATATCTTCTAATTCCATAAACCAGTTACTGATCTCGGACACTATCTGACAATAACATCAGCACCCTATTAACACTTCTGACAGAACAGGAGCCGTCAGGGGCTTGATGATGCAGCAGATCCCTGCCCTGCCTTCCCTTGCACTTGCATGCATCTTGTATTCATTTCCAGGTGCTATTCCAGATCACAGTCACAGCAGTATGAGGCAGCTGCTGCCCCAGGGTTGTGCGATGCAGGTACTTGCAGGGCTTCTGTACACTGCAGGCAAGACTGGGAAGCCTTCAGACTGCAGTATGCTGCTTACTGCAGTAACACGAATTTTTGGAATAGTAAGCACTCTCTAATGAATAAGTCGAAGTTGAAACATTCAGATGCTTGCACCCTATTATAAATACAGAAATACCCACCGTTGCCTCATCAAAGTTTGCCTGTATAAGACGCAACATGCTACGCTTCCTAAAAGAGCAAGTCAACTTGCAAAGAGATTTTAAAAATCATAGACTATTTTTTTACATTTTTCTGGCTACTCCACAATTCCTGTGATAAATATCTGCAGAACGATGATGTGAGAATTGGCTAAGATTGCTGAAGACAACTGGGGATTTCGGTTGCTTGACAGCAGTCCCTGACAGAGGTGAATGCCTTTCACAGCATGCAGTCCCCTCCTCTCCACAATTTGAGTCTATTAAGCCAAACACTTTGGGTCACCAATCACCCTTCAAAACTCTGGCTGTTCATCACAACAGCACACATTTTCATAAAGAACAGAAAAGCTTTAGCATCAAAAATATGTAAATATACCCAATAAACTCGTTCCTAGGATCTGTTTTTAAAGTCAGAAACCTAACTATTACTTCCAGCCTCTTTGCAGGGGCTGTAAGAGATGATCATTTTGCCTTGTAATGGTTCTGACATAAAGTGTGTATCAAAAACTGCATACTCTTCATATCCATCCAGCTGTGTTGAGCAATAAACATGATAATTATGCAGATAAGGCTTAAATAAATTCCTACACCTAAGGGCAGTCAAATGCTTCTTTAAGCAAAACAATAATTAACCCTCCATGAGCACCGACCTTTGGTCCTTCCTAAGGTGAGGAACCTGAGTCTTGGCACCTCTCAGGCACCTGGCATAGATACAAAGGGGTCAGTGTACTTCAGGGGAAACAGCTCCAAGGTCGTTCTCTGCAAGGTTCCAAGAAAGATCAAGGCATACTCGTTTCTATGCCTTGACACTGGATTTGAAGTCAAACAAATGTCAAAGGAATTGTAGGTGAGGGGGGAGAAGAACATAAACTCCCAGGGGAAGTGCTTGCTGAAAAACAAAGAGGAGGTACGAGCTCGGCACCAAACAAAGATGCTTGCAGTAAACTGAGAAGCCCAAGGGTTCAAAAGTATGATCAAGCTATTGCAGTGTAATGAGCTACCACACATTGGTTGATTGGCAGGAACCACTCATGTGCGTGGTTTAACTCATAACAAAGACAAAGGTTTGTTTATCTTAACCTCTTTGATTAGGTTGAGGCTAATGTGTTTTACTTTGGATCTGTGACAGACCAAACATCTTTATCAACTGCTATTGCTTGAAGAAGTCTGTGAATCATGTGGGTCTGAAAGGATAAGCAGGACTAGTTCCCCATCTTCTTGTGTGGCCAGTCACCACTCTAGTGCAATGCCTTCATGTCTTCACCATGACATGTAACTACTTCAGAGTAAAGACTTATGGTATAGACTTCATGTTCAAAACAGAGAAAAATATTTCCTGTTATTTTACAAATGTAGTGTTGAATTAAAAGTTTTGACCAATTCCAGACCGTGCCCCATAACAAATGAAGATAACAAATCAAACCCACTTTTGCACACCCTTCTTTCTTCATCTTTTTTATAGCCATTATTTTGCCTGAGGTCGAACAGTGAAAGAAGTCCAAAATCCTCACCATCCACATAACTTCAGGCTCCAAAGTCAGCATAGGAAACAGGAGAATTGTCTTGCTGGTTACATGCAGTTCAGGTCTAATCAAGTACCTGACAGTCATCAGCTAGAGATGAATAGAGGAAAGGTCTACATTGATCCTTCCATGGTTAGGAAGTGGGAGAAACTACCAATCACAGAAATTTCTTCATCTCTGTGCTTACTAGTCAGTCCTTTCCTTCTGTAACATTTCTCAATGGGTTTTGGAAGCCTTCCAAACCTTTTATCCCCACCAAATCACAGCTTAGTTCTGTACTATACGGAAATAATGCTGCTTCTGAGTTTTTAACCTGCTGTGTGATTCAGAAGCTCCCTAGCTCCCTTATTGTGAAAACCAGAGAATAATCATCCCTTTGCAGTGCTTTCCCAGCACTCACAGGTTTCCAGTCTGCTCCTAGAGCCACCATGCAGCACTGGCCCAACACAGCCCTGCCTGGTACAGATGGCAGGGGCTCTGAGTTGGGACTGCTCTTGAATCACTGGGAATACAGAGCCATGGCAAACATTTAACAGGCCTCCACAGCCAGACCTGCAAGAATTTCACTCTGTTCTATACATATAATAACATTAAAGAACTTAAAAAATAGAGAAAGTTCTGTCTCTCCCTGTGTTTCATTCATGGCAACACCACTGCGTTCTGCCACTCATAGTTTGATTTGTAATAACTCTGCCTTTGATAAGCTGAGAACGACAGAGACATGACCATATCCTCACTCTGCACTTCAGAGTCTCACCTATAAATTTTGAGCATGGATGTAACCCTTTCTTACAGCAGAGGAACAGGTTTTAAAACATTTTGAAAGTTTCCTGCTCTGTATTGCATTCTTCAACTCTTTCAAAACCAGTTTCTCCAGAGCCCCTGTTGACTTCAACTGTTCTAAGAAGAAAGGAGGTCTCTGAGGCCATGTCATGCATAAGGAACCCAGATCCCAGAGGAGGCCGGAAACACAGCACAGCCTCCTTTCAGAAGCCAAGGCACAATTACAACAATTTCTGCAGAGGGCTAGCAGTCCTGAAGGGTGCCATGCTGTGACAATGACTAAAACCCCTCTCAAATCCATTTTTCAGAGCCTGACGGTTCTGTTGCAGCTCGCAGGGATGAATCAGGCATCCCAGCAGGCTCCTGGGGCACAAAGGGAGAAGTACCTCAGGTAGTCTGTGTGCAAGTCAGTCTATGCCTGTACCATCTGCAAAAGAAACCTTTCGTACTAATGTCATCTTTACGGCTATTCTTGTTTCTCCCTTAGACAGGTGTCCCAGGGCTTGCTGCTTCTCCCCAGCTGGGTATATGAGGCTTCCCATACTCTCTTCTCCTATACATAAGAATCTAGAATTTGGACAACTGAGTATGACAGAAAACTGAGGTGTCCAGAAACGACAACAGAAATCTTTCATCAGCTTCCCAACTAGTAGATAGGAGCATTTCACTTGCATGGAGTAGAGCATTCCTCATACTCGCATGGAAGTATCTTTGGCAGCAATGGAATACCTACGGATACCATTGAAGGCAAAGCTGGAACAACTCTATGAACTCTTTAAAATATAACTTTTTTAAAAAATTCTTCTCCTGTTGAAATGTATCCTGTAGAAGGAAAAGGATATCTTGACTTCAGGCAGCAAAACCGAGACCCAGAGAACATACTGTGGAAGTCTCACCTCCTGCTGTGCTGGGGCCTACCAATGCTAACTCAATATACTACTTGCCAAAATTGGGCAATCTCCACATCTGGATATTGTTAGCTGATATAAACCAGAAGCTACAGGTCAGAAAATCCCATCTTCTGTAGACTCACTGCATCTCCCTTTGAGTTTCAGTCCTGGACAGCAGCTGGCATCAGGCAGCCCTTCCCTGGTTCATTGTGGCTCTCATGCAGACCACTCAGTGCCAAGGCACGTTACTTAGCAATTTGCTGCACTAAGCTACCTCAGGCTCAGCTCCCTGGACTCAGGCCACCCCTCCTCCCCCCCGGTGTCTCCCAGCAGTTCTGAGCCATATGCTCCCTCCACGAGACCCCTGGACTCGTCTACAAAAGGCACAGTGGTACCTGAGGCCAAGTGGAGCTGAACTCCAGCCCTTTCAAAGAGTTTGCACTGCCCAGCAACAGATGGCAGCGTATAACTTCTAACCAGCATGAAAATGATGTTTTCCTCTCACCAACTGGAATATTGATAGAAATCTGCTCATTTTTTCTAGTTTCACTGCAGATGTTGATTCCATATTTCAGTCCAAAACTACAGTCTTTGTCACGTGGCTAGAGCAGCTGAACCCTACGTCATACCACCTGGTTCTCCTTCTTTGTTGTTCCTTTTTCTGAAGCACCAGATCATGCGGAGTGACTTCTCATTCAAAATTCCTACTTTAGAAAGTGGATGATGCTGTTCTGATATCTCCATTGCTGGGATTAAAAACAAACAAACAAAAAAAAAAGCACTGTTGCAACAGCTTTAAACTGGAAGAGGTAAATTTAGACCAGATATTAGGAAAAAATTCTTTGCTGTGAGGGTGGTAAGGCACAGAAAAAGGTTGCCTAGTGAGGTTGTGGATGACCCCTACCTGGAGGAGGTCAAGGCCAAGCTGGATGGGACTGTGAGCAACCTGGTCTTGAGGGAGGTGTCACTGCCTATAGCAGGTGGTTGGAACCAGATGGTCTTAAAGGTCCCTTCCAATCCAAACCATTCTAAGATTCTATGATGTGATTCTATTAATATGAAGAATATAAATCCTTGACTTTGAGTGATGCAAAGATCTACATATCCAGTAAGAAAATATTTTCCTTGGAATAGTCTCTACATAAAGGTTAACTTGGAAGTCTTACTGGCGGCCATGATCATTCCTATATTCCCAGAGAAACAAGCATACCCAGCTTGTAACCAGCATCTCAGGTATGTACCATCCAACACAGCTGTTAATTAGTGTTGTCTGCTATTTTTGCAGTATTTTATGAAAAACAAGTAATGTAGGCACATCTTTATAATTGTAATGCAGCAGCAGGGAGCAGTTTTGTACCAGACCAGAGCTTTGCACTGTTGGCCTCAGAGCACGTTCACAATCCCCATGTAATACAGCCACTTCCAGAACAGCTATGGGAGTCCCTGGTTCAGTGTTCATTATACATTTAAAAATAACTCCTACTTTCTAAAGTAGAAGTCAGAAGCTCCCGTAACTTAGCAACGTGACAACGTGCCAACAGTGGCAAAGGAAACCCTAAAGACCCACCTGCTCCCTTGTTGCTCCTATTCATTTGCCATAAGTTTGTTATTTACTGATAAGCAAAGCTAACAACACTGCCATGACATGCGTGTTCCACATTTGCCCACCAATTTCTTTGTTGACAAAACGGTTCGTAAGCAAACAAGGAATTAATAGAGCCTTGTATACACGAGTGAAAGTTGATAATATCAGTAATATTGCCTGTCAACTGAGTTAATGCAACCAATTCACTAATTACATGAGAAACACTGAGAAGTAAAAGAAAGTCATTTGCTTTGAAGAAACTTAATTCCCTGTAATCAAATGCGAGTACAGCTATAGCAGTCTAAATATTTCTTTTCAATCTCATTTCTATCAAAACATATGACCTGTTATCTTCTGATTATTAAATCTGCAAAAATATAAGATGGCTTGTTCATTCTTATATCTGAAGTCCAGAAGAAGAGGAAAGAGATAAAAATGAGAAAGTCATAGAACTTTGCACACTGATTTGTGTGCGTGTGCACTCGCATTAATTAAAAAGTGAATCTCAGATATTTTTCAAGTGAACGATTCCTCCTGCTGATGCTTGCATTTTAGGCTATGGGAATCTGCATCTTCGCTCTCTGGGGCAGTATCTTTTAAAAAATATGAACTTGAAGATGGACTTCTTAAATGAGATTTTAGTTTTTTTGATTTCTGAAGGAGAACTGCTTTGAGATTACATTTAAAAAAATATTAAAAACATCAGATAGATACTTAGGCATAGAGTTGGGAGTTGAATTTTTAGCCCTTTTCTTATTTTCTTTTAACTTTCCCTTTAAAAAAAAAATCTCATACACAATTCTATCTACTAACCAAGAGGCCATATGAGGCTGAAAAAGTAATCAAAGCTTTAGTAAGTGATAAATTGTCTTTTACACTAGTAATTAGGTTGGAGACAGCACAGACTTATTTCTGAAAAGATCAGTGAATGGCTGAAGCCTCTACAAAAGTCTTCCTCCTTGGGAAGTGGAAAGCTGTTCCACCTTATGTCCTTTTTAAAAAATCTGCCCATAATGTGCCATAATTGCAAATGATGCTGGTCATTCGATGGCCACTGGCACTTACTTTTCAAAGCTTCTCACGTAAAGGCTCTTTTCTGGGATGGCATCAGCACAACCATTGGTTTGGGAGGCAGAGCTGATGGGATTGCTCCAGATCTCACAGCATGTGGGATCCTCATCTGGCACAGAACTACCTAATGGTTTGGACTGCCAGCCTGACCGTCTTGCTTTGAATACCCGAAGTAGGAGAGAGGTTCATTAGATCAGTGCACAACCTGGAAAGCTCACACCATCATTCTCTCATTAGGGTCTTCATAATACTAAAGGATCTGTCTTCAGTCTGGAAATTGAATTAATCTTGCATTCAGTTGGAGACAATGCCTTTCAGAACTGCTTTGCTTCACTGAATGCTGTAACACAATAAATCTACATGACTTTATTCTGATAGCAGAGGATCTCAGTCAAGTTTTGTGCCATATTAAGCCTCCTCTTGAAGCAAAACAATGGGTTGTGTTGGGTCTGTATTCTATTTGTCACAGCACAAGACCAGATCCTACATGATGAGCACTGCACTGGGTTCCTTTATTTCCCATCTAACAAGTAACTTAATACAAGCTGTGCAGACAATGGTTGCAGACAGACATTTAGAAAAATCTCACTATTTTCTCTCTGTCATTCACTCACTCAGTTTTGGCACAAGCAAGTCCAGCTGCTTCTTAAAGAAGAAAGAAAGAGGCAACAGTAGCATCCTTGATTTAGCCTTCTTACTGGGAACCTCCTCTGGTACCTCCAATTAGTTTTTATCCCTTCCATTTGATCTCAAACAAATCATACAGATTTCCTTGTTCCTTAGCTAATGACCTCCTTAGAAAACTGGAAAACCAGGGAAATGAGTGGGAACTCTACAAGGAGCTCTGCATGTGCAGCACCTACCACTTGTCACCCTGATGTTCGCAAAAAACAAACCTTGTTCAACTCTGAACACAGCAACTTCCATAACCCAGGTTTCAGAGAAGACTGCAGAGAGAGAACACTGCAGCAGCTAAGAAAATAATGTGCAGCAGAACATATTTCCTGAGACCCACATACTGCCTTGATTTCTTCCCATCTCCAAGTTACTCATCCTGAGAAGCAGCAACAACTCTACCTTAGAGCTCAAGTAACCAGACCACTAGAGGTTCAGAAAACAACTCCACCTCCAAGGGACATTGCTTACCCACAGCCTCAAACACACCTGTTGTGTGCCACAGGAGCTCTATGTTATGTAAATTAAAAGCGAGGTCAGTCGACCAGCCTTTGGCTATATAGCAAGTGCCAGAGGTCCATCTTCTGGCAGTAGTTTTGAATATCCAGTATTTCCAAGTCTCTCCCTCCTCACTGAGGAGACCTCGACTCACAGGTCTGCTCTGCCTGACCTGGAGCTGTGACAGCTTCCAAAGATTGAAGTTCTTTATTCCCAAATACATTTTCTCTGTGTGACAGCAGCGTGCCTCTGGATAAAGAGAGGTGCCTGCTGCAGAACTCACTTGTGCCTCGCAGAAAAGAGGAATATTATAAAGCTCTCCACTTTTCATTGAGATAAAAACCAATATAACTCGAAAAGCCATTTTCAGCCCTGGCATCAGGGAATGCCAAGTACACTGCAGGAAGAATATCTTCGAACACCCAGAAGGTCACACAGAACATTGATTTTTGATTATTAAGCCATATAAATATGCTGCGTATCATAGATCATCCTGAACTTTCTTTAGTTCTGCTTTTTCTTCCCCTATTGTATAGGACACCTTAATACTTTGCAGCACAAAGGACATTAAACCTCCAGCAGAGAAGACACCTCTATCTTGCCTTAATTTGTACCGCTTGTATCAGAAAAGCATTTCCAAGATTTAGACCAGGAGATATGAATGTAATCTCTCTAGAGTTAAACTAAGCTACCTATGGGCCTGATGTTCTCATGGTTTGCTTGAGCAAAACAAATGTTTCATCCTTATCTATGTATTTATTTGCTAATTAAAATGCATGGTCTACATTAAACACTTTTTACCCAAGGGGCCTTCAGCAGTGCTCTTTCACCAGTAAAATAAATAAATAAATAAAGCAATAGAAGGTTTTAAATATGCTAGATACAGAAGCCACTCATTAACATTCCCAAAGAGTAACATCATCAAAGCAGGATATTAACACTACAGGTCTATCTATACAAACGAATTGCCAATCTAAACACATGACAAGTGAAATCAGAAGCAGCCAGAGATAGACACAGGGAACGTACTCAGATCTTGTCAGTTGTTATGGAGAGCTAAGCAATTCTATGTCATGATTTGCATTTTTCCCCGGGTATTCCCAAAAGTATGCAAAAGACCCTGCAGCAGTGAGACAAATTTATCCAAAGCAAATGGGGAAAGGTTTGCAGTGCTGCTAGTGATTATTCTGTTATATTCCAAATTCAATTAGAAAGAAAGGCAGCTAAAATAGCAGCACCTTGCTGATGAGGCAAATCTTTGCCAGGCTGAAGGATAAAATGGTATTTCTGAAGTCTGTTCATGCAAAGGATTTTACAATGCTTGACAACAACAAACTAAAGTACAAGTTTTCTTAATGTGCTTTGCTTCTGAAGGCCTCAGATCAGCCCAGAAATGTTAATTATGGGTATGGACCAGCAATTACAAACAAAGGAGTAATCAGATGTTTCTGGTTTTCCTCTTATCAGTCAGCTTGCCTTCATGGTATATAAGATAATAAATTTTACTTTCCATTTGCAACAGATTAGGGCTATGCACGTGGTCAGTTAATCCAGCACGGCTAACAAGCAGGAAATTATAAAGTGCAGTAACATATGTACTTTTAGTGTCAAGTTTAGCTGCACTGTAGAATGGTGAATTCCATAACCAACTATTCTATGTTATTCTTTTTGTCTTATACTCATTCTACTAACAGACTGAATGAGATATCAGCACGTTACTGAACCAAGGATGAACAGCATATCAGCAGAGAGCTGCATTCTGGCTCCTGGACCTTTTCCTATAAAAACCGGGAGAACAATTTCTTCTCACAGTGACAATGCTTTGACACAGACCACCCAGGGAGGCACTGACCCTGGAGGTGTTCAAGAGAAAGGTAGATGTCACATCTCGTGATGTGTGTTAGTGGGTATGGGTTGATCGCTGGACTGGATGATTTTAGTGGTCTCTTTCAATCTTAATTATTCTACCATATCATCCTTGTGACATCATATTGTGTTTTGGTATAGCCCCCTTGTAGCTAGCATTCATGTACCTTTCCTCTCAGACACTGGAACGCTCATCTTAGAAAACCAAACTTGGACCCCAGACCTTCCACAAACTCAGGCAATGTGTCAATATTTTAATGCCACACTTCTGTCTTGTGTTATGTTCTCCTACTGAAAGGAAAGCAACTTTAAATAACCTTGGGATTCTGCAAATTGAGAGCAAACACACCTGCAATGGAAAATTTCTAACTGGACAAGGGAACTGCAGAAATGCAGAGCTGAAAGCATTTTATGTGCAAGTAACAGAACAGAAGATATCTGATAGGGCTTGGTTTAAAAAAAAAAAAAAAGAAAGAAAGAAAAAGAAAAATGGAATCCATTTTTGCAGACAGAATTAACTGACAGCACATATGCAACCACTTCAGCTGTTTATCAAGTGACTAGTGCATACAAATCAAGGTTGTTTGATGTCTAAATGCTAATGCCTTCATAGACTATGCAAGCACAAATTTGCACCTACAAGTGGAACCCTTTTCCTTTAAGCTTTAACAAATGTGGCTAAGAGAAAGGGAAGAGAAAAGCGATATGAATATTTCAGGGTGTGCATCTTTAAAGCTTTGGTGCAGCTGCACAGCTCCAATTAAATTCAATAAGAGCCTCACACCTAAAACCTGAAGCAATGCTTTGAGCAGTCCAAGGGTTTGATGTCAGAGTATGACTTTCCAAGTCAATTGCTTTTGTTCAGCAGAAGCCTACATAGAAGTGTGAAGCGTAGTCTCTTCCTTTACCCAAAGAGAAGGCTGAAGAGAACAGTAAGGGAGATGATGGAAGTTCAGAGTACAGACTTGTACAAACATTTGTCCATCAGTGTCTGAGGAGTCACAGCGATATTATCTGTAATAGAAATAATTCAAAGAAGTTAGGCTTTGGTTCTTCCTTTACTCAACATCTGAGAAGATTCAGAAACAATTTTCTTTTTCTTTGAACCAGTGAAGCCCTGAAGGATGAAGGAAGCTCCTGCATAAAAGGATCATCCCACTGATCCAGTTCTAATCATCACGATGGTAATGTTCTTCCTTCCAGCAGGATTAATCTGATTGTTTGAATAAAAATTGAAAGCCCAGATGTCTTCGGACACAAGTGCATCAGTGCTTTACTCTGAATTGAGTGTGTGCTTCTGAAGATACTCTCCTGTTTTTCTCCCCTTGCTGGGCTGTGGTTCTCATCACAGAATCCTGTGGCTGGAGCACTCAATCTTAATTTGGGATTAAATTAGCTTGGAAAATGCATTCTAGGATTTTACTAACACCCTCCAACTGGTGAGCCACAAATAATGGGGTCAGGTTGCAGCTATCTGAAGTAAAAGCCCCTGAAATGTGTGTAATGTTGGGGCTGGACCTTCAGAACCATTTTGCTCCAAAACGTGGTTCTGTTGAGGTGTACTATGCAGACATACCCTCCATAGCCTCCTGAGCACAGCTTCTGACATTTTCAGTCCTAGAAAAAGTTACTTATGAAAGATTTTGCACATTCTAGAAAATCGTTTACTTTCATATTTGACAAGAATCTACTGACAATTACATTAATTTCAAGAAGACCAATTAAAAAACACCAACTAAACTAAACTGTTTCTAGTAGGAATCACTTTCACTGGCATATTCCCCTCAACCTCAGATGTGTTAAGTGACAACTATTTGTCTCAATATTTTTGCTCTGAAGATGCTTTCTCTTCCTATCATTTTCAGAAATTTATGTTATTTCATGACACGTCTGTGGCACCGTGTCTACATATCATTATTTCAAGTTGTCACGTCACATTCTGCAAGTCTACTGCTGCCATGTCAAATCATCACGGAGCAGAGCAGAGCAGACTCTTTTCTTTATCATTAAGGGCAGCTGCTGCTCTGTGCAAATTGAAACATCAATATACTGCAGAAGGGTTCCAGGCTACTGAAAACAGTTGCTCCTGAAATTAGTACACCAAATGCTTATCTTCTTTTCTTGTTCGAAGTGTTAACCTGTATCACTTCAACACAAACAGGAGACACTTTGTTCAAGCAAAGGAAGTGAAAAGGTTTCAAATACCCAGAGAGGCTTCCCTGTGTTTGTCTAAACAGACAAAAAGAATGTGAGAGAAGGTCGTATTTTTAGATACCGTTTGTATCCAAAAGTACAGGCAGGAATCACAGAACTGTGAAACGCTGTCATAGAGAAGCCTTTGCCACAGCTAGAGATTTAAACTTGCATCATTTGCATTCCACTCTAGTGCTGTAACTATGAGCCATTCGTCCTGGCACAGCCATGAGCTGCATGAAGGAAAAAATAGGAAACGAGTGGAACCAGTAAGATTCCAACACAATGGAATAATGGTTTATATTTGCAGTCTTTGTTACTGCCAATTGCTCAAGTAGGGTCAGAGGAAAAGAAAAAAAGAATCAGAAAGTAAATTTCCCAGATGTTGTCAAAAGGATCATAAATTCCAGTTCCCTTAGAAACCTTTGAAAAAGAGGATTCCCTACTGAGAAGAGATGCTCATACACCTGTGGGCAGTTCCCAGAGTCCTTTGGAAGTTGAGGTGGCCAGAGAGAATCCTATACTCTCTGATATGATTTCTTATGCTGTCTGTCAGGAGGTAGGAGAATTTGCAGGCACCAAACATTGTAGATCATTTCCCTTTCATCTCTCCAGTGAATAAAAATGTCAGGAGGGATCAAGTACATTGTATTATGCTGTAGAGGTAACAGTCCTTGATCCACAAAGGCTAAGAGTCACTGTGCCAAATAAGCAGTGCAGGGGCTTTGTGAAACATCACGTGCTGCATATAACTCCATTCAATAGGAACATTCTTCATTGTACACTCAACCTCTCCAGAAACATGACAAGCTCCACTGTGGCTAAAAGAGAGACAGGGTAAAAAACCCTCCAAACACAAAAGCTTAGGATTCACAGCATCTGTGACTGAAAGACAAAACACACCAGAAGTTTCAGATAAAACAATAATTAAGAAAAAACAAAACTTGCATCTGTTTACAGCAGCAAATAGGATAGGAATATAAAGCTTAAGGCTACCTTTGCTTTCCCACATTTCTGTGCCAGACATATGCAAAGAGAGGAGGATGGGGAAAATTAAGTTTATGACCACAGTCTCCCACCAACAGCTTCTCAAAAGGATTCAAATTTGATTTCCATTAAGCGCACTGTGGTACTTTGATCAAAAGTTCACAAAGACATGGAGGTTGTTTACATAAAATATAAACAAGCGAAGAAAACAAGGGAAGCTCATGAAAGGAGGAAATTGCAAATAATAATAACAAAAGACAGCACAATAAAATGGTAGAAAAATAGCTTCCACAAGTATCTGGACCTCTCTTTTCCTTCTCCTGTTCCAAGTTCAAAACATTAGTCAAACACCAGAGTGCTCGACACTCCAACTTCAAGACATTCCTCTTGCAGACTTGCAGGAGAAAAGGGACCTACAACTTTCCTCTCCCAGGATTTAACCACAGAACTCCAAGGCAACAGTCATTCAGAGTAGGCACCGCTGTTCATCATCCCATCCCATCCAGAGTCTTGGGGTTCCAGTTCTCCTTTGTCCAGCAGCTGGGACATCCCATTCACAAGTGGGGGCACACATTGACCTGTTTGAGCCCTAAAACTACTCGAAGGTATTTTAGGAACCTGAGCAACATTACCAGGAGTTTCCCAAGCAATCCTCTGCTAGGAGAACAATTCATGAGTAACGCTGGCTGGGTAGCAAGAGAGATGACATTGCTCAGGTCTTTTTTTTTTTCCTCAATTGGATTGAAAAAAGACTGATTAGAAGTCAGCCTTACATATCAGCTTATGGTAACTTGCTTTTGCACTTTCTATCTCAGCAGACAGCAATGCTACCTTTGAAGATAACCATTCATGCATAAAATCACTAATAGAGACCATCTATCTGACGAATGTCTATTTCTTAATAATTTATATCACTTGATCTATTTTCAAAGGTTAGCCTTACATTAAAATTACAGTTCTGAATAGGTCAGCCTGTTACTTAAAGATAAATTACTCCACCTCTTCACGCTGCAGTGTTGTGTTTTGCATTTGATAATGATAGGCTCTTTACTCCCATGCTTTCCTCTGCTATCTCAAGAGTAGCATAGCAAAGTACACCACAAACGAACATGTCCACACCTCCCTATAGTTCTTATTTCTATTCTTTTTCATAGAACCATCGAGTCATTAAGGTTGGAAAAAGATCACTAAGAGCATCTAGTTCAACCATCAACCCATCCCTATGATGCCCACTTACCAGGTCACTTAGCATGACATCTACCCTGTTCTTGAATGCCTCCAGGCATGGTGACTCCCCCACCTCCTTAGGCAGCCTGTGCCAATACTTCAGGCAGTCCAAACATCCCCAGCTTACAATCTCTTACCTGTTTTTAGCAGAGGATCAGGAAAGAATAAGCACTCAGGATGAAGCAATGAATCAGTGATGCGTGATAGGACTATGCTAAAGTCTAAGCTTTATCATGCTGTGTGTGAACTAAAATGCTGCCTAACTAGTACCATTACATTCCTTGTAATTAAAGGATAATTTCCGCTCTCCTCTGGATGGATAAAGAAATAAAATGACAATGTTTAAAGAGGAAATGTCAGTATAGTGTTCATGCATTTAACAACTACTCAGGAGAAGTGCATTGTAAATACAGCGATAACAGAGAAGCTCCTACTGTTTTCTGAACAGAAGAATTTTGTGGTAGTAATCTCATCCCACTGAAGTAGTCTGGAAAGTTATCGAAATACAAAGTACTTTTTAATAAATACCTGGTACATCTTTTCCTCTAATTGAAAAGGATCATAGAATTTAGAATTTCCCATGCCGGAAGGAACCCATAAGGACCATGGAGTGGCTCCACACAGGACCACCCAAAAACTCTCAGCTGATAACAGTTTGTCACACATCTTCTTGCAAAAGGTATCTGTGAGCAACTGAAGGCGCAAAGCTCTTCTCAGGCAGCACAGACATCCACATACCAAATTAGTGCACCAGTCTGATAACTCCACAGTGGTAGGATGAAAGGAAAAACTGAAGGTAGGAGCCTTTGGATCTTCTGCATTAGCTGCATGAGTATGGCTCACTGGGAGCCGCATCCAGCACTGGAGTAAGAACCAGTAGAACAGGAACATTCCTCCCAACTCAAAGCTGCTCTCAAGCATGAGGCTTCCTGGGAAAAGGACAGAGCCCCATCCTATGGAGAGACCACATAGGTAGGAAAATTGAGACAGAAAGCAAAGTTGGTCATTCTGAGGAATCTCCCTAAATGCTCCATGTAGTAATCCAAGTGGAATAATTAGTTTTTACTTTGCAGATATGAATGAAATCAAAATCTGCATGGCACACTTGTCTGCTCCAAGCACATTTCTCACTGTGTGGCATCATTCTGGGTGCATTCAGCATCCCATGAGTGAAGTGCTTTGTGGGCCACAAACAGCCAACAAAGGTAAGGCAGAACTATCCTTCTGCTATTTCAAACAAGCAACAAGTGATTCACAACGAACCAAAACAAGCTTTAGAGAGCCACAGATAGATCTACTAAAGGTAGGCCAATGGAAAAAAAATGGGGTAAAGATCTATTACAATTTTCTAGCTAACTAGATAATGAAAGGTTGCAAAAGTGACTATATCCCATTGCTAGTCAGTTCATCAGCTCTTTTACATGTTGGCAAAGATGCAAAGGTAGATCTAAAAGCTCTCATTTACCACAGGAGCATCTACTTCAACATGAGGGGTTTAGAAGATGCAAAACGTCACGGGGCACTGCAGCCCCCAGGGCAGGACTGTATAGCACAGTATTCCTCTCCCATCAAATCTGAAATCTCATATTCAGTCTACTTATCTTTATTTCCATGTTGGAAATGGTTGCAAGTTATACTTATTTTTATTTCCATGCTTGCAAAGCCTACATCCTATTGTGCCTTCATCACCAGCCAGGCAGAGCCAACAAAGGAAATTGTTTTAAATTATCAATATGGATCACGCCAGACCACCTTCCCCAGCAATAAATTAATGTTAGCTTCCTTAAGTACCAGATCTTCCAGCAAACTGTGGCTGATACCTCCACTTTGTTTATAGACCCCTTTCTGTCATGGAAGGATAGAGCAGCCACTGTTAAAAATTACAATAAAGAATTAAAGCATGTCCAGAACATGCTCTGGTTTCTCCTTGTTAATCTATTCCAGGAAAAGTGGAACAAGACAAAGCCTAATGCCTGCAACCCTTCCAGTCCATGTAGAGTCCCAGTTCTCAGCCAGCAATGCCATTTCCTGGGTCTTGGCTTCTTTCTCATCCTCACAGCTTGGGGTCTCTTTGGCCTTTCCTTTGCCATGGCTCTTGCTGTGCGAGATTATCTGCATTTGTTCATTGTTCTGTGATCATCTGGAGGCCACACAGTAGGATGGCTGCTGCTTTAGCATGCACCAAATCAAATCAGTTCTAGCACGGTAGCTGGCAGGGCAGGCTCTCATGCCTTTGTTACCCTCTCAAATGCCAAGGCACTGAAATGCCAGCACTGTCTGAGCACACCCAGAGCCAATTACATTAGCCTTCTGCCAACCTGGGGCCTTGTCAGCTCCCAGGAATTAATTTGTGTTCTGCTGCGATGCACAACCAAAGTTTTAGGTTTCTTGGCCAATTTATTACAATTAGACTTTCTGTAACACTTCTAGTATTGTTTTTTTGTTTGTTTATTTAAACAATGATCCCACCAAGTCTGCAGTGCTGGAAACTGCTCGGGGCACTTCTCTGCCTCTCCAGTTTCTTCACTTTGATGCAGGTGCAAATACCACCTTTTCCATCCCTATTCCCCTCCCCTCCTGCATGGATAACAAGAGTAAATCAAAGCAACCATCACAGCACTTCACTCTTGGACAGCCTGGCATGAAGTGTGAGATAAAGTCACAGGCTGAGAAAAGTGCAGCTAAGTTAGAATCTTCACTTGAGGAAGTTTATTTGTGATGCCTTTCATTTGATCAAATTATCTTCACTTGGTTTGTCTGTCCATTTTCTTCTCATCACTGCAAGGAACTGAACAATCCAATGCTATTCACTTGCACAGAGGAAATTAGGAGAACAACCATACAACACATCCTCCCATAGTGCTTGCCAAATTGCTGCCTGAAAGTCCCTGCATGGATAATCCTTTCTGAGACATGGGCCCCATCTGGAGGATGCACAGAAGTCACCATCAGAGAAAGCAGTTCACTGAACTACTCCTTTCAGGTCTATTAGTGCCTGCAATGCAAAAGCAGCAACACTTCTACTTAGGTTTACTGAACCCACAGAAAGCACAAGTTAACACTCATCAGTTTTACAAAGAGGCACTCCTGTTACCACAGGCAGCCAGCCAGTCAGTCTCTACCAAGCTCTTGGTACTGGTGGCAGCCAACTGGTACAGTGTCTGTCCCCTTAGTACTGTGGCCATCTATATAACAGAGGGGGGACAGCAACACACCACAGATCAGTACAGCCAAGGTCATTCACAGAAAGCAAGGAGACAGCTGCAGAGCAGTACCTCACAAACACAGGTCCTGCGTGCAGAAGCGAGAGGCAGTTGACCTTTGTTTCCAGGCTGTGTTCTGTGTTTTCCCACACAGTGCCTAGATGCACTTTCTATAAATAGAGGTGGGAACAGTGCTAGGAAATCAGTATTGCTGATAGATGGGTGGAAAGGATGAAATCACGTTAGGAGAAGGAAGGAAGAAGTTGGGACAGGCTGCCTCAGGGCTATGATGTAAAGATCTGTACAAACCAAGCTTCCTTTGACTTACAGGGCAGTGATCCTGTTCTCATTTTCTGCTGAAGAACAGTAAGGACCACAGAGGCCAACTACCCCAAAGACAACTTTGGGAAAGCTAATTTTCCTGAAGCTTCCCCAGGTGACAATGGGTAGGACCATACACAACCCAGATAGTGACTAAGTCTTACCAAGAACACACTTTGTCTCTCATACAGAAATACTACTGTCTACATTACTTAAATCAAGATAACACAGAATACCAAAAATACTTTTGGGAACTGCCAAGCATTAAATTTGATTAAGTACAATTTACAGATATGTGGGACCTTAGTATTTTGGCTGTACTTATCTTGATTCTTTTGGCTATTTCAGAACAAATCTTAGATACCAGCCACCCCAAGAACCTTGTTTCGCAAGAAATATACATATTTTTTCCATAATTGATCATAAGAATTATTCCAAGTCTGGCACTTGAATTGTAAATCTAACTCTATTAAACCTATACACCCCAATGAGTTTCCAAGAAGCAGATGTCCCCAACAGGCAGGTGATCCTCAAAGACCTCTAACAAGCATCTGAGTGCATCACGGTACATTGCTTTTATTTCTTAGTATGCTTCAATTCATTGCTGCACATCATATACAACGTGCTGGGGAGCGGGGCCACATTTCCCTTTGGGATCTGTTTGTTCATCAGAGGATGTTTTGATGTGACTGCCTCAGTCATTTCACCTTCAACCGGCCCTCTTTTCATAGATGACCAGTCTTCCAAAAACATCAGAGATTTTCAGGCCTCTTGATCTAAGGCAGGCAGATGAGAAAAGACATGATGCAGGCAAATGTCACATTTGTGTCACCGGCTGAAACATCGCTGCCAGGATACATTATTCAGTATCTAACAGATCTACTGATACAAGGCTGAGCTGAGCTCTCCTCACAAGATCAGCCATCCATGGCTTTCCCACAGCAGGTAGAGAGATTTACTGTAATATCCCAGGGGAAGCAGAAGGGAATATCCAACCCTGTGTGTCCACACTGTGTATGGAGACATACACTAAAATAATAAAAGGGAGGAGGCAATTTTTGCTTCATGAGAAATTCCCCTTAGCAATCCTCTGTACTGTCCTAGTTGTACAGATAAGGGAGCTTTATCTCCTGGAAGTCAAACTAAGTTGGTCTACTCTGTGTGAAAACCTTTGCTACATGCCAATGAAAACACTACCCCAAAGAATTCATTTTATCACTAACATGTCACTACTGGTAAAATACTTCATACTATCAAGGAGAGAGCAGAAGGAACACTACCAGCTCACACCTTAAGCCATGGTGTGACTTCATGGGAGCTGGGATCAGCGGCAGGACATCTACTTGAACCTGAAAGCAGAGAGATACTAGGATGCAACCCCCTCCAACACATGCACAGCTTCAGCTCCCATCAGACTGAGAAGAAAAGCTACCAGTAGGTTCCAGTCAGGTTTTGCCCTTAGTTCTCCTCTTAACTAGCTTTGTGCTAGAATTCATTCTGGGGGTAATGGGAAGGAAAATCAAGTTAGACCTTTTTAAAGGGTTTGCTAATTAATTTATTCATGAAATGCTTCAAGACCTGAGTTTTCCATCAAAAACCAGAACAGGCTTTGTTAACCAGTACTCACCTGCAAATTTTTTTAAGCCAAGATGCTTTATCAGAAAACCAAAAAAATTTCCTGTTGTTTCAGCACCTTTTTAAACATCTTAGTGTCTCTCTGAGTGCATCAGAGAGAGCAGAAAGGTAAGTATTTAATGACTGAAAGGGGCTCAAAGGCACAGTGTGCCCCAGCACTTGTGAATATCAGGGAAACCATGTGGAGGGAGAGGGAAGGAGAAACTAATCTTCCCCTAACACCAGCCTAAAAATTACAGGAGTAGCAGGAAGCAATATCTGCAGTTCTGATCAGCAGAGCTGTCTGCACATCAGCACATTGAGTCAGACACCAGCCCTGCTAGCTTCTCTCTCTGTCTGTCCTAGTTACCCACTGTGCAATCAGAATAGATCATACAGCATGTGCAGATGACTAATGATGGCAGTAATTAAGAAGGTGGATGATTTTCACCTGTAAAGCCCTTGCTGCTCCTCTCTGGACCTCAGCATCTCCTGCAGTCAGGTAACTCCTTATGATCTCTGCAGCAGTGATTAATCTTTCTATCAGTGAAGGCATCGGATGCTTCACTTCTCCTTGCTGCCTAGAGAGTACAGCTCTCCATCCTAACCAAGGACTTGTAGGGCAGATAATGTGCTCGGATTCAGTGTCTGAAACTAAACTATTGGGAAAAAGGCTTTGTTCAGGGGGCTAGAAACTTCAGGGCAGGTTGAAGAGAGATGAACCTCAAGCCTTTTGTTTACTTAAAAAAAAAAAAAAAAGAAAATTGAGAGTATTCTGAGGAATTTAAGCTTTGGCTAAACAAAATCAGCCTTAAGCCGATCATTTTCTTTTGTTTGGGGGGGCAATAAAAACACTTTTTGCTTGATCTTTAAAACTAAAAGTGATACCCCAAGAAGCATCCAAGACTTACCCAAATTATATCAGAGAAAAAGCAATTTGGAAGCGTTACTGAGGCCACGTTCAAGTCAGAGTACAAGCTGGGAATGGAGGAGGCCTGTGGAGCTGTGAGCAGGATTCTGCTTGCTTCAACAAGAGCCCTTCAGATAGGTTCTGCCATACTGCTCCCAAATTCTTCCTGGGAATTTGCCCGTGCCATTCCCGATGGCAGAACCAAAGTCAGAACAAAGCACTAAGTGATGAGCAAGTAGCTCAAAGCCATCCAGCCCTGAGAAAAGTCTAGATGGGATACAAGATCTCATGGCACGTACACACACAGCCACAAAGGCATGATGTGAAAGATGCAAGAAGACAAATCTGAAAGCTTTGGCAATCTTTCCTCCATCAGGCAAACAAACAGATATTGGCATATATGTCTGGTCAGGCTTTACCTGGTGAATAATTGATGCATTTGCATGTGTTTTCATTCAAAAGTGACTTTGAATTTTCAATTTCCAATATTTCCCGATATTCTTGAGGATTAGAAGTTGAAAATGGTGACGTACAATCAACAAAGAGTCCACATTAGCAGAGACATGGGAGGAAAATAAAGAGTGAACATGAGAAAGAAAGAGCGAAATGGAAAACAAAAGGCAACTCTAATAACTTACAGGAACTAGACAAGCATTTCCTTCACACTGAGCTGTCAGTAAGTAAAAACATACTGTGGCAGGCTGTAGTTTACCTTTACTTGCACGCAGGCATGGGAGGCTCAGTGGGACTAATTATGAAAATATGATTATAATGGATTAGTAATTCTGTCAATCAGATACATGCATCTGGTAACAAAAAAGCAATGGGTAAAAATGCCACAGGACAGGAGAATTTAATGCTATGGGGTGGTACCAAATGCATGCCTCATGGGAGAAAAAAAAAAAGATTTGAGTTATGGTGGGGGAGGATTGCTAAGATTGTTTATTAAACAGAAAACATGTTTCAGATAGGTGGATCAGGAAAGCATTAAAAAACCAGCTGTACACATTTCTACCTTTTACCTTTAAGGAGGGCTTTGACTCGTGGAAGGGGTACAAGTTTGAGCTGCACTCAGATTTTGAGGTAGAATGGGCCAACGTCAGCATTAGACTAGGGCTGTTCAACTGAAGTTTGACATTTTGTAGAAAATGATAAGGACATTCCACTTCATATAATATCAAAATAAGAAAACATGGGTAAGACACTGCAACTTTGGCAAAATAAATTTGTCTTAAATTTGAGAAAGAGGAGAGCTTCTTTGAAGCCATTTCCTTATTGGGAATTCTACCTTCACCCATGTCTCATTTGCTATTTAGGGCCCTGCAGGAAAGCTGGCCAATGGTCAGAGTGTCTGATGGAAGTCTGCTGATGAGCTGTCTCCTTTTCTATATAAAAACACCATGAAGTCATTTACTCCATAAAACAATGCAAAGCTTGTAAATAACTGCAAGCATTTTTGAACTTCATTCTCTGCTTTACAGCTCTGCCAGTACGTGCCCGAGTAACTTGGCCAACACTTGGCATATTATTTTACTACAATTTTTGTTCATTGCTTGCTTGGAGGGTTATGGCAGTGCCTGTGTGTATAGGTCAGTCTGGAAGTTACACGCTCCTCTGGGGGAAGCAGCATCCTCCTGGCTCAGCTTCTGCAAGCTGATGGAAATCAAAAACAGCTGGGAGCAGATCCTTCTGCTTTGGGAACAGTCATTTGAAAAAACAGGATGCTGCACCTTCCCTGTCTACCAGGCTGGAGGACTAAGGAAGACCATTTCACAATGCTAGATGACTGCTCAAGCATTTCTAGCAAAGAATATATTATCTCTTTCATACAGTCAACAAGAAATTATCCGAATTAACATCCTTCTCTTAAGGAAATTAAGAGTATCTCCACCACAAGCTCTGAGGGGTCCTATACTCTGTGATAGTCACAGTACCTCAGTAGATAGCAAGCAGGGAGGATAAGGTACAATGGTCTCATTGGTAAATAACTAAGAGCCATTTTCTGATAATAAGATCACTTCGACCAATACACACCACTGTACCACCTAGCTTTTAGACAGCAAAGCTTAAAACCATCAGTTTTGACAATACATTCAGAAAAGAGGATTCTCAGCACTATCTTTCCTCCCCTGACAATGTGCCTGAATGCACTTCGTATGGGATTCATTAGCCAAATCCAGGACTCGAGGAATGATGGAGCAGCAGGATGCAAATAGCGTTGATCTCAAAAATATCACATATTTCATTGTCCTACTAAAAGATAAATTTAGTGCATTACTTACACAGGCCCTCGTGTGTCTAATGAGACTATTTTCATGTACTTGGTGGCAGGCACAAGTGGGCTGTAATAGAGGAAGCCAATTTTGGAAGAGACATTAGATTAATCAGTGGATATTCTCACTCCATCGACGTGTTCTCTACTGAAAGGCTCAAGCCTAATCAGAGACCTGCAACACAGTCAAATTCCTGCAGCAAAAAGGCAAGAGGCCAGATGCTCACAAAGTCAGATCCAGCAGGACAGATTTGAAGTCTACATCTTACGTTTAGAGCTACCAGTATTTAGAAGAGAGATTCAAAAGGGAAGGACCTCATACAGAAAGTAAGCATACAAGAGCAATGACATACCCATAGACACCAGCAGTGCCCTAGGGTTGGGGACATGCAGGACATTTCCCATGTAGGCATCCACCAGGTGTGCTCAGAAACTGCAGGGAACTTGCTTCAGTCTTTGAGGTCATTGAGGAGTTTCCACTGATTTGTAAAGATTTTTGCATCAGTTCTTAAAGCTACTGCCTTCATTTTCTCAAATCTACCAATATTGTAAGTGGGGGATGGGTAGCAGCGTTCACCAAGTCCAATGTGACAGGCAGAATGAATGAACACTTTACCCAGAGCAATGGAGCTGATGAACAGCACTGAAATTCCAATGGCTTGGCTGCATTAGGAATATCATTGCTCTCAACAACACTGATGGTCCAACTACTTTCATATTTTTAGGAAATAACAACAAAAGGAAATATTTTAGTATAGAAACAGCATGGGAAATATTGCAAAGGAAAACCGCTGGAAATCAAGAACTAAAAAAAGCCCAACCCATCACCATGTTTTTATTCTATTTTTATTATCTTCCTATGTATCAGGTTTCTCTACTTCAGCAGATTGGAACTTTGCTGATATTTCATTACTCCGATGAACATTGCTGTATAAATAATGATACTGTCTCTCAAGGACTAGTAAATGTACTTTGGTCATTTGTTCTGAAATGGAAGATGGGGAAAAAGTCTTTGGTCTGAGACAAAACGAATAAAATCTCTGCCCAAAAGAAAAGTGGATAATCAGCTGATAAATGAGCACGTGAGGGAGGTGTTATTACACAAACAACTTCCCACTCGTGAAGAGTCCAGAAGCTCAAACCAGTCTGTTCTGCCAGCACTTTGCAGTCCACTCAAACATATTCATTCTACTACCCCTCCAAACACCTACCACGCTCAGAGGCATTGCTTCTGTTTACTATCTTCTATCCAGATGGCAGCATTCCCCATTAAAAGGGAACATTTCCAATCTCTCATATTCATAAGACTCATTTTCATCAGATAATACCTTTCATATCCTCTCTCTGCCTATTTCCTGTGTAACTAATTCCTACAAAGCTTGCAGGGACTGCAAGTTCAAATACCGACTCTGCCAAGGTCAAAGAGCTCCAACGCTCAGCAATGCTGGATGCTGATTCTTTTTCATCCCCTCCCACTAGGGATAAGAGATGGAAAAAAAAATTATTGTATCTTCCATTTTTTCAAACAGTTTTATTCAGTTGGAGTGCTGTTACCACCTTTTAAATGATGCCAATTGCTAGTAACTGAAAAAAAAAAAAAGTGGAAGATTTTATGACTCGGGTTAAGAGCTCCAGCCCCCTTATTTATGGGGCTACAGATTCTGCTATACACTGTGAGCAGCGCTCAGCATTTCCCTTTTCCCTGGGAAAACAGGACCACTCACAGACTGTAGGAGAACTTATCATAAGACGCACGGCAGACTCTGCCTGCTGTTTGTCAAGGCGAGGCAAGCAAAAGATTTTATTGGTATCATTTTATTTCCAGTTAAGTTCCATAAAATCAATGTCTAGGAAGTTCCAGTAGCTGATGTCTGCATTTACAGACTAATGCAGTGAGTGGGCATAGCTTGAAATAGATGGCTGTAAAAAGAGATAGCAGCAATGCAAATTGGGCTGAAGAAGAGAATTATACCCCAAATCATATGACTGTAAAAACAGCAATGGCTGAACGAGTACAACTGAGATGTTTGCAAACCACAGTTTAGAGCAGCGACATCGTGAAAACAGACGGATGGACAGCACAGCATGGAAAAGCAGGAGCCTTCCTTCTAGGAACTTCTTCTATGCTTTCACAACTTAATTTCCTATCTAGAGACATCCCAGGGCCCAAATTACAGAAAATGCTTATGTACGCAAAGCTCTACGACTGCTTATAAAAAGTAGAAATAAATTCTAGTAGATGAGCACTGGTTTTTGAAGTCGTGGGGGGAAAAAGAAATAAAAGGTCTTCTTAGGTCCGCAGGTACAGTTTATTATGCATTCCACAGAGTCACTCATTCCGTTCAAACCAGAGCTGAATTCTTTTGCTTTCTTTGCAGATACAAGCAGGCTCCAAACCCACTGCAAGTTCTAGCGTGCCATCCCTGCTGAGTAGGCACCACTACAAAGTGCTGATAACTCAGTGTTTCCTTTTAAACATGAAACAGAGTTTTGAACTGGGACCTGTGGGTTTTTTAATAGTTTAGATCCCACTTTAGCTGCTGCCTAAAGCATAATGCCTGGAGGATAAGGGAGAGGGCAAAAATCGAAGTCAGAGGTATTCTGCTAACTCTAATTGTGTTTATATTTCAAGTAACTCAAATCAAAACTCAAGGAATTTGAAATAAAAGCAATGATTCCCAGGATACCTCACAGCAAAAAGAAGGGAGATATCCCAGGCAGATGGTGCCTGTTGCTGCTGTGGGCTGAGCAGGGCCAGAAGCAAGGTAGCACACAAGACAAGCACTCGTCTGACCTTTGAAATCATTCCTTCCTTGTGAAAACCAAAGACCAGCTTAATGCTCATGAAAAGTGCTCTTCCAAAGGGAGAACAACCCATTTCAGGAGCAGAGCCAGGAAAACAGGCAAGAGGCACACACACAAAAATGGTCTGGGAGAGTCAAGAATGAGGAAACACCATCCATAAATCCAGCAGCTGCCCTTCTACCTTCCCTCTTACTCAAATTCTTTCCCATCCTCAAGAGCCTGGCTACTGGTGCCCAGCCCCAGGAGTGCTCTGAGCTGAGTCATGTACTAACTCCAGATTTACCCACGTTCATCAGAACTCTCCAGAGGGATTTGAGCTTTAAGTCCCATACTCCCTGCAAAAAATCCCACCAAACCAAGTGCCAGTCCTGACAGAGGTGGGGAGTAGAGCACATCAGGTTTAAGGAGAAGGGGGCACAGATGCTTGGACCTGCCCTGGCAGCCCTCACCTGCTCTCTGTGCTATATTCTCTACCCAGAATTTATGCTCCTCTCCAATTCCTTTCACACCTGCTCACCTGAGCAGGTTTTCCACATCTGCATGCAAATACTACACGGTAAGGAGACAAAGGTGTTAAAACAGGTATTTGCTCATTGAAAGCCCTTAATCACCACTGTGAGACCTGGGATGGTCAGCCAGCAACACAGGTTAGGAAGAGGCATCAGGAAGGACAGCATGCATGCCTCAGAATCACACTGTCTTCATGTGTTACATACGACACCACCAGAAGAGAGGAAGATCAGGCCTTCCACTGAGATATGCCAAACAGGTGAACCACAATCACATAACTCCTAATTCTTCGGGACTCTCAAGTGCAGCACTTCCATCTTTCCTGACTGTGGCAGCCATCACAAGTGTCAGCCTCAGCTAAACTCCTCCCTTTGAAAGACTGCTCCAGGCTGTCCCTACCCAGAGCTCCATTTTAACAACAACAATAAAAAAAAAATCTTTCTCAAACAGCTCCACTTCTGACTCCTTCCTGGTGTACTGACCTCCATTCTTGTTACTTATTTCTCCAATCTCTCTCCAGCACTGTAGCATGCAGAATTACAGACTTTACTCCATCTCTTTCCTCAGTACCATATCAATCCCTTTCAAAATTGGATGCAGCAGCCAAAGAGATTATTTAAAAATTTCAGTTAAAGAAATGAAACAGAACTTCCCTTCAACATTGGAAATGCTTCTGTACACAAAATGCAGCAAATGTTGATGGTGTCACTGGCTTTGTGTACAGCTGTACTGCTAGGAATTGAAAATTATATTGGGATAAACGTCATTTGCTGCAGTTTATATGCCAGTTGATGTGAGTATTTTGGACAACAAGACAAAGGCTCTCTATGTTTGGTGCTGCACCTGGTACAACCCCCATGAGATGGGCACAAAGAGAACCTCAGTTACTTCCCAGCATGCATGTAGGATGTTCCCACTGTGCTGGCACAGCTTTGCCTTTCCAGCTGAAGATAGGGAAGCAACCTTCTGGCTAAACTTGCAAATCTGGGTTATTTTTCGGGGCTGGAGATAGACTGCTCTTAGGCAGCACATAGCTTCTTTCACAACACTTTCAGAAAATCTTTGGTCCAAGTTCTGCTGCCGTTAATACAGCAACTTTAACTGTCCCAATTGCCTAGATGCCCATGGCAGGAGGGAGCTAAACAGAGATGGAAAATACATCCTACCCCCTGTGCTATGCATGGTGTGCATTTGGTGTGAAGTCAGAAAAAGCTGAATCCCTGTGGCTGCTGAAGAGCTCCAAGTTTACCAGTGTACTTCATTTCACAACATTTAGCGGGATGAATTTTTAACAGCAGAAAACTCTCCTTAAAAAATGAAGCTATCCCTAATGACTTACAACTTGCAGAGGTGAGCAGAGAACAATCTTTTACTACTGAAATTTTAACATTCCTTCAGGGGATGCAAAACAAATTGTTTTCCAGGTCAATTCAGGCCCCCAGTCTGTCTGATATGTGAAGAGCCCCATCTCTAGCAGATAACTGTGTTGAAGTTATCTTGTTAATCAGGTCAGGGGAGGCAAAATAACCACCAGCAAAAATACTAAAATGACCACCAGCAAAAAATACAACAGAAATACGCCTGGAGGTTACAGACAGCCTAGAGGACATGCACAAATAGCATTAGAATGAAAGCATTCTGAGAAACTTCAGAGTACTACGGAATAAAATCACGTTTTCCTTCTCCCCACAGGCAAGAACTTGCCATCAGTTGCAATGGGATCTGACTCTTCTATCTAAAACACAAAAAAGAACGGACAGCTAAATGACCACTGAATGTCTTTAATAATTTGTATTTTGGTGGACAGCAGCTTCCAGCAATTTTCCTTTTCTTGGTAGAATGAGGAGAAGGAGAAGCCAGACAATAGAAAAGAGTAGTTATTCACTTGAGATTTACTCCCAACAATGCACCAGTGCCCACATCTGCCATTGCTTCTGTCACAAATGCAGTCTGGGGCACAGAAGCTTTCACATGTACAAGCCCAGCTGCTCTGGGTCATCACAGAGCACCCAGCACACACTGTGCTTCTGCACTGGCAAATACCCACCTTGCAAACAGCTTCTAAAAAATAAATACATACATGTCCTTAATGTGACCTTTTTGTTTTTATACCATTTCCATCAAATTGCATCACATGTCATCTGGGCTCATAATCCATAGATAGACAAGGTTCATGCAAAGCAATGTGTCAAATAAATAGTTATATACAAAGGCAGAGTTATTCTGAAGTTTTACAAGACAAATAACCCAAAGCTGTAAACACTTTTGAAAAATAATTAGCACATCAGTTTTCTTGGGTCCCTGCATCTCCTCACAAGTCTGCAGAAAAATTAAGTAACCTTACCTCAGGCTACCTTCAGATTTCTAGTACCCTTTGAAAGCTTTTTGCATTCATTAATATTTATATTCCTGCACCAAGTAACAGATACATCGTGGAGCTGGGAGGCATTGAGCCGGCTGGACTCCTCATGGAGGCCCACAAATGAAACAGCCTGTGCTTAAGGTGCTGGTGATCTTATTTACAGTTATAGCCTATAGCCAGATGTAGAAACAATAGCCTGAGACATCCCCATGCAGCCCAGGTGCTGCAGAGCCCACAGTCACTTACATAAGTGCTCACAAGCCCTGGATACATGTGTTTTCCTCTTCTAGCTACAGCAAACCAACAGCCAGATGGGAAACACTTTTTCCCAACTAATCAGCCACAGAAGATATCACTGAACATCACTCCATTAACAAATTTAATTTCATTCACGCTTTGTCACAATAGATTTTTATTCCATTAAGCTCAGTGTACTCTACACACCCCTAGGAAGAAGTGCACAAGATAACATTCAGTAGAGTGGCCATTAATCTGCATTTCTGGCACTGCTCTGGAGGTCTGAGCAGCAAAGATCACTGCTGTATATACTCAGTGGTTTCCTAAGCCTGCAGTACAGCCAGTTGCAGTTGGTTTTGTGGCTTTTGGCTGGGCTAGCTCTTGTTTGCTGTCCCTAATGTTCACTTTGCTTGTTTCCAAAAGTCCTGTTGTAAGCAACCAAAGCAGCAATGTGATCCAAATGATAACCAGCCTTCATCTGCTCTCTCCTGTCTGCAACAGCATCACACAGCAAAGCCTTAGGCATGTAAATACAGCACCAAGTCAGAGGCACACCTCTGTTGGCTGCAAGCAAGGATTACCAAATCCCAGATGGAAAGATCAGACTCTGCTTCCTCACAACGATAGTTGTATGAACAAATGAAGAAGAAAACCAACTGGGATGGCACTGGACAGGTGATTCATCCAACCAGAAGTCCTTCAGTGAGGCAGAAGACCTCTCTGTAAAATGAATTCCCTTCTGGGCTATTGCCTCCCAAAGCAATAACATAAATCCACGTAACATTTAAGCAAAGGGATATTGGATTTGACAGATCAACAACTATCATGTTTGTCTACAGAGTTAAAAGGTCAATACTGAAGACCCTGTTGAGAAAAGCAGGTGCATGTGGAAAGGGGCCAGATCTCACAGGGTAGCTAAAGGAGATTAACCTTTGAATAAAACGAGATATTAAGAAATCATCAAGGCAAAAGCAATCCCACTGGAACCAGAAGTTTGTTCTCTTTTCATTGTTAATAAGAGATACAATCAAAGCCCGCACTGTTCTACAGGTTTTTGGTGTTGTTGTTGGGACTCTGTTGTCTGTGAAGCAAAGATCAGGTGAGAGATCATACAGTACAAACACCATGAAGCAGGCACCCCCCAGAACAGATCTCATGCCAAAGTGGATGTCAAGCAACAGGTCCAGTTTCACCAACCTCTACAGCTGTTCCACTCACAGATAAGCAAAACTACTTCTGACAGGTTCTTGGCAACACCAAAGTATTCACAGGTAGGCCAATAGTCACATACAGAAAGAAGAGCTGAACTCACCCATCTGGTGAAAAGGGCTCTCCAGCTGTGCAGCACTCCCTCTCAGCAAACAGCTCAGGTCAGAGAGATACTCTGCCTTCAATAGCTGACTCTGATATGAGCCCAGGGTGCCTCTGCCCTGGGTCCAACCCTGTGGTCAGGTTGGAGCACAGGTGCAAACAATTTTCCTGAGCTCCCTGGGCCAACCACAGCCACCACCAAATGCTCAATCACCAGGTCAAGCCCTGAACTAACAGTTTCCCTACAGTCCACCTTTCTCCCGTCCCACCCACTGCCCATTATCTCCAGACTACACTGGCTGCAACTTCTCAGTGTCAGTCTGGGAACATGTCAGTGAGGCAGATTTCCAGAGAAAACTTATCCAAACACTAAGCTTAAACAAATTCTATTCCAAGTATCAATTACCACATCTTTGTTAGAAGACTTTCTACAGACAAATCAACAGGGTAAGACATTAAGTAGTCAAGCAAGGATTAGCCAAAAAGAATGAAAATGCAGTTCTGACACACAAGTAGTGAGCACCTCTTACCTCTGAAATCTGCCTGTTCCAACGTGATTTCACCAACCTGTTTACCATTCAAAATCTCCTCCTCTCTTTGGTCATGTTCCCTTTATGTTGTGTTGGCTGCCTTCATTTTTTATTTATTTTATTTCACCCTCATTATGATTTTCCTCAGTAAAGTTTTTGGCCGACTGCACAAATCTCACCTCTCTCGCTGACCTACTGCTAGGAGGTGATGGACAGCAGCATTCATTATTTCACAGCTGCCCTCCATTTGGAGAAGCTGCACCATTTACAAAGGTAAGCGCAGTGGTGGCAAAGAAATTTTTCATTCTGAGCCAGAACTCATTACTAAAATTTTACTATTTAATTGTGTAAGAAAATCAGGAATTACCTTCACATGTATATATCTACATCCATACAAAAACATTAGGTCATGGATCTGTTAGTGTGAGCAGATGGAAGTTCCTAACCTACACCTGTGATTTCTGCTCCAGAATCATCTCTGAACATATCAGACAACCACTGCAATTGGGTTACAGCAGCAGTGAATATAAGACCACAGTTTAACATCTGGTATGCACCTAGCTCATTGACTATATTTTCAGGGAGGTTTTGAGCCAGGTTCTAAAGATCTGAGCTTTATTTTGTACATCTGTATGAATTTGCCTCGTGCCACCATATTTCAGCCTGTGCTCCCGAGCACAGTCTGCACCTGTGTGTACCAAATGGGGACCACAGCCACTGGCACAGAGCCTGGCATGGCAGGGACCTGAGCACAAACTGCAATACACAGCCTCACAGAGGTTGTATGGCACTGGGATAACATTGTTCCCACAACGCTGTAGGATTGCAAAAGCAAATTTGGTGTGTTTTTGAGCTGGAAGGAAATGACCAAAGAAAAGAGCAGTTAGACCTGTTTGATGTGTGTTCTGGCATCCATCACAGAGGGCAGCAGCAAAGGCAGAGAGAAGATTCTCAGGGACACGGAAAGCTAAAGGAAACAGTGAGCTATTTGCTTTGGAGCCTGAAAATGGTGTGATATTTTTCTAAATGAGCAAATTGCAGGTAAAACATGAAATAGTACCTTCAACCATGTTCAGCTTTTAGGAAACTCCCTTCTGCCTGCAGAGGGTCACCAGTAAAAGGAGCATAAGGAGATAATGTTGGGATAAAGAGAATAAATAAAGAGGAGCTCAGTTGCACTGTACAAAGGAGCACAATGAGGCACCCATTAGAGGGTATAACACTCCCCTGTACAGGAGGGGAATATATGTCAGGCACCAGTATTACCAAACAAGTTCTCACCAGCGGAAGGAGGAGGATGTTAAATATACAATTCAGTATCACAGCAGAAACACACACCAGTAGGAGCACAGTAGCACTTCAGCATGATGATCTGCACTTAGAAGTCACTTAGAGTAGAATGAAACCCATTTGGTATTTATTTTCCACAGGTACAAGTTGCAGCTCCAAGCAGATGGCTGCCTTTAGCATAGAACGAGCACCTGAGGAGGGAAGGGGAAGCAAGTAGCTCCAGCAGGCCATCTGTTTCTTAATTTTAAAGCAAAGGGCACAAAGAACTTTGAGGCTCTACCAGCTACATCCATGCTGTGCCATACCCTCCCAATTACTCAATTGTCAGCATCAGTTAATTTCCCCATTGTTGTGATGTGATACTTTCCCATATGATGCCTGAGAGCCACAAATGACTGTACCATGTGTCATTGCTCCCTTCTCCAGAGAAAATGTTCCCCCAAGCCAAAATACTTCATTTGTAAATCACACCTGAGCAGAAGTTGATAGGAAAAGCTGACTCCGTCTGTACTTACAGCATCTTTTTGGCTTCCACGAGAGACATAAGCAACTACTTAAATGTGCCACAAACCAGACCCTTGGAGCACTATGTACACTTCTTTCAAACAAATACATGAATTAACCTTGCTCCAGATGGTAAATGTTTATATATTACCAGTTATTTATGAAAGTTTTTGCTCTGCATAATTTACAAAGGACATAACTAAGTTGACAGCTTATAAGGTATGGTCTCGCTCTTCCTGTTAAATTACTAATACCTCCTCTGGTAGGGAATCACACCTGGTTTTGTACATGGGTGCTCTGTCCTCAAGCACCAACAGCTTAAAATTACTGTGTTAAAAAGACAAAAAGTGATTTGGCAGGCTTCCTGCATTTGTCATTTGATTCTTAAAAAAAAAAAAAGAAACATGAAATAGAGCAATAGTGCAATTTCAGACCCCCACCTGATGTTCCCATTTCCTCTGCACTCAAGCTGACCAACTTTGCTGAAAAATCTTTCGGCAGCCACATTTTGGCCATGCAAATCCCCTGTTACTATATGCAATGGGTAAGGCTGTGAGACGTCAAATCATTAAAGTTGGAAAGATCATCTAGTTCAACCAACAACCCATCCCCACTGTGCCCACTAAACCATGTCCCTCCATGCCACATGTACCCTTTTCTTGAAAACTTTTGGGGATTAAGAACGTAGATACGAAGTGTGACTCTCCTAATGTCATAATGCTGTCCTTCTGGGATATTTGAATAGCCTATATCTTGCCCAGAGACCTACATGCCATGCTTATATATTTGCACCTACTGTGGATGCCCCAGCTGAAAGCAAGGTGTCCATGTCCTTGAGAGACCTCTTCAGCTCCTGCAGCTGAAGTTGTTTGGGCAGTTGGCCCCCGTGGTACCTGAAGGTTTGCTTACAAGAACCCCTTCTTGCTCTGCTCTGACTCTTCCATAGGCATTGGACCTTCTTTGACATTATTACAGCAGATTAGCAAACAGGAATGTGCTTTTACTAGCATAAAGTTGTTTTGGAACACCCTAATTATTCCCATACATGAATATAACTGAATAAGAAAAGTACAAGTTCCTTCTCACCCGTCTAATTGCCTCTACACTGCAGAAAATATCAGTACAGTTTGCTCGGTTTTTGAAAGCTTGTTTATAAATATGGGGCCCAAATAAAGACACAGAACAAAAGCAGCCAGGCCAAACAGTTTTATATGGCTTCAGCGGAAGCAGAAAGACTAGAAGCATATAAATAAGATAAAGGATTTCTTCAGTAAGTGTTAAAAAGCCAGCAAAAATTTAATGGAGAAGAAATTACAGCATTAGCTGAGACTAATGAAGGAATAAGGATAAGTTATTTTAACATTTCTTAAGTAAATTAAATAGTGAGGATAAAAACTCATCAGTGAATGAATGTTAACTTTGAGTCATATAAGAGGGAAGGAGCCCAAGGTAGCTTGAAAGATAACCAGGAGCTAATTTGTTACAAGTAGAGACACACATTGTACATGTGAAATTCATGAAAATCTGACAGCAGGAATCAAACATGACAATCTGAATGACAGAGATTCCCCCGTTCAACTCTCCACAGACCCATTGTCATCACCCATCTGACAAGAAGATCAGAAAGGAAGACAACGGTGACCTGAGGGAACCTTGTTTCACCTCCTGTCAAGGTAAATGTGCCTCAGAGAATCCATCAAAACATTAAATTCATCTTTAATCTCTTGGAAAAATAAAATTGTAAGAAATAAAATAAACAAACGTTGAAATTCAACTAAGTCATTTCTCCTCTTCTCCAGCAAAGACCCCATTTGTCCATGGATTATTTAAGTTAACTGACAGATAGTTTTATCAAAGCCTTGTCTGCAGGAAAAGAAAAAGAATAATGCAACTTTAAATGCTGCTAACTGCAAGAAGGTCATAAAGATTTATGGCTTACCCTCCTGTAAATACCATTCTTTATAACTGATCCCCAGGAGATTTACTGAATGCTCAATAACCTTTCTCTGGTGGATGCAAGCAAAATCATCAGCACCATCTTGAAACTTAGTTTATTCAGCATGCCAAGAGCACTATGCCTGTGGATTGACCTCAATAGCATCTTTGCTTCTCTCCCCTTTCCTCAAGTTGGTGGTAATGAAGATGCTGTTGTGATGGAGAATCCTCCCAGTTGAGGCTGAACTTTAAATGTACTCAGAAAGAGTTCTCTGAGCCAAATATCACTGAGTCAGCCTTATGGGCCCTGCACGGAAGAAGGAGTGTGTACACTGGGCTCTGAGAGATTACTGCTGAAGAGACTCCTTTGGCTTCAACTACAAGAAAAACGAAATGCTTGCACTGAACTGGGCACTGATTTGGAAAATGGGAACAGGAGCGCATCTACTGCTAAACCATTTGCAGTTTTCTCAACCTCACTGTTACCAAAAGATACCATTATTAGAAAAAGAGCAGATAACGGAATGGGAGAGTGTTTGAGGTCGGTCAAGTACCTAGGTATACAAGCAGAATTCTGCTAAAATGAGTCTGACAAGCTGGTTCCAAGTTTTACACACAGTGGATGCAAGACAAAATTAGAATACTGTGCAACAGGAATGTTCCTATTGCTGGTCACTGGAGCTCTGCATCCCTGTGCAACCCTGGACACCATCTCTTCCCCTTCCCTCTTTTCTTTGCAAGGAGAGGAAAAAGCCTCAGCACAGCTGGCAGACATACAATGCAAGCATCTGGTTCCTCCTATTCCCCAGATCTATTCTTTTCAATGGGCTTCTGGAAAACACAAAAATCACAGCCCCACTCGTGCTTTTTAAATGCCTCTGCACTTTCCTGGCAGCTTTCAGCAGAAAGTTAGGAGCAGTCCCTCAGGCCCAGACCCAACCTGCCCCAGTGCTGAAGATGACTCTGGTCCAAGGCTACAGCTGGTACCAGCTTAATGCAAGCTGTGTGCCTTGCAGCATTCCCAAGACAGATGCAAATAGACCCAAAGCTTTAGGGGACTGAGAAATGGTGTACTGGTTTCTAACCCCTCACTAACTTAGAGCAAAATTAAATCCCGCCTGTAAGAATCCATCTGTTATTTCCAGTCACCCAGCAACAAATAGAATATTTAAGGAGTGATTTATGATTTCATTTATTTTACATACCTCAAAATGAAGTATGCAAATAGCTAAATATTTTAACCTAACCAGTGAACAGTTCTCAAGCATCCGAAAACATCTGCACCTCCCTTACCCACACACAAGGCATTCTAGGTTTCTAAGTAAGAAAATTGCATTTTAAATTATTCTATTTTCAGGGAAGTCGTGCCTAGAAGGACATAATCTGGCCTTCTAAGTAAAAATAATAAAAAAACAGCTCCCCTAAAACAACTTCTCCTGGGTAAATCTTGGAAAGCCTAGAAGAAAAACTTTTCTTCTTCTCCCCATCGTTCAAATAAATATATAAATTGTGTGAATATTATTAAAAAAAAATTAAAAGGTCAAAGTTATTTGAAGTTTAGTCAAGCAGAAATGCTAACTGTGATAAGGCCCTGAGGAGTTGGAGCACCACTGACATTTTGCCACATGAGAGCCAATAAGCAATACCTAAAGTCAAAAGAGGTATAAGAAAGGTCTCTAATCATGAAAAAAATGTGTACACTAATCAGCCTTCCCATTCACTCACATTTGCTTATTTTTTCCACCGATCTCTCCACCTAAGGATGAAGACATCCCTGGTGTTGCTAATGATCTACCTCATGCACTGACAAAGTCAATCTAGATCAGGGCAGCAAAAATTAATGGAGTCTTTGTTGTGGAAGTTGTGCTTCTGTTCTTAGGAGATACTGAAAATATTCTCAGCAGTGGCTTCACGCAAATAAGCGTCATCCCTACCTTCTCAAGCTGAGGTAACAAAAACAAAATAATGCCTACCAAATCCCTTTTTTTTTTTTTTTTTTTTTTGCCAATTTTGAGTTTCTTCCTTTGAGATTTCTTGGGGACCTTGTCTTATTTCTATCCTCCCATGAAAGAGTGCACTGGAAGGCCACTGGGGAACCAGAGGATCTGTGATCTCTCAGCTGGCAGAAGAGGTCAAAGCAGTACATAAATGCCCACTTTGATGAACTACAGGCAGTAATAAGGAAGACCATAAGAAGATCTATAAATAACCAGCAATATTCACCCTTACTTGGCGCACTTCCTGGAACAAGGTGTTGAAAGTGCTCCCAAAAACTCAATGGGAAGGAATATATCAGAGCAGAAAGTCCTGCTGCTAACCTTCCATTTCATCACATGCAGAAGGACCCTTCAACTGCCACACATTCCCAAAGACTGTTTTCATCCTGTGTTTCCAGCTGACCCCAGAGTTCATCAAGCTCTTTGGTACAACCTGGTACATCTCCACTTTTTGTGGCATTGATCAGATTCCACATCCTCCAGACAACTCCTACACCCTGTTGCTGGGTCACAGTACTACCCAGAGATGGTTTCAGGTCACACTTGCTGATACAGTCAAGGGATGTCCAGAACTACAACAGGATGGAGTAGACTGCGTGATGGGTTTGCAAGATAACATAGCAGGAGTTCAAGCTTTTCCAAACTGACAAAGAGAAAATAGCAAGTTAACTCTAGGTAAACCCGAACAACTTCTTTGAACTAAGAAGACTTTAAACTTGTGATGCGTGCTGTAATCTGGTACCACGGAAGAGATGTACTCATGCAGAAGATTCACTTTATTCCCAGAGATTTCCTGACACCAAGTCAAGAGCACCAATAGCGAAATGCAGTGAACTCATGTGCCTTCTCATATTTTGTGTCACACATGCAGCAATGTGATTTGAGAACAGGGCACTCAGCACAGCTCTGCTGTGTACCCTGAGATGATCAACTGAACTTGAAGGGGAAAAAAAAAAAAAACACTATTATTCTATGTTAAAAGAAATTAATAGAATGGCTTTGTTAGTAAGCAGGCAGAGAGAGAAGTGAGCATATGGAGAGAGCACGAGTTGCTTTCTTCCTCTCCTTGCAGCTTCCCTGAACAACAGAGGAATGAGAGGAGCCACTTTGCATTCCACTGTGGTGGGAACTTCACCAAGCTAAATTATATCACTCTGCTACACTGGTTGCTACTATAGAAAGATGATAAACAAATAACATCCTGAGAGAGCTCAGGAAGAAAAAAGAGGCCAGTGCCATTGTTCAGAGAGATGAAACTGAAAACGTGAGAGAGGCAACAAGGAGAGAATCTATTATTCTGTACAAGCCTAGTGAATGCTTAAAAACAGACCAAAAAAAGAAAAAAGAAAAAACAACAGAAACCAACCCAAAACACACCACCATCCACACAGCACTCACATTTGCTCAAGCCGTTCATCCAGTGCCAACACACTGAGTTTCAGAGGGCAGTTCTGATTGACATGAAATACAACAGATTGTAGCCATGCATGTAGATCAAGAGAAGCCACGCAAAGGAGGCGAGTACCCTCCTCTGTAGCAGTACCGTGAGTCAGCAGTGGATATAGAGAAGTTCTCAATAGACTATGCTTGGCTCACACCACATTGTTTCTTTCTAACAGGTAGCATCCACAAAGTGCAAGAGAAGATTGTTTCACTTTGAATCAAGATTGTCAGTGTTAAATAGGAAATCTGGGTCTGTGTCGGATTCTCAGGATAGCCATATGGAGCACACATCTGGAGAGAAGTTAACCAGTGGCTGCATGCCACTGCAATCATCCCTCCCTCAAGTTCTGCAGTCAGAGCATCAAAGCAGAAAGCAGGTGGTTCTTCCAGGAGGTAAATGAACCACAGAGAAGGGTCAAAAAGTGTGACACACATTTGATGAGGATTTTTTTTCTTGCTTATAAAAGTTGTCAGAACAAATTATCCATTGGATGTTATACCAGGTTACTACACACCCAGCATCACCATGGTTGTTACTTTGCAGAGAGTAGAAGTTCAGAGAAAAGTTTCCTGAGACAGGCATTAACTTCCACAATATGAACCAGTACTAAGTTTCTCTCATGGGTGCAGATACATACACTGAGAGAGCTCATTCTATTCCATGGAGGTTATCAGTAATGTGGGGACAGAAAATTTAGGTCCTTGGGTAATCTCTCAAGGATTTCAAAACTTCTCATTCTGCACCAACATAATGTCAAAATTTCCTGATGAAAAAAGGAAGGCACTTGCATGGGATGCAAGCAGTGTGAGTTTAATTCCCACTCTGACCCTCTCTCTCTCACACAAGCGCTCATTGCTCATATTTTGGGGTGAGCTCCATCCATCCCATAGCAGTGGCTCCATGCTGAGTAAGTGATGTTAATGCAGAGCAGGAGTTTAAACACCTCTGCCAAGCAGTGGACCCAAAAAGAAAGCCAGCTGCTGTGGTTGAGTCAGTCCAGCCAAAGCCTAGGTCAGAAAGGTAAGAACCAAGGTACGTTTTTTCTCCCAGAGAAGAGTAATGAACTTTTGTCAAAGCTGAAGTACTTCTCTGAAAGAAAAGAAAAAAAATCTCTTTTTCTTCATTTTACATTATCAGCTTTTTTTTTTTTTTTTTTTTTTGAGAGAGAGAGAGAGAAAAAAAAACAATTTCTGAAGAATGAGCCTCAGCAGTTGAAAAGGACTGTTTATTTGTGAATTTCAGTGTCCAAACTTCACCCACATCTGAAAGCAATGACCATCTTTTCTTCTTCAGCACCATATACATGGTGAAGTTGGAACAGAGGTTCAAACTCAGAAGGAGAATCCTAGAACCCACATGTCTGGCCAGAACACTCACAGGATACGTAGAAAAACTCAGACAGTATGGATATTTCCTCAGGGCTTCCCAAAGCCCTCTAGCCTGATGTACTGCACTTATTTCAGGCCCTCTGAGAAAAGGTGACATCCCAGCCTTGGCAAGCAAGCCAAGGCAAAGGGCTCCTTTCCTCATCTCCTGCCCCAGAAGACAAAACAGTAATAGCCTCTCTCAAACCTTGTTAATGGGCCTAGATCCAAAGGAAAGGAAGAAAGACCAATATTACCATTTAGGAATTACCAAAAAAAATACCCACAAAACTGCAGTGGTCTAGAGTTCATCCTGGAATGAGCAATGACTTGAAAACCCAATGCTTTAAAATTTTGACAAGTTGGTGACCTTTCAGTGTATACTGTAAGAGATTACAGCCTGGGGAGTTTGCTCCTCAGATGAGTTCCTGTCCATTTTTTGTACTGAAATAAACTGAAGCTTTAACTACTCTTCTGTCCCAACATTTACAGAAACTGTTACCGGATGTGGACAGAATATATGAACAAAGTGGCGTCCAGAAGCTCTGAATTTTTAATACAAACACTCCCTCAGAGGCACATAGGGATCAGAAAGATGTGGTCCATAGCCACAAAGGTTTTTTGCAGTAGATATTAAAAATGCAGCAATAGGAGCCCAGGGATTGGCAATAAGACAAGGAAGCTCCTTCCTTACCAGTTCAGCCCTGGCCTGACCCCCAGAGAGTTCAGAAAGTTGTTCCTATTTCACACTTGATGCAAAAGAAGGTGAAGTCTTCATGTGTTTGTCAGTCTCTACACAACTCTGAAAATAAAACTAGTGGTTCAGGCACAACTTGCAATAACTAGGACTTTCACTTTTATCCTGGTATCAATACCTGCATATTTTTAGAGGTTCGTTTTCATATTGACTGTTGCACAAGCCAATGTTTTCCTTAGAGGAGAACTTACTGTCTGGCAAATAAAACTAACACTAGAAGAGAAACAAGAGGAAAGGATGTCAGCCCAAATCTCTGTCTCACTTGTGGTAGCTTCTGCACTACTATAACCAGATATCAGGTTAATCTACCTCATAATGAGTTGCTCAACCCAGGTTATGTGTAATGTTAGTGACTGGGTTGTCAGGCACTGAAATGGGGACTTTCCTTTTTCCTCTTATTTCTTTTAATGAACTGAAAAAGAGATTATTATTCAGAAACTGTTTTTAAGAACTGAAACACAAACAGAACCAAGAGTCTCTCTACCTTCACAGCAATTCACCAAGCCCACTCAAACATCAAATGATGAAGGACACTGGTTGGCCAGTGTCCCCAGACAGGGGGCCGTGTGCCTGCAGAGCCAGCAGGGAAGGGAAATGGTTGCTGCTGCAGAACATCAGTGGCTTTAAATTGAAACTCTTTTCCTTCCCATCTTTCTACTGACAAGAACAACAGAGGACCATCATACTGAATGCAGGTCACTCGGTCTCTAAACTCTGCCTGTTTAGGCAGCAGTACCATTTGATGCTTCCAGAAGCTGAGAACATGACTGCAGTCCTAACACTCCAAAAATTATGTATTTGGATTTCACCAGATGTGTTTATTTCTGTGCGTTTATTTCTTTTACTCTGATAAGACTGAGAAATTCCAGTTACATCACTGCACAATTGATGCTACTGCACTCATGAGACAGAGCCAATGCTTGTTGGTTGCATTCTTCTGGTTGCATGTATTTCATCTGCCATCATTTCTTGCACTTTCACATTTGCTCCTGTGCAGAATACAAGATCACTGAACTCTTATCTCATTCAGGTTACCAGAACTGTTTTGGAAGTCCAGACACTTCAGGAAGCTGCAAGAATAGGAGATGAGTTTAAGAGACTCTGCTCTTGCAATATTTACATGAGGTTGAATAGAGAACCAGATTCAGTTCTCCATTCTGTAAACTAAATTCAACTCTCCAGAGTACTTTCCTTCCAGCTACTAAACTAACTTCTCTTTTCCTCGAGTTCTCCTCTTTCAAAAGCAATTCCCTATGGCATCTGGGCTGCAACACATCCCGAGAAACACCATCAATTTAATTCATATTAATGGTAATGAAAGTTAAATAATAGATGTTGCCCACAGTACTTGTACATCAGTAAATTCTGCCACATTGCTAGGGAAAGAACAAAGAGAAGAAAAAAAGCAATTTTTATACAGAAGAGATGGACAATCAGCTCTTTAAAACAAAAGCATCTCTGGAGACCAAGATGTTGGCTGGCATCTATCTAGAGTGAGTCTCCACAGCAGAATAACAACCACACCAGAGTGTAGGGGTTAGAGCAGGTAGATCTGCCAGCAGCCACATTCCTCTGCCAAGCAGCACAAGACCATCCTACCTCCATGCTTTCTGGTACCTCTTGCTGCACTGACAGGCCAGAAAGAGCCGGCATTGTGGTCAGCACCTCAAAATCCAGTGGCAAAGACAAGACAACAGCTCATTCCTAGAGCTGAAATGCCAGAGCTGAGAGAACCAGTCTGCAGAAGTGGCACGTGGTGCTTCCCTCCAGCAACAGCCCTGCCGCAGAGCAAAGCTTATCCCAGGACTCTGCCTTTTGCAGGTGGCTGCCTGCACAGGCGCAGCATTCAGGCTGCAGAGTGAGCTTTCTGCCTTCTGGAGAGTGGCCGTTAAGTGAAGCATCAGTGCCAAGTCATCACCACAGAGTTGCTCAAATCCTCTCCTGTCCACTGCCAGCAGGAGACGAGAGTTCTTGGTAAAATGCCAGCAGCCAAAAGGTTAATAGCAACAGGATTGCAATTCAAGCTTTCCAAGATAAATGAAGGCAGAGCGCAAGGCAAAGAAGGGGAGAGGATCCTTGCTGTGATTTCATGGCAGCCTTTTTCTTCCATCATCATCATCATCATCATCTGAAAAAGCATGCTTATCAAGCTCGCTCTCCAGAAGGCCCAGTGGAGAGAACAGAAGACAAAACGGCCCCAGAACTTGTCCTCCCCTGCAAGAAGTAGCACTGCACCTATTGCTGTGACACAGCAGCAGCCCCAAACACATCCTTAGCTGGGCCCCACAGCTGTCAATTGGCTTTGCTGGAAAAGCTTAGCCCCTTATTGCATGCTAGATACCACATGCATCATCGGTGCCAGCTGTGAGAAAGCACAGTGCCATGGGCAGTGAGTGACTGCAGGGGCATGGCTTACTGCTCCAGGATGCATGGGCTCCCAAATCCCAGCACTGGCCTTACTGCTCCTCATACCTCACACCAACGTGGGTCAGACCCAGAGCTTCAGGGTCTGTTTGTAGCAGCTAATTGGGATACTTTATTATGAACTCAGTGGTCAGTTTAAAACCCACAAACAACAAACAAACAAATCCTCAATAGTTGATGATAAACAAAGATCTCTTTTTCACTGCTGTTTCCATGTAATCATTTCACAGCTGATGTTCACATGTCCCAAATAAAACACTCATTATTTTGATAAACTCCCGTTACTGTGCCAAGCAGTCAGAACTGGGAGTAGAGTAAAAGAAATGAGGGAGAAAAACGCAATGCCATAAAGAACAAGGATGATTTTTT